>PVJL010000297.1:0-277915 GCA_004026885.1 Lyroderma lyra
GGGGTGGGAGAGGAGGGGGGGAAGCTAAATATAAGGTGATGGAAAGAGAAGTCACATTAGGTGGTGAACTTATTATACATCAAGTTGACAATGCACTGTAGAATTGTATGCCTGAAACCTATGTAATCCTTGCTAACAGATGTCACCCCAATAAGTCTAACAATAAAAATGAATTAAAAAAATATATATTACCTAAAATGTCCAGTTTTCAAACAAAAATAAAGAGAATTGCAAAGAAACAGGAAAGTGTGACTAATAAATAAGAAAAAAAAAGGCAACAGAAACTACCTATGAGAATGCTCATATATCAAACTTAATAGACAAATAGCAACTATTATAAGTATGTTCAAGAACCTAAGGAAATGATGACTAAAGAAGTAAAGAAAAACAACAATGTCTCATCAAATACAGAAAATCTATAAAGACTGAAATTATAAAAAAAAAATGAATATTTTAAAGTTGAAAAGTATAATAGCTGAAATAAAAAATTTACATGAGGGGCTTAACAGTAAATTTGAACTAGCAGAAAAACAATGAATGAGTTTGAATATAATTTGATAGAGATTATGCAATATGAAGAACTGATGAAGAAAAATGAACACAGATTCAGAGAAACGTGGGACACCACCTGAGCTCACCAACAGGTACAATGGGTGTGCCAAGAAGGGAGGAAGGAGGAAAATCTTAGAAAAAATAATCTAAGAAAATGACCCAAATTTGATGGAAAATATTAATGTACACATCCAAGAAAGTCAAAGAATTCATGGTAGGATAAACTGAAAAACATTCACATCTTGACATATAGGAAGTAACAAAAGCCAACGATGAAGAGAAAAATCTTGAAAGCTAAGAGAAAAACAACTCATGAATTACAGCTGAGTTCTCATTAGAATAACAGAGGCCAGAAGCAGTATGATATATTAAAAGTGCTGAAAGAAAAAAAAAACTACAATAATTTATATCCAGCAAAACTATCTTTTAAAAGTGAGGGCAATATAAAAATATTCCAAGACTAATAAAACCTAGAAAAATTATTGCTAGTACATCTGCCTTGTAAGAAATACTAAAGAAAGTTCTTTAAGCTAAAAGCAAGTGATTCCAGATAGTAAGAAATTTAATCCACCTGAAAAAACAAAGAGCTCCAGTAAAGGTAATTATGTAGATAGTTATAAAAACTAATAAAAGTTACATATTTACTCTACTTTCTTCTTTTAACTGAACTGAAAAGCAAAATATTTATAATCATGTTATTGGCCTACAATATGTAGAAATGTAATATATTTGACAAAAACAGCACAAAGAAAGTAGATAGGAACAAAATGGGATTAGAGTAAGAAAATAATACCAGATGGTAGGTATCTGGAATCCACAGGAAAAAAAAAAGAGATCAAGAAATAGTAAATAATAATATTAACATACTAAAACATACATATAATAACTTTTTTCTCTTAGCTTCTTTGGAATACATAAAATAACAAGGTAATAAATATAAGAAAGTATTGTTGGATTGCAACACATGTAGAGGTAAGATGATACTTGCACAACAGAGAGAATAAGGAAAGAGTTACATAGGAGTAATCATTCTATATCTAATCTGAATGAAGTTAGTATGAATCTGGTCAGTTTTGATACATTCAGGTATATATGATAAGTCCTAAAACAACCACTGAGAAATAACTTAAAAATATTGAAAACATCATTAAAGGAATTAAAAATAGTAAATTTTTGGTTTTGGGTTGGGCAAACCTTCTTAGACATGACACCAAAAGGAAAGGTAACAAAACAAAAAAATAGATAAATTCAACTTTATCAAAATTAAAACCTTTTGTTTTTAAGTATCATCAAGTATATGAAAAGACAACCCATATAATGAAAGAAAATATGACATCGATAAGTAATTTGTATTTAGAATACATAAAAGCTCTTACAACTAAATAATAAAAGATAACCCAATCGAAAATGGGCAAAGGAATTGAATAGTGATTTCTTTAAAGAAACTACACCAATAGTCACTAAGCTTATACAAAAAATGTTCCACGTCATTAGCCATTAGGAAAATATAAGATACAGTCAAAATCATAATGAGATACCATTTCATACCTACCAGAATAGATTTAATAAAAACAGTCAGATAATAATTATGACATGGATATGCAGAAATTAGAACACTCACCCACTTCTGGTGGCAATGTAAAATCAAGGAAAATAGTCTGGTAGTTCCTTGAAAGGTAAAATACAAAGTTTCGGTATTATCCAGCAATTCCACTCCCAGGAATACACCCAAGAAAAATGAAAACTTCTACACAAATATCCCTAAGAGCCCCAAAGTACAAATGGATCAAATGCCTCTCATCTAATGAATGGTAAACAGAATGAGATATCTGTCTATCGAGTGATCTATCGATCAATCTATGAATGTGTGTGCATGTATGTAGATGTATGTACATCTAATATAATAAGTGATTCCATTTATATGAAGAATAGGCAAATCTAATTGAGACAGAAAGTAGATTAATGGCTGCCTGGGGTGGTAAATGTGGTGGATCAAATGGGGGAGTAATGGTTAATTCATACTGGGTTTCCTTTTAGGGTAATAAAAATGTTATAAAATTTATTGTGGTGATAGTTTCATAGCCCTGTGAATAATACGAAAAGCTCTCAGATTATACACTTTAAATGGATGACTTGCATGGTATGTGAATTATATATCATGAAGTGTTATATTTAAATAAATGAATAAATAAAATGTATAATAATGTGTACAAATGTACAAACATACAATACACTTTTCTCTAAAGAAATAAACTATTTGATAAAGTTCTTATAATGTTAGATATCATGATTCCATGAGAAAATTCCATAAACAAAAGGAGGTATTGAGCTTTTTATAATGACAAATAGAACATAATCAGGTAGCAAAATATGAAGAGACCTTAAGAATGAGGAGGGCTTAAACTTACACAGTGATGTATGCCAATTATTTCTCAATGAAACTGGGGAAAAAGATGAGAAGCAAGTGACAAGATTTAGGTTTCACCTAGTTTGGGAGAATATTGTTCTAGAGAAGATAAAGCTCGATAGCATCCTTAATGGACAGAGTTAAATAACAACTCCCCTAGGATTAAACACGTTTGGTTTTAAAATGACTCTGTTCTCTTAAGTAGCTTCTATTTTCTCAGGCACTTTTCCATGTGTTTCACACACATTATCACTAGTTCTCACAAAACAAATTTTACAACTGAGAATACTAAAGCTTTTTTAAAAGGTAATTTTTCCAATTTTTAGACAATTAGTATGTGGTAGAATAAAGAGTAGAATTCAGGATGGTTACTGCATCATTCTATGTTGATTATAACAACTTAAAACTCTGTGTGATCCACCAAATTTTTTAAAACATCTTTTGCACATATTTGATTCAAAATAAAGAGGAGAGAAACGAAATTCATGATCACATCATTAATTTATGGTTCCCCAAGTCCCTCCCCACAAATTCCCAAATTCTTAAATTCTTATTTATTAATATAAATTAATAAAAAATTCTTAAATATTATGGCTTAAAAAGGTAATACCTTTGATTATGTTACCACCTTTTCCAAGTGGAAGTAATACTTTTTTTTTTAGTTCTTCCTGGATAGATATCACCAAAGATTTTTATTTCTCTTTTAATTCTTTTAAAAATGATTGCATGAGGCTGGTCAGTGGAGAAATATTGTTCACATTTATGAAAAATCTTAAGATTGCCTCTCTCTCAGACTGGAACATGTAACATAACCAAGTAGTTTCTCAACTCAATATATTTATAGCAATATCCCCTACAGAAATGAAATCCTAATGTAAATAATATATAATAAATCCAAACACTGATCTCACTCTTATGCTATAGATTAGATAATAAAGGAAGAAAAATATCAGGCTTATGATGATTTTAAAAATTATATTTGCCATTATTTTACAGGAAATGTAAAATTGTAAAATTGTAGAAAGTGTGGTCACATTATAGGAAAATGATTGTTTTTTCCCCTCTATGGAGAGGTAAACCAGCAATAAAATTTTGACAGAAAGATTTGTATATGCTAATTAAAATTTAGGTTACAAAGAATAATAAATGTATTGGCCCTAATCTCCTGCTTGTGGGAGCCTCTTGGAATTCTTTCCTATGGAATCTCTGATGAGGTCATACCTTTGCAAACATCATTTCACCAGCATCTGGTATAGGATACCTTGGGTTTGATTCAGATAGGCTACATCAGATAGGACTATGCTGATTAGAGGGGAGGGAAGGGGTGTGCTCCAATTAGAGTAGCCAAAACTTAAACAGACTAGAACTTTAGGGATTGATTAATTTAATATGTTACAAATTTATAGAGTTGGATCCATTTACTCTAGTGGAAACCCAAACAATTCCCAGACAGGCAAAATGCCTAATACAGCTTTGAGAACAGACATGTACATTACATGACAGCTGTTTATGTCTTTTAATATAAGGGGGAGATCTTTTTGCTTTGAATTTGGCAATGACATATTCTCTTTGGCCAGCAGAGCAAAGATATTGTGGATTAAGGTGAAAGACAGAGCAAAAGGTAGATCATAGGAAGCAATCACAGGATGATGATAAAACAGAGCATGAAATACTTATTTAAATAAATAAGATAAAAAAATAAATAAGATATATTAAAGGCTAAATCATTGTTCATGGGGATCACCATCCATTTAAAGGAATTTTAAACTCTAAAACAGACTGAGATAAAAGTATGTGTGGCTTTTTAAAAAAATGCATGGTGACACAAGTACAGTTCAAAACCTCTAATTAAAAAAAAATCATGTAACATGATATTAATTAAAATCCTTTTCCATACCCTCACCAAAATAAATGTTATAAGAAAGCTAACACTGGAGAAAGACATCCTTGAGTTTCAGTTTCCTTATCTATAAAAATCACATTGAAAATACTTGCTAGCCTGAACTTGTGACCTCTGAGATTCTTTCCAAATTAGTTTTTATGATTCTAGGTAAGATATACTTATTGAAAGTTCAAGGTGTCACATGTACCAGAAGTATATGAATTTTATTAAGTAATGAAGAGGCTTCAATATCCCATGGGTTGAATCTCTCAGGAACTACCATGTCATCTGACAAGTTGATGATGGACATATATGCGTGTGGTAGGAGAAGCCTTCCCACAGCCCTTAAATGATACTGCCCTTTTCCAAAGCAAATTCTAATAATGAATTCTCAAGCTTAGCTGCACATTAGAATCTGAGAGCTTTAAATTTTCATGTCCAGGCCACACCACAGACCAATTAAATTAGGATCTCTGGGGAGATCAATAGTTTTTAAAAGCTCTGGAGAGGATGACATTGTGAGCCAATGAATGATAAGCACCACTAACTTACACCTTTATGTCAAAAAGAAGAAACTTGAGACCCTCCTAAGCTAAATGACTGAGTTTAGCTCAAGGAATTGGTGATGAAGACAGGTCCTAGCCTCTCAATTCTCCATCTTATTCTTCTCATTACACCCTTGTATTTCTGTCTTTTTTATTTCATATCACTGCCTCTGAACACCATGCCTGTGGTCTGAACTTCAGACCTTCTATTCAGCACCTATATGCACCATGTAACAAAGCTATGAGTAGCCTCTCTCAGCCCAAATTTTGCATATTACTTTTCCTTTTACAGAGATTTCTCTCTTAAGCTTGCTAGGTTAGAAATGAAATTCTAATTTCATCTAATAAGATGAAAGAATTTTACCTTATTAATGAGATCATTGAGCGTCAGCAAAGTTAAGTGTCTTGCCTAGGGTCATTTAATTCAGCAAAGGGCAAAATACAGAACTGAAATTGCTTAATGTTTCATCCAAGTTCTTTCTACCCTTCTAAGTCTCCATCTCTGGTGATGGCAATGTCCTACAGGAGACACTGGCACCCTTCATCAAGAAGCCAACACATATTTGTCCCAAGGGTAGACAAGGTGAATGAGGATCTGCCAGGGCCTTTCTAGGCTGGGTCTTATTTTTAATGTTTGGAGGTCAGAGAACTCGAGATACTGCTGCAGCTCACACATGTTTTCACATGTGTACCGGCACCGCTGGTTAGTGCCAGGAGACCTCCATCACTAAAGTCGGAAGCTTGGGAACCACGAGAAACCACTACAGGTTCTAGTTCTCCATATGGGTTCTGGTTCAACCCCCCAGGCTCCAGTTTTTCCTTGCTTCCCCCTCATGTCCTTTCTCCCTTCTTACCCACTTAATTTCTAGACTTCAAATTCCCACATTAGACGCAGAAACAAAGAACAACAGCTTCAGATATACTATGTAGCCATCTCTGACAATGACATAAGGTTGAATCCCTACAATAAATCATGTATCTATATCCCCTGGGGGTTCTGCCTTTCTGATTGGGACCCTGATCTGTACAGGAGCTGAGAACCATATAAACAGAATCAATTGGCATCACTGTCTTGGGCAAGATGCCTTTTGTCTGTAGGCAAACAACTGGCACTAAAAAACTTTCCATCTGACAACACAAGGTCTTCACAGACCTTTCGAGAACAACCTGCTGGAGCAGTGCAGTGACTGTCCCCTTGTCATTTTGCCATTGTCCCCATCCGTTCTATTACATCTTTATGGTGGCCTAGTTTGTGCATTTACCTTGATGGCTTGGCCCTGTGGGGGTTTGAATTTGCATCCTCTGGTCTCCCCATTCCAACCAACAATACCCAGCTTTTCTAATAACCTTTTGCTAATACCCTTTTGACCATGTGTCTGATTTTTTTCATGTCTCTGGTTTCCAAGACACTCTCATCTCATCAAGCATGTTTGTGTTGGAACTAATGTTCTCATTTGTGCTGCTCTTTACTCTTTGATAAGGTTTTATTTCTTTTTTTTTCTAACTGTATCTTTTCTCTTTATTGTGGTGGCATTGGTTAATAAAACTATATTATGTTCGAGTGTACAATATCACATTAACTGTATATTGTATTGTGTGCTCAGCATCCAAGTTAGTCTCCTCCTACTACCAAATGTTTGACCTCCTTTTGCCTCTTCAGCCTCCTCCCACCAGATAAGGTCTTATTTCTTGAGTTTAGAATGTTGCACTTCTTATACCTCGTCATATCTACATAATGATTATCACAAAGTTAGGCAATTAGTAGAGGCTCACTAAATAACTGTTGAAATTAAAAGATACTATTGAAGGTCCACTGTTTATATAAAACGCTAGTCCAGTTGGAATGGGGCTGGCAACTCGCCTTCTTGCATATGCTTTAAATAGGGCACTAACATTAACCTAGACTAGAGTAACTTCTGTCTGTGTGCCTTCGGGACATCTTAACACCTGAGGACTGGGCTGATAATCTTGTTAATTAGTTGTAGAAACTACCGCATATCTACTGACCCAATACATAGACTTTTACAGACATAGTATTTTGAAAAGGAAAAAAAAAAAAAAAACCAAACAACTTTATATCCAATGATACAATATTAGAAAATAGTTTTCTTTGGATACTTTATTTTAGTTTTTTGTTTTCAGGGCAACATCAGTAATGTTTTTTTAAAAAAAAAAAAAAGCATACAGAGGGTGCCCAAAAAATGTATACACATGTAAGAAAGGAAAAAACTGTATTACAACTGTATTAAAATTGCAATACTGATAACAAAGAATGAATACAAGTCACATTTGACTTCTGCAATTACAAGAGGTGCTCAAAGTGGTGACCATCAGTGTCCTGACACTTCTGATTATGGCAAAATACTGCTTGAGCAATGTTGACCAAAGTGTCCACTAGTATGGCTGTGCAGCCCCTTTCAATTTCTTCCTGAAGTACTGCAAGTGTAGCCAGCTTTCTATAGTATATTTCATTCTTTAAGGTCCCCCATAGATACAGGTTAAGAGGTGTTAACTTGTCAGGAAAACATGGGGGAAATTTAAACAACATTCTTAAATTTCAAATATCAGTTCAAAATGGTCTTGTACTCCTCCATCGACAACTGTGATTCCACCATTTTCTTTGACTGTCCTGCCTGTCACATGGTGATGCTAGCATTCATTTGATTAACACTTTTGACCAAACATCATACTACAGATCGCTACCATAATTCAATTCAACTTCGAAAGTAATACATAGCTAAAGCTCTTTAAATGTGTATACATTTTTTTGGCACCCGGTATTAAGATAATATATTATATGACATACATTATTTAGCTTTGCATTTGAAGTCTAAGGTGATAGACTTATTTTTAAAAGTTGCAATCATCAAATGACTGGCTCCTTACACTTACAATCTATGTTGACAAATGCTTATAGCATTGTTCTGTATATCTTAAAATAAAGAAAGTATTTGTACTTACTCTGATCTATTGTAAAAAATACAAAAACTTGACACTTAAAAAACAAAATACCTCCTTCAGAGATAAAAATTTTTCATTTCAGTATAAACACATGCTTCATTAGATAGATTCATTTTGTATGTGAAGTTTTGCAGTCTTACAAATTTTTACTTAAAAGCATAAGAATCTTATATTAAAACATGGTCTTTAATGCCCACATAATATTTTATTCCATGATTATAACTGGTTTACTTAATCTCCTATTATAGGACATTTGATTATAAGTAATGATTTAGCAAAATCTCCTTGTTTATTATTCTCAATGTCCACGATTTTAATAATAATCTCAGGAAAAAAATCTTTAGGCAAAGTTGCTTAAAATGTACGTGCATTTAAAAACCTTTGACACATATTTTTCTGCTTGTTCCTAGAAAGGGTATGCCAAATATACTTTCATCAATAATGTGTCCTCCTTTTTACTCTCCCAAGATGACAAGCTCATATTATATGTAATTATTGTGTTAATTTGCATTTCCTCAAATCTACAGTTCCAAGGATGAGAAATATTTTTATACCTTGAGATAACTGTGGTTTTTGAGATATGGTAAAAGAGGCAAGTTTTTATTAAACTTCGAGTTTATCAGGTTTCTTCTATTATCTCATAGATAAATAGTGATGCCAAAGATTGTATATAGAAGTGGGGAGCATGATTTTGAAGTGAGAAAACTAGAACCCAAGGAAGTAGGAAAATGGCAGAACATTAATTCTTCCTGCATCCAGAACCCACGCTGGACAGGGAGAAGTGAGATTATGTTGACTGAAGTGGGGATTATGTTGCTCCGGATAGCAAATGGAGAGTAAGTCTGTGCTAACAGCTTTGGCTGGGACTCTGCAAATGTTAGATGTTGTCATGGACAAGGCACCGTGTCAAACATTATACATCAAGGCTGATAATGGAGTTAGAGTAGAAACTGAAGAAATGTCAGTCAATATTTTCACAACATGGTTGAGCTCAAAATGAGATCCCTGAAGACAAAGACGATTAGCATAACCCTATGATGTTAAAAAGGGGGAAGGGCTGCAGAATTACTCAGAAATCATACATCAACCTATTCTAATCCCACCTGAGAGAGAAACTGTACAAGTCTTGTGAGCAATGCAATAGAGCTACACGTAGTACCCTGAGCAAGCCCAGGTGTGATGGAGACCAGCCCCGAACTCTCATTCCTTGACTCATCAGAATGCTTTGAGGATTTCATTACTGCAAAGGTGCTAAGCTGTTTTCCAAAAGAAGGACATAGAGTGCTCTTACGGCTCTGCATGGAACTCAGCTTGTTTGTGTGGGTTTGGAGCGGAACCGGCTACTAAGAGGAGACTTCATTTGTAATCATACAAGCTGTGAAGCACTGAGGACCTTCTGAAGTGGTTTGTACTCTTTTTAGAAAATTTTTTTTTGACTTGCCCAAACTCTGGTGAGAAAAATCTTCCTCAACCAAAGGAATTGTGCTGCTAGAAAGAAGACTTAAGAATGTGGCAGTTTTGATGAGTGGGCGGAAGTGGCAAATGTGTCAGGTGGCTTGTAGATAGTCTAGGCTTCACCAGTAGCTCTGGGGACCTCCAGAAGGCAGAACAGCCTGAGGGCTTTAATTTTGCCCCAAGTTCAAAGAAGGGGAAAGAAAAGAGAGGGGGGATTTAAATGGCAGAAGAGAGATAAGATACAACCAATAATTCATATAAGAAGGCTTCTAAGGACATTGCTCTCCTACCCACCCTTCACTCTCAGTTTGAGTCTTTCTTATAGCTAAGGTCCACAAAACTGGGTGGGGAATTTCTAAACCAATTAGTTGCTTGACATTTCTTTTCTGACATGCAGGGAAATACAGAACAACCTTCCATGTCCTGATTTAGATTTAACTGGAAAGGAATAAAAGCACAACGTATGTAATTAACTCTCAGGCACACATGTAAACAAAGACATTTGGTAAAATAATAGAAATATTCCTCATCTGCCTGAGATGGTGGGTGTACCCTGCTGCTTCAGAGACCCAGCCTTGGCCAGTCTTGCAGCTCTTTAATAAGCAAACAAGCCAAACAAAACCCTTTTTAAAGATTTGAGTAACTATCCTTACCCAAGAATCTGTTTGGGTTGCTTCTATTGTAGATCTTCTGTCCTAGTTTAGACACAATTTTCTGTAATCCAGACCTAGTGGTTGTGAAATTAAATAACCACAGAACATTTACATTTTTCTTGAATAACCCATCCTGCCTGGGAAACAGTGTCCGGCCTTTGGCTACTTATCTGAAGCACAGGTCAGGGCATGCTTGGATAGAACGTGCTGCCCTGGCACACAGGTGGCCACAGAGTGAACAAGACGTTCAGTTGCACCTGCGTGTCCAGATGGCACCCACAGTTTATATTTCTTTTCAGAAACGAGGGACAATACGATTCCATTTTATTAAGCCACAATCCTAGTTGTGACAGATCATTGAGATCAAATGTATTGGCCTGGAAAAAGCTTTGGCAAGCCTCTAAAAAGAATGTCTTTTCTGTCCTAGTTGAATGTGTCTCCAAGGTATTTGGTTCAAATTGGGGCCATCCAACCATAACTTCTTCCAGTAGTTTCTTGTCTTAGCCAAACCATATCTTGTACCTGGATATGCCTAGCTCTGTCCAAGTTCCTGAAGTAGGTTGAACATTTTATAGTGGATAAAATAAAGAAATTATGACCACTGTGCTAAACAGATTCTTATATCAATCACCCTTTGTGACAGGGTCATGATAGTCAAGAGATGACGTAGTAGGTAAGTGATGGGAAAAGAAGATGCCTCAGAATTGCTTATGTTCCCCATTAAATCATTAAAAAAAGATGGTAGGGTTAGTTCAAAAGCAGGGAAGCATAGTTCAACCAGTAGGAATGTTTCCACAAGTAGGCAAAGCAAGCAACTGTGCATGTTTAATTACCATAAATTCTTCACCACCTCAGCACAGAGAATTGGTATTCCCATCTTTGTACTTTCACAGAACGTCTCTTTCTATGCTGTATCTTAAACCAAACATGTTCTTATGACACGGCTGAATTACTATAAACAATTTGAGGGCAAGTATACCTGTCATAGGACCTACAGCACTGCTCTGCAAATAGTAAACTTTAATTGAACAATTTTTGCTATCTTACTTGTATGATTTTATGGGTGTCAAATAGCTCGTCCTACCTTGGCACACATTTAAATATTTTCCATCTTAGACACTAGTCGTGCCATTTGGTTTCCCAAGAATTTAGTTAAAGAATTTATTCTAACTCTTCTTGAATTTGACTGGTAATTTTAATGCAGGCCTGTATCTGTTGCTTACAAGGAAATTCCACTTGGCCTTGTTTAAATCCAGAGTAAATTCCACATAGACCCAGGATCACTCATTTGCATAGTGAGCTTACATAGTGAGTAGTTGAACCTTTCTTGGAAAGGCTTTTCCACTTGAACTATCATGATGTTCATTTTTGGTATTCAGAGGGAGAAAAAGCATTTATTATCATAAACCACACGAAGACAATAGATGAGTCAAAGCAGTTACGATCGATGTCCTCCTCTTATGCATAGGTATTCAATGTTGGAAAGAAAATAGAAAATTTCACAATTTAAAAAAATGTGCACTTCTTAGTCCTTGTGGGAAAGATCAAGATTGAAATAGAGGAAGAGACCTGTTTTTAATTGAGAACGCCCTGCTCTGCTCACCGGCCCTGCTGTCTCTGAATTGGAATCCTTTTAAAGTTTGGGGAAATCCATTCCCTTGCTTCTTACCTCGTTATGAGGTCTTTGAATGTTCTCCACTTCTCTCTGGTTCTTTCAAGAATAATTAGTACTCTCATCAATTTCCCTGCCCTTGCTCATTTGACAAACAACTGACATTTGAGTGAAATGTTTGCGTTCTCTACTGAGCAGAATTTAGGGGCAGTTTCTAATTTTATAGATTTCACAGCAGTGATGCTCCCAAGGGAGTCATAAGTGAATTTGTGGTAACACTAGCAGTTTTTGATGACTCACAGTGTTGTGTTACTTCTTTGAATTAGCCTTTCATTTCAGGGATTAACAGGTGTGGTGCAGGAAGCCTTTGGTTTGAGCTCCATTTAATTCAACAGCCTGCTTCTGCTTTGCTACCAGGTCTAAGAAACAATAATATCAGGTTTCCACAAGAGTAACTAGACTTCTACATGTTTAGATTATTTCAGAAATGACTTAGGAAAAAAATCTAACACATAGCACCAAGCAGGCACAATTTCCCAACTCTTACCTTTTACAATTTTATAAATAGAATAACTTATTTCTAGCTGTACCTAAACTAAAAGTCTCTTTTTTTATATTAGAACACCATAATAAATTATGATTGTTAATCAATAAGACTGATACTGAATCATCAACCTGAGGATGGGTCATTTTTCCTGAATTTCTCCCTTTTTTTCTCCAAGTGCCTGTAGTTGGGCAATGTAATTCCAGACAGTGCCTATTGCAAATGGTGACCAGAAAGGAGAGTGGAGGACATAATAATAATAATTCATGTTTGGAAGGTTAACAAAGAGAAAGAGTTTGTGAGGGGCAAGACGACTCCACGGAGAGGTTTCCCCTGATTGCATTGATGTCCCTTCATGCGCTGAGCATGTGCAAAGCATCCACTGCACGCTGAGCGTTGCTGTTGGCTCCGGAGGAAACACCAAGGAAAAACCACGTTGTTTCTGCCTTCTTGAGAATGAGAGACAGGCCAGCAACAGATGAAATAAAGAGTAATACAAACAGCTAAAAGGGTCGGGGCATTTTAACGTGAGTGGCACCCTGGAGGCGAGACTGTCAGAAAAGGATTTTTGACTTGGAGAAAAGTGAGAAGGAAGGCATTGAGGGCAGAGGGCGTGGAAGCCAGGAGAGGAGAATGCAGTGCATGGACCAGAAGTGTAAGGCTGAGTTAGCTGCTCATGCTGAGAAGTAGGACATCATTTAATAACAAGTTGGGAATACTGGCATTTGTAGTGGGAAAGAAACTCGATGTTCTTAATCAGAGAACTAACTCAGAGAAAACTTTTTGTGCATTTCATTACTTCAATTGGGATTAGATTCGATGCTCACAATCAGTTAAAGCTCGTGTATGAAAAAATCATTTGAGGCAAATAATCGAGCATTAATAATAAGAATAATTGAGGACGTACTCAAAATCAATTGCCTTTGGTTGTTTATCCTGGGATTGCTATTAATTCAAGTAGATTAATGCATTTGTTTGAGTTTCACGTAACTTTAAATATTGTTTCAGAGTCACTTAGCCATCCATGCTTCCAAATGATTCATCTTAAATAATCATGGGACAAAATCATGACCCGATGATCAGATCCAGACATCTAAGATAGGAAACCTACAAAGCAGGTTATTGACATATTCCATTCCCTATCATAATGCTTAAAACCCTGGAACAATAAGGGCTTCTTATTCACAGCTTTATGGAATTCACTGGGAGCAAGGATGACCTTGCAATCCCTGCAGTCAGTCTTCAGAGAGATCTTGCCAACAATATAACTGCTTGAAAGCAGAGTTGTTGTTATAAGATCTGGACATAAAGTCAGGATTTATGATCAGGACAATATTCATGATATGCATTGCAATGTGAATTAGGCTTTGATATAGTTTGACATTCACTGGAGGATATTTTAAAGGCAAAACTTGGCTTTAGTTTTAGTCAATGGTTTCTTCATTATCAAAAACAGAAAAAAAGCATTTATCAATACATCAATCAAAGTTTCAGATATCTGAGAATGTAAAATTATTTAAGGGGACTCAGGGGAGCCATTGCAAACTGTCTACCTAAAATGACTTCAATGTTAGCTTTATTTTTAATGTCAATACCAAAGTTATCTGATTATAGCCACTTCGTGTTACACTCACTCAAGAACAGATCCATGACCCTGCCTTCAAGCTGAGTTTAAACCTTAGGAGAGATTCCAGAGTACAAATAAAACATTGCAATCAATACCGCCCTTTTGACAAGACTCTGGGAAATAAATTAGAAATCCCATTCCTCTAAAACGAAACATAAATTAACAAGATTTTCAAAATGTATTTGCATACTGTATTTTGGCTGAAACCACAATGTTGTTTTCAAAATACGGAAGTTAGGCTGTAGTATATTGAACAGAGAACACTGCATACTTTGAAGCCAGTAGCAACCCTTCCTTGTGCAACTACTTTTTATGCATTATTTTCATGTTCATTAATCCATTCTACAAATATCCATTTAGGGCTTATCAGGGGTCAAAGACCCACAATAGATGCTAAGAAACAAAAAGAAATGGAAGGAAAAACCAATTTTGCCACTATCCGTTCTTGCATTATCTCATTATTCTTTCTAAGGTTTTGTACTGTTCTACTGTTTGGCCCATGATTCTTCTATTTTTTCCCCTCACAGTATTTAAAGACAGGATTAGCTAAATGTGTGCATTGTTAATCTAGGTTGATCATCAATGTAAGTTGGAAATAATTCATATGACTTCTGATCCTTCTGAGGTTGGTGTTGTAAGGGGGGCTGCTTTAGTTAACTTCTGATCTTTGAAGGACAAGGAGTCCTAAAATTGTTTCTAACTCAAGAAAAAGATCATACCAGGTTTCAGGTTGTTCTAAAAGAAAGTAAAGTGCTAATTAAAGAGAATGAAAGGGCTGAGAGTAAGCCGATGTCTTGATTCCAGGAGTCCGAAGAAGGAAGACAGTGAGTACAAATAAGGACACACACATGGCCAAAGTTGAAGCCACTTACTTTTTAAGAGTTTATACCATTTTGTAGAGAACTGGTGTGTGTGTATTAATCATAGAATCTTTGACAATCACACTGTGTGCGGACAGGAAAACCAATCCAAATTAAATGGACAAAAGAAAAAAGGAGGCAATGTCACCATAGTTGCTCTATGTGATGGGCAGAGCATGGATTTCACTTTGATGGTAAACATGGATAGGCTGTCAATATTACGGATCAAGTGTGAAAGTCAAAAACAAACCGAGAGAAATATTTACAGTGACCTCCCACATCGGCTGCCTGTGAGAACCCCAGAGGTGTGAAGCTCATCCTACAAATGAAGGCCAACAAGACAGCAGCCTGGGCTTGGAGGAACTGGCAATGTTAGGTTTGTCTATACGATGATAGATTCGCAGGCTGTGAAAATCAAAACATCTGAGAGCTTCAAGTGTAGGTCTGGACAGGAGGAGGAGTAGGGTTGGCTCGGAAAGGCAGATCTGGAATGATCTGTGAAGTGACGTTGTTGTAGCTGCAGCACGCAGGGGTCTGCCAGGGAGAGGGAGGTCTGTGTGACACGTCACCCAGGAGCCATGCCAAGTTGGAGCAGGTCCCAGACAGCGGGAGAGGAAGGCTGAGGTGGGAGGGCGGACGGTATGTTCCTGGAGTCTGGAGTTTTAAGATTCTGTATCTATACTAATCCTGCCTCTTCCTGTGGCTAGGGGCTTGGCAATTCAGAAGTTAAAACTAGCAAAAGTAAAAGAAAAAGAAATATCCAAAAATGGGGACAAGTGAACAGAAAATGGAGATGGTATCACAGACCAAGCGTAGTGAGGATGGAAAAATGTGACGTCCATCAGGTACCTTTAAATTACTTTACTTTTTAAATTTAGGTAATTTGCTACAACGCCTTACTGTGCTGCTGGATGCATGTGTTTGATGCAGGTTTGAGTTGTGCTTGCTTTCATTGACATGACAGATTGACTTCATGGATCAGCACTTGAGAATCTAATTTCCTTATTGTGTGCAGAGACCTTGCTACCCGAGGAGACAACTTTGAGGAGTCAGCGATCTGGCTGAGCAACTAAGACCAATGAAGACACACTGAGCAGAGTCAGAAACATGCATAATTAAGGAGTTAATTGTGAGTTATAAGTCCATTACTGTTACAGAATTTCATAATTTGCAGGATCAGTGCAGACTAGAAAAATACAGGGAGGATTAAGGAAAAGGATTCTGAGCTGGGCTTTGAAGGATGGGTAGGATTTATCTTGACAGGAAAAGAGAAAGGAATTTCTGGGATGAGAAAGGTCATGAAGATGGAACTAAAATGGCTTATTTGAGGTCTGGTAAGCAAGCTCTCAAGAAAAACTGGTATATGTTTAAAGGTTGTGGGAAATGAAGTTGTCTAGATGAAGAAGACCTTGGAAAACTAGGATGAAGTGTTGGAATTTTAAGCCATTTCTAAGTGACTAGCCTTTATACTCGCAACGTGAGGCTGCTAATGTTCCTGATTTAGAGGACCAATGGCGTCTGCAAGAGGCGAAGTCAAGTGGCCCTTCCCACCCCACAGCTAATGAAGAGCCAGCTGTGCCCAAAGTCCGTCCACGCCCATGGAAATGTCCCACGGCACCAGCAGCCAGCAAGCTGGTCCCTGCACAGGACACCAACCTCTCCTCCCAAGGCTGTCAGCTGGAGTTTTAACATTCAGTCACATCAAAGCCTTATGCTTGAAACCTGGCAATGTATGGGTTTAAGTATGTTAAAGGAAAGCTAGAAATTTAAGTCAGAATGCTGCACACAGTAAATGGCAATCCACGGACTATGTGGCCTCTTATTGTTCTGCAACCAGCATACTCCCTCCATCCTACTTCGGGTTTTCTTTGCACAATTTACATGCTATCATGTTCTTTATTTTAAAAAGCTGCTAGCTTTCTATTATGGACAACAGTGATTTAGGAGTGTGATTCCCGTGACCAGCAGCATAAACCTCACCTGGGATCTTGTTAGAAATGCATGTTCTTTTGCCCCACCCCAGACCTGCTTGATGAGAAAGTCTGCAGGTGGAGCCCAGCAATCTGTTTCAACGAGCCACCCAGGTGATTCCCGTGGTGCTAGAGAGCTAACACCTACAGGATGCAGTGATGACTCCTTACAATATCACCCAAAGCTCTTTACAGCCTATTTCTAACTTACTTCTCCAGCTATTCAGCCTCTGCCTGGTCTGCATCTCAAACCTGAGCCCATGTGTATTATACACACATACACAATTTGCAATCTCCCCACCAGACACTTTACTACAACAAAATTGCATTTTGTTATCATTCCTATGATCTTTTCTAGATTGCACTTCGCTCACTTGGTAAACACCTACTTTTCCAATCCACCTTCAGCATCTCTTGGTGGTGGCCAGTGGTTAACTCTCTCCAGAAGCCCTTTATTTATTCTGCTAATAAAATAATTACCACAATGAACTGAATGCTCTCTTTATGTGTCTATCTAGGTTAAGGACAGGAATCGCGTTGCACTCAGCTCTGAGTACTCACCCACATCAGAGTCAGGACACTCAGATTCCATTCCCAGCTGTACTGACAACTGGTGCCCTCGGCACAAGGCTCCGCCCCACGCACATGGCTCCGCCCTCCGCACATGGCTCCACCCTCAGGCACAAGGCTCCGCCCTCCGCACATGGCTCCACCCTCGGGCACATGGCTCCGCCTTCCGCACATGGCTCCGCCCTCTGCACAGGCTCCACTCTCGGGCACATGGCTCCGCCCTCTGCCTTCCCCCCCCCCCCCCCCCCCCCCCCCCCCCCCCCCCCCCCCCCCCCCCCCCCCCCCCCCCCCCCCCCCCCCCCCCCCCCGACTTCTGCATCTGTAAAATGAGGGCCGTGTTAAACAGTACTCAGGCTTCAACACGAGGGAGCTACTTCCCTAGAAAGTAGCTGGGTGATTCTTACTCTGAAGTTGAGAGCCACTGCTGATAGCCTCTCTACCTGTAAAAAAATCAAAAGCTTCCGGCTATGTATTTAGGAAGATGTCATCTTCGTTTGTTCTTGCTACTTCAAATAATTCACACTCCTACGTTCTTTTCGCACAGGCTAACCAAAAAGAGCAAGCCAGGTTTCCTCCTGCCGTCAGGTGAGGCTCACCTGCAGACGCTTTCCGCTTTCCGACGTCCGCGGAGGCCCGGCAAACAGCTTCACTGGACACCCCAGAGAACGATCAGTGACGGAGAAGCGGCTGCATAAGGCCTGCGACAGAAGCGAGAAATGAACCAAAAAGTGCCGGGCACATTTCTGTCTGCTTCCCCAGACCTTAAAAATATATATTTAACAAATCAATAAGCATACATTCAAATAATCAAAGTGGTGAGCAGCGAGGAATGCGCCTATGGGAACCCCAGTGTGTTCTCTTTTCTTATCAGCGATGGCCGATCCACTGGCAGAGGCAGGCCACCCACGGTACCTTGAAGCAGCAGTTTGCTACCAGCAGTGATTTGGTTAACCTTTGATTAAACATAGGAATTTAAAGCATGAAAAAGGTCTGGAACCCGACACAACCCTTTGACACAACGATGTCTGTCATTAATGATAATCCAGCATTAGATGTTCGGCTTTGAAAATGAAATTAGACGACTTCAGTTTTCAACCCTAACCCTGCTGTACTGTAAACTGAACCCTGCTGTGTTTGCAGACTTCCTGATTTACTGCTTAGCCTTTTAACTATTTTCAGGCAAATGGGAGTTGGGGGCAGGGTAAAGAGTCCAGGGATCAAGTGAGTACAAACAAGGCATCTCAACTACCACCAAGGGAAGGGACTTTCTGCTTAGAAAAGTCACCGGGTCAAAAGAGCTTTATACTCATAGTTGATTTAATCTTGCTTTGCTTTTCCTTTCCTTTCTTTCTTTCTTTTTTTTTTTTTTTTTTTTCAAGCTAGGTGTAAGAATTTCCTTGCTGGAACATCATGCAAGAAATATTTGGTATCCCTTTTCACTTCCTTTTAAAAACAACAGTAATAATGTTAGAAATCCCTGCGGTCCCTCTTAAGTCTCAAAGGTCCTTTTCCCTTTTAGCAATGTATCAGTGGGTCCGAGGGCTCTACATCTCATTTCACACATAGTGTGGTGTTCAGAGCAGGTTACCGTACGTGTCTAAATGCTTGTTGAATGAAAAAATGACCAAATATGCCTCCTAGTTCAATGGCTATGGTTTGCACATAAAAGTAAGTTTTAGACAACAATAAAATTACAAGCAGTTGACCCAGACCTCTTCCTGTTAACCCTTGACTTGTTATTCTTGGGTTCACTTTTTTTTTTTTCTTTTGAGTCCATGGCTATCCCTCTTAATTCCCACCCCATAACTTTTTGGCTGATAGGACTTTGGAATCTCTCGCAGCCCTTAGCTAGGTTCTCATCTGGGATTTCAATGTCCAGAGATCCCTTTCAGTCTTCACCCTGAGGGGGTCCCCTGGGTAAGACTACAATTCTACTTTCATATTCTCTGAGAGCAGAGAGATTTGGGTGTCATATTCTATTAGGCGAGAAGGACTAGTGTAAACTGTGTTTTCTTCGGCTCCTTCTCAGACATAGAGATGGATTAACATAATTTAATCATTCTATCCTGTATACCTACATTGTATCACCACCATACAAAAACTTCTCATACTGAAATAACCTCCATGAAATTTCTGTTCCCAGTAAAGAGCTATGGTACTACCACAGTAGTTACTACATCAGCATCACTTTGAAAATTTTTCCAGATTAAATTAGCCAACCACAGTACTGGGAAATTTTATGCTTTTTAACAAACACTCAAAGCACTCACCGTGAAATAAACACTGTTCCATATAGGCTTCATACATGTTAATTCATTTAATATTCAAAACAATGTAAGAAAGCATCCCTGAGGGTGGGACCCAGCAATCTATGCATTAAAAATCCCTCCAGGATATTCCTAGGCTAGCTCAAGTTTGAACACCACTGCAGTAGTATAATCCAATATATCCTGGCTACTACTTGGTGATGAGTTTTTTAACTTGTTGAATAATTAAGTGTAGTCTGTGTCTAGAAAATGGAGAAAAGGAAAACTGAATTTTTAATCATGATCTTCTCTGCCATGTCTGCAATTATCACCTTAGTAATAAAGGATATGTAAAGAGGAGTAATGGAAAAGATCATAAATGAAGATTTGGGCCATATCAAGCATGATGCATGCACACTTACTACTCAATAAGTGATGATTATCTCCCTGTGCCCCTCCACTCCTTGGTACTTCTTGACTGGACTAACGCAGGAACGCCCAAACTCACTCCTCTTCTGTGTTTAGTTTTCTTTCCACTCTAGTCCCCCCTATATTAAGTTTGCATTATCCTTTCAGAGGTTCAGATTTGATGACAGCATTATTTCTTTAACAGCTTTATTGCGATGCAGTTCACATCTGGGAACCTCCACCATTACTAGAACTGATAAGAATGGCTCACTGTGTCGAAAGTATTTGCACAAAGAATGTGGTTTATGTTGAACTGCTGCTGTCCTTTTGGGATTCTGGAAATTTTGTTCATGCTAGGCTAAGTGCCCAGGTGACCAGCCTCCAATAAAAACCAGAGTCTCTAATGAGCTTCCCTGCTAGACCACTTTTCCACACGTGTTATGTGAACATGTGGCTGGAGGAATTATGTATCCTGTGTAACTCCACTGGGAAGGGATCTTGGAATCTGGCACCTGGCTTCCTCTGCATCTCACCTCATTCACCTTTTGTCTTTGCTGATTTTACTTTGTCACCTTTCACTGCAATAAATCATAGCCCTGAATATAATTGCATGCCCAGTCCCCTGAATGGTCCTAGTGAATTGTGGAACTGAGGGCAGATTTGAGGATCCCCAACATAACCTGCAACTATTAGTGTCCACTGATTGCTAACTGATTGTTCTATTGTTTTTGACAATGCCTTTGGGCATAAATTGCTCCACAGTTTCATCTAATTAATGTCCAGACCCTTTGTAGGGGTAGGGTATTGCCAGCCGTTGGGACTTGCTACACCCCAGCAGGACTCCTCTTAGCTAACATGCCCTGTTTCTCTCTGTTTAACTTTCAGCTGGTCTACCATTTTGCTTATTACTACTAGTAGTATATCATGGAGGTACCTGTTTTCTCTCAATTGATCCCACCAAAGTCACCAATATTTGTGACAACACTTTCAGGCATGAACTTCAACACTCTGTTCTAAGTGAGGTCTGTTTCCTTAGAGAAACCGAGAACTTCAGAATTCTCTGATCTTACGGCCACCTAACCCACACTCCTTGGGCAGAAATATTCCACTGTAGGAGCTGGGACTGGGGATGTAGGCCTGCTTCCTCCACAGAGATAATTGCTCTTCCAGCGTGGAGTTCTGGGTGGGGAGGTACCACCTGGTTTTTTCGGCTTGCCCCTTTAGGCATGGATCCTTTACCCTGTGACTGAACTGGGATGAGAGCAACTGAGGTCTCATGTTCTTGTGCTGCTACACCTGTGGTAGAGTTCCAACTCTAAGAGTGGGGTTGGGTTGGGGAAGCAAACCCCAGTCCTCTTAGCCTGGAACAGAAGGGAGAATGAGAGGTGGCAGCAGCCCTTAGTCCTAGATTAGAAACATGTGGAAGAGGGAGCGCCATCGTCTTGGTCACAGCTGCCTGGTGTGGAGCTTGTGTTACATTGATCAAGGGACAGGAGTAGGTTGTAACTAAGTTGTTGCAGGATCTCACCGGTCTCCTCTCAGTAAGAACAATGAAATCCTGTGGAATCGGCACAGCTACTCCCACCCCTGTCCCCTGATCAATGGAGCACAAGCTCCACACCAGGCAGGAGTTGGGGGAGGGGGTCAAATGCGCGGTGATGGAAGGGGAGCCCACGGTGGGTGCTGAGCACGCAGTGCAACACACAGACGACGTATTAAAGCATCGTACACTTGAAACCTATATATTAATACTTTTACTAGCCAATGTCACCCCAACAAATTTAATAATAAAAAAGAAAATAGAGAAATATAATGAGTAGGAAATAAACTGATTTTCTGTTTAAGATGAAAATAAATAAAAAATAAATGAAATAAATTTTTCCGAGACATTTAAGTTTTTAATAAAGTTATTGATTATATTTTTCATCAGATAAGTGGTTACTTCACTGGGGAAAAAAATTCTCTGAGCTCCTCACACCACCATTCTGGAAGTCCTACTTCTGATCATATCGTCATTATACTCCAAATTGCCAAATACTCTCTATTTCCTGCTAAAATAAAATCCGTATATTTTAACCTGATTTTCAGTGCCCTATATAATTTGGTTTCATATGGTATCAACATCACCATTACAGAGCAAGTCTGGTGTTCCTTAAACATATCTCATGCTATTGACTGTCAAAACTTTCATTTTCTTTCATATCATAGCACACTCTCTCCGTTACTTAATTATAAATACTCCTTTTTGTATCCTTTGCTAATTTTCCAGCTCACAGTTGTCTCTCCCGATAAAATGTGTTAGAATTTAAGCACACAGCTTACTTTCTAATTTTGTACAATTATTAATAGATGCTATCATTAACTGCCGTTAGCATAATACCTGACACATTATAGGCACTCTAGAAATATTTCTTGTTCCATGAACAAATGGCTGAATGGCAGCAAGTTATAGCAGAAAAGAGTGTCAGAAGTAAGTGCTTGACCATGTAAAGGGGACTTCCTCACACATGCATCTCATTTGCTTTTCCCAGCAACAACGTTAGTCAAGGTTGTCATTATTACTCCCATGGGGAAATTGGGGCTTTTAAGTTTTAAGATTCCTACCTAAGATCCTACAGATACTGAATAGCCATCGTATATCTGAGTTTAAACACTATACTATTTTTAAGAACCAAAATCTTTCTATACTGAAAGGAATCAGGAAATGAAAATGAGCCTTCTACCCCTGAGGTCTGTTCATTTTTCAATTAGAAAGGAATAGGGTAATTTTTTTAAAAAGGGTGAAATAGATAAAGGAAACCCTTTCTGAAATTTTTGCTTACATATCTAAAATATAAACTTGAAGTTTCAGAAACGAATGTTGGTTATATAATAGATAGAAACAAAGTAGGTCTATTCTTCACAAAAATACTCTGTGCTAATCTAACCCCCCAGCCATTTTATTACAGTGACTATGTTGTTTTGAAAAATAACTCATTCCACTGGAGATGAAAGATAAGTGGCTGCAGCATTGGAGCAATGAGGGGAACTTCTGTTGTATGTAGGAGCAAGGCTGAGGTTGGGTGAGAGTGGCTGAAGAAAAGGATTTGGGAAGGAATTAATTTCTGGGTGCTGGTGTGTGCTATTTAGAAATGGCATTTCACTCCCTCTTTTTTAGTCACTGAATTATAATCACTCACTGAGGACTGCTATGCCCCCAAAGTGTCCTGTTAGTTAACACTCAGATTCTGCTCACAACCCCACTTGTCGTTGTGTTTGATTTCTCCACTTAGGAAGCTATCAACAAAGAGAGCTTTCTTACAGGTGCCAGTTAAGGGATTGAAAAATATATCTTTCTCTGGCTTGTCAGAGAGGCAGAACCAATATCATACATAGCACTGGACCCTGAACCCTAAACCATGAGGATCATTTTTTTTCATTTTAAAAATGGGCACAATGTATTTATTTATGTGTTTCCCTGAAGATTAAAAATACGCAAACATTTCTGGCATGATATATGCTCAAGAAGGTCCTACTTGCCTGCCCTGCCTTTCTATCACTGCTGCTCTCTACGTGTGGTCCAGATCCCCTTTTGTCTTTACCAAGATGTATAAACACATATAAATAAACAAGAATGTTGATGGTGTAATGTTTTAAGGAGGCTTACATCTCCCCATCATTCAGTTATTTTTTTATTAAATTTATTGGGATGACATCGGCCAGCAAAATTACACAGGTTCCATGTGTGCAGTTCTTTCACATCTACGTGTTGCGTTGTGTTCTCACACCCAGAGTCCTTTCTTTTTCCATCACCATATATTTGAAGCCCCCTCCTTCCTTGCCCACCCCCTTTCCCCTTTCCCTCTGGTAACTAAGTCTTTTCAACAAATGGTGCTGGGAAAACTGGATAAATACATGCAAAATATTGAAATTGGACCACCTTCTTACACCACATATAAATATAAACTGAAAATGGATTAAAGACCTAAATATAGGATCTGAAACCATAAAACTCCTGGAAGAAAATATAGAAAGTAACCTCTCAGACATTACCCTTAGCAACACTTTCAATGATATATCTTCTTGGGCAAGGGAAAAAAAAGAAAAAATAAACAAATTGGACTATGTCAGACAAGAAGTGTTTTAACAGCCAGAGAAACCATCAACAAAACAAAAAGCCATCCCACAGAATGGGAGAAAATATTCACCATTGAGGCATCTAATAAAGGGTTAATATCCAAAATTTATAAGAAACTCACACAACTCAACACGAAAAAAACCTAATTAAAAAAATGGGTGAAAGACCTGAATAGACATTTCTCATCCACTTATTTTAATTATACCATTATGGTGGGGGTGGGGAGTGGGTGAGTAGTGACGTAAACTGTGGAAATAGTAGATTTACAGGTAAGAACATCACCATTACAGAGCAAGTCTGGTGTTCCTTGAACGTATCTCATGCTATTAACTCTGTCAAAACTTGCATCTTCTTTCATGTCATAGCACACTCATTCTCTATTACTTAAATATCGATACTCCTTTTTGTATCCCTTGCTAATTTCTCAGCTCACCCGTGTGCTTTTCAGATGTAAAATACTTTCAGGTATATAATTTCCCTTGATTCTCCCCAAGTATGATACTGTAGATGTGTTATCATTTTACAAATAAAAAGACCAAAGTTCAGAAAGGAATGATGATACAACAGAAACAGTATTGGAATAAAAACATTCACGTGGGTGACAGTTTTCAATGGAGAGAAAAGAAGAGGTTATCTTAAACTACCTTGTAGAAAAAAGCATGTAATAGAAAGGTAATTGTAGATTATGAATAGGTATCATAGACTTATTTATACATGAAGGTGACAAAGAAAATTTATTTGGGGACAGTACTTGGAATTATGTAACTTCTCACCTTCGGTATCAGATATCTTTTGTAAAATAATTTTTATCCTCTTTTTCTTGTTCTTACACGATATCTGATGAATACACATCTGATTTCATAGTGAAAACATACACACCTTCACTTACCATATATTCATCCATACAAAAAGCACTTACTGGACTACAACAAGGAATTTGAGACGATATAAAATAATTGTATTTTTCTCGCTTTTTTTGAGCATTTCTCACTTCTAGTTCATTTTTAATAAATGGGTTGGAAAGTCCAAAATGTGGGTTGTGATGTCATATTTTTAAAAAATATATTCGTATTTGCTTTCTTTTAACTTTAAGTGTTTCTGAACATTCTGACTTCCGGCTACATTATTTTTTAAATTCTCAGGCCTTTCATCACTTTGTCTATCTATTTTTTGATGAGGACCAGTTTTTATGTGGTTTGTTTCCAGTTATAACAAGAGAAAATATTTCAATAAGAAGATACTAAAAACAAAAATGGTAAGTTCGAGATAAAATTTGAAAGTAACTTAGGGAAACCAGAGTTATAGGGAAACAAAATGAAGTAATGTGAATATTTTTGGTTTATGGTCTTCTTTGCTAATTAAGTTATTTGAAAAAACTATTTTCTTCACTTTGAACATTATTATTACTATCATCATTATTTAATTAACATAAAAACATAACTGTAGAATGTATGGCTGTAGACAAGGAAATTTAACATGAGTTTAGTAGAGAATGGTACTACCTCCTGGAAATGTACTATATTAAATTGTACTCTAGATTAACTTTAGAATAATTTAAATTTTGATTTATTTTGAATCTGATTTTTGCTAAAAGATTGAAACCCCCTTTTTGAAATTGTTGTCTCTGATAACATTGCCCAGAACACTTGCTGAAGATAAACACAATGGAATCAACAGAGTAATATGATATTTCCTCAAGGAATACCAAGATTATCCCTTGTGGGACACAAAACCCACAATCAACTGTCAGGGTTGTGAAGGTCTTTCTTACACACTAGATTGATCTGATAATCCATACCATGTTTGTACATATTTTATGTATTACAATTTATATTCTTTTGCTTCTATGGCAACTGATGGTTTTGTAAATTTTTGAAGCACTAGGGAAGAAAACACATTGGCAGAATGATTAGGTTTTCATTTTACTGTAAGATAGAAAAAACAGGATACTTAATGACTAGCTGTGATGATGTGACAAGAGATTATTTAATTATTCTTGACATGCTTCTATGTAGCCAAGAAGTAATCTTAATTTGCTAAAAGCTTGCTTTGAGTTGAAAACAAACTTAAAATACAAAAATTTATTTTTCTTATTTTAATAAATTAATAGAGTTTTTAGCACAAAGCACATATCTGCAGCAAATATACTGTTTTGGTGCAACCGTGACAATGAAACAATGCAATTTTGAGTATATAATGGATTTTAGTTTTTAGTCATTGTGTTTTAATGAAACAAAATTGAAGTTTTAAAAATCTCAAGTTTTTAAAATGTATTTCTACATGAGAAAATTTTCTTAAATGTTTGCAGGTTTTTGGTTAAACTTTTTAGTTTTATTAATTGGTTAATAATTTTTATTACGATAGGTCAGTGTTTGGTAAACTATTTGCTATGAATCAAATCTAACCCATTGAAATACTTGTACATCTTGTGGACTAATAATAATAACTTACATTTTTAAATAGTCAAATAAAAATTAAGGAATATTTCATAACACATATAAACTATCTGAAATTCAAATTTCAGTGTTCATAAATAAAGTTTTATTGGAACATAGCCATGCCCATTTACACTCTACTATTGGAATTGAGCAGCCGAATAGCCCACAAAGCAGAAAATATTTATTAACTGGCCCTTTACAGAAAAAGCTTGCTGGCCTCTGAGATTGTTATTCCTAAATCACAGGTGGCTACTAAAATGCACACACAGACATATACTAGCATACCCAAAAAACGTTTGCATTCCAAACACTTTGATTCATAGGAACTATCATTTCACATTTTGAATAGTCTTTTTTAAGTTTTAAAACAATTAGGAAAACAATCTCTTATCTTTGTCATCAATATCCATTACAGTTAAAAAAAAAAACTGGACAACATATTGTGCAAAAACTAAATCCTATGGATTAAATATGCTTAAATCTTGAAGCCAAAGATATATTGACTGATATTTGAAGAATCCATATACGCGTTCTTTATTTCCCACCACTGGACTGAAACGTTACTGTAGTAATTGTATCTACATGGTTGATGCTATTATTCAGAGTGGTGTGTTGGATCATTACTGAAAAATGATAAAAATCTAGAATTAACTTAATCATTTGTATTATCTTGACTGGAAATTCAATTATATGTTACTTAACAGTTTGATGCCTAATTGATAACTTATCTCCATGGTATGATAAGACGCATCTAACATTTTACACACTGACCTGTAATTTCCAGAGAAAAAGGGCACAACTGAAAACAGCTTTCGAACTGTGCAGAATTTACAACTGGAGAGAAGATAGCTTGTGGAGCAGAGATAGAGCCGAAGGGTTTAGACTCCATGACTGTGCCCCTTTCAGCTAGAGAAGTCTTGCTTTTGTTTTCTGATACTACAGGTCTTATATGAGCATTTTTTAATGGTTCTATTGTTTGTTGCTAAATGCAATGTTTTGTACTGTGTTAACAGACGCTCATCAGAACATCCATTTTCAGAATCCCCTTCCCTGTATGATTCCAGATTAGAGCTGGTCACCAGGGAAGTTTGCATTAGATTTGGTGGGCACCTTCATTATGCCCTGAAGTTCAGTGTAGGCTCCAGCTCATAGACATTGTCCCTGATCTACCAGATCACCTTGTTTGCATGAGACAGCAACTGGTCCCACAGCTCCTCCAGCATCTCCATGTCCTGAGCTAGTCATCATGCAACTCCACTACGATAAAGAGGGTAGCTTCTTGGCAGAGAGAATATAAATTTAAGGCTTGATGTCAGTTATTTAAATAGTGACATTAGAATTTGAATCAAAGCAGTTTGACTCATTCCAGGTTCTTAATTATCTTTGATGGTAAAGTTTTGTTGAGTGTAATGAAAAAAAATTCCCCCCAGCTCTCTATTTTCCCAGGTAATTGTTTGAACAATTCACAAACATGTATTGAGTACCTACTATAGGGTCTGTTCTTGACGAGCAAGACAAATATGGTCTTCCCCAGATACTTTGGTACACCTGCATTTTGTGAACGAAGAATTGTGCTCCTGTCTGAGGCAACATCTGTAGCCATCTCTCTCAGTCTCTATGTATCTCTATTTCATTGCATTTAAAACATAAATATATTAGAGGTGGTTTGAAGAAAAGCACAAGCTTTTACAGCACATGTGTGAAATGGCAAGGATTAATAAAAATTCTGTCATTTCCAAAATATTTCAAATAACATTTATATTTTTAAAAGTGTAATCATGTGTTGTGAAAATTATGTGATACATAACTTGGGAAGAAAATTGTATGGGTACATTTTCTAATCCACGAATAAATAGGCAGGTCAAACATGCCCTGGGGTTGACCACATATTGTCATGAATAAGCCACAGCAGTAGAAATTCTTTAGGCACTTATACCTTTTAGAGAACCCTGGTAATGCTCACTCTAGGGATTCTTGATAACAGGTATAATAGACAATAAATTAGAATCAATATTAACCCTTGGCTCTATGTGAAATTTCTGCTATCCAAGAATCATCTGCCCAGAAAGCTCAAGCTTCTGTAATAAGTTCCAGCCTTTAAGTTGTCTACTGAAATGTGCTTTTCTTTGCTTGTCAGAAGCAAATGCCCTAAGTGGCAAAGAAAACCTGGGATGCCTGTCATTAAATCAGGTTGTCAGGCAGAATGAAGCTTTCTGTTGGCTGGTGCTGTCAGTAAATGTCATTCTGTCATTCATTGATTAGGAGGCTTCTGAGAGAAGTAACAAGAGATGAACGAAGCAAGAAGAAGAAAAGACAGGTTCAGACAGGGTAAGAAAGTGTTAGAATTAGATCCCATATAGAGGTGACTGCAATTACAAATGGCGATGGGAGATGAGTGGCAAACATTGACTCAGAGGAAGAATCACAGGTAGGAGGTAGGACGGTGGGGGAGATTAAGCACTTGTGATTAATTAAGCTTTAAAGGCTTGAAACATCAAGTCTTAACTCTGTGTTGTGGGATGAAGGTACCTCCTGTCCCCCTGCTCTCTGTTCCTGTTTGTGGAGCATCCTGTACTCTGCTCCCTGGCTCACGTTTCCCTTCCCAGGTGTGGTGACTTAACTATGGAATTTTGAGAAGGGTTGGTTCTCTGCAACACCTTCCTTCTCCCTGTTCTCTCTGGGACTATTCTAGCTGCTGAGAGCATGTGTTCAGTTTGACTGACAGCAATAGGATGGGCTTAGAGGAGAGAGTTCTGCTCCCCTTGTGGGGGAGTTCTAAGGCCCAACATTGCCTGCGACTGGGGAGTAAACCTAATTCTGAGATTCACCATCAGAAAGTCCACTGTTCCTTGACCAGGTGCCAACCATCATGTCAGGCCATTCTGGAATTTGGGTGGAAATATACTCTGTTCTCTTCCCGACAAGCCGGGATGTACTTGGGAGTGGTGACAAGGAGTGGGGTATGTGGGGTATCTAAGTACTTGATTCCCTTGTACCTCAGGGACAGTAGAGGTCACCCAGTTATGACACATCCACTGTCAGGTGTCACCCATTCATACTTCAGGGGTCTCATCAGTGCTGCAGATGGCCAGCGGCATTATCATGTTAACAGAAGGGTCTCCACTCTCGTACTTACCCTTTTGATGTCCATGACAAGAAGAAAGGTACATAGTGAAGCTTGGACAGCTCTCTCCTAGTCTTTAGAAAAATATGACCATTTTTCTCTGGGTTCATCTTTCCATGTCTCTTATCATTTACAGAGATGGGACTACAAGGACTGAGTTTGGATCTGAAACAAAGGTGCTAATAAGTCTGCGTAGGCAAGCCTTGGGTTAGAATGTCAGAAAAACACCCTATGTCTCTCACCGTAGTCAGCCTATTTCATAGCATAGAAGACCAAGGAGGGACTTTGGGCTAAGGCCAATCAAGCAACAAAGAGATTTTTTTGCCCAGAGTATCAAGTGAGCACCTCCCTCAGGACTTCTGTTGGCAAAAGTCATGTGGTCAAGCATGGGGCACTTCTGGGTTCTGGCTATATTTCCTGCTTTGTCTCAGAGATGGTTCTGATAAAACTGATGCTTTATTCTCACAAATAAATAATCAGAAGCCCTAGGACAATGTGTCTAAGGAAATAGACACAGGCCAAAACTGTGTTAATCTTTTGAATTCTGCTAAAATTTTTTTGTGGGTGACATGTGACAGTCTCAACTTACAAAATATTACTTTCTAGGTTAACATATCATTTTTTCTTTGGGGTGCTTTATTTTCAGGCCTCATTTAAATACTTGCAAAAAACTTCCCCAGTTTTTATCAATGCATTTATTCAGACTGCTACCATGAAGAGGTTCTGCAAAATGTTGGATTGTACCAGTTAAACCAAGACAGGAAATTTGTCTGTTTGCATGGTCCTGCAGCTCTCTAAACCCTCATACTCTGTTCTTTTTGTCTTTTCATTGCTGGATTGACACAAGTGATGGTTATATTTTCCTCTCTTAGATGGAAAGAGTTTCTTACTGCCTTATCAGGGTAAGTGTTGAAAACACTTCCCCCATTGCATAGTACTGTACATAGATTTTTGTGTAACACCCTTACAGTCAGGTCAGGGGCATTGCTGCTAAGTGATTTCACACCCACTATCATGTGGGATTTGGGATCCGGAGACTCGGTTATCAGTATTTCATTCCTGTTGCTGGTGAAGGCATTAGAAACAATAGGATAAGCCAAAACATGGTTCACAGCACATTTATGACATCACAATATTGGATGTGCTGCAGATGCCATATCCTACAGTATGTGGTATTTTCTTAAATGTGCTCTAGGAAGCATGAGTTTTGAGACTTTGGATAATAGTTTAATAAGAGAAGAGTTTTCATACTGGGAAATGCTGCATGTTATAATTACCTCATGGGAAATTAGAACTATGCTACATAGTAAAAGCAAGTAATTCTGCAATAAATATTCCTATTTAGTATTTTTAGCCAGTATTTCTGGAATTTATTTGAACATAGACTTTTCTTTATTTTCTTCAAATCTTTCTTTTTTCCATATGGAATACAAATATTGATGACATTGAATGAAAAACAAAGTTCAGGACCACATTATTGGTTGTGTTCACATAAAGAAGGAAAATGGACATCTGTTTGCATCCAGGGTCACTGAGCTAATATAATACAGATCCATGACTCCTATTTAATATGAGGGTTCAGAAAAGGCAGTTATTTAAAGTCCTTGAAGATCTCCAAGACTCACAGACTACTTGAGTGGATAGGATATGATTAAACATCTCATTGAGTGATGTGTTAAAACTGTACTCCAGTCACCTTCAGGCCACCTAGATAAGCGTGGCGGACAATGCTAGGTTTCATCAATAATTGCTTCTCCTATTCTGCTGGTGGGGCAATTTGACTAGTATTGGCCAGTGAAATGTAAGCAGAGTGACACACTTCAATTCCTGGTTAAGGTCATTAAAGACTGCATATAATTATTCAATCTCTCCTTCCCTGCTCTTGTAGACAAGAGCTCCATGAGCTTCTGAAAGTAAAACAGTGAGATGGAAGACGCTCCTTCAACTTGGATCCCTGAGTTACTATGTGGAGCTGAAGCCAACTTTCCACATCCCATCACATCCACTTACCCGTTTTAGGCATACAGCAGGGGCAAGAAACTCTTGTTGTCTACAGTGACTGAAAATATGAGACTGCTTCTTACTTCAACATAACTAAGTCTTGTGTGTATATCTGTGTGTGCATGTGTGTGTGTGTGTGCACTCATGTGTGTGTGTGTTGCAGAGGAATGGTAGGCCTCTCTCCTCTGTGTTTCCCTTCATTAAAACCTCGCTTATTACAGTCAGAGAATACATATGTTGGTTTGTTTACCAGATTGGACTTCTAAAATAAATTTTCTTAAAGAATTCCACTGTTAAAAATATTGAAAGTCATTATTGAATATCACTCCTCTTTTATATTTAAGAATACTAAAGAACCACGTAAGTTACTTCTAACAGTGAAATCAGAAATGCAACTTATATTATTGTTGTGTTTTATCTCATTTTAATGCACTATGAAGTTGAGAGTTAAAAAATCAAAAATTAATACAGAATGGAAGAATAAAAATATTAATAGTATCCATAAGCCCACCACATACAAAAAAAATGCACTCTTTATTTTTTCATTAGTTCTTTCTGATCTTTTAAATTAATAGTAATAGAAATAATCATCTGTATTGAGTCCGCCCAGGTGCCAGACAGGCAGCAGTTAAAAAGAAGCCTTTTGGAGTGGAACTGCCTGGTACATGTCCATACTCTACACTTACTAGGTGTGTAGCCTTGTTTAACCCATCTGTACATCAGATTCCTCATCTTAATATGAGGATTTTACTATGGTTTTGTGAAGAGTAAATACATTTAAAATATGAGTGCATGAAGGAATACTTGGATTATTGTAAACACTCAGTAAGTATTAACAAAGTTACTTTTCCCCAGTTAATGCTCACATCAAGCATATGCAATAGGTACCACTACCCCTCTTTTTTCAATAAAGAAAGAATTAGGGATATTAGTAATTTCCCACGGTCACACAGGCAACAGGCAGACAAGACTTATTCCGGAACCTGTTCTCTTAACTACTATGACATAAAAAGTACCATTATTGTGATTCATTAATTAACTAAGGCACAAATGACAGGTATTTCTGTTTCTAATTGTTTTCACTATTATAAATAATAACTTGAATACAGTGAATGTTATTGTGAATTAAATATCCTTTCATTAAATGTTTTCACATGTGTTTATCATTGTTCCTTAAGATAGATTACCAGAAATGATACTAACTAGTAAAATAACATTGTTGTAAAAATTCTTCACTTATACTCCTAAGATTCTGTCTGAATTATTCTACCAAGCCCACCAGTTATAAAATGTGCTATCAAAAAAACATGTTTACTGTTCAGATTTAAAAGGAGAGGTGGTGGTAATTAATCACATAGATTATAAAAGGGGGATCTTATTTTAATTTGCAGTGTCTCAGTGTGCATTTTTCAACCAATAACATTTTATTTACTGTGATATTTTATATAATCAGGTGTTCACATTGAAATTATTAAATGGCCCTGAGCCATTCTATGATTCAACCAGAAATGTAAAGCCGTGTATTTGCATGGCATTACCTGCCTTTAGTCACCTTTTCTCCTCACTGTGCACTCCAGGAGAAGGCATCCTCACCTGACACTTGTCTATCATCACTACCCTACTGATGTCTAAACATCCATATCTCCAAGTTTCCAACCCGGATCTTCCTTCTGAGCACCACCACAGACATCGCACATCTTCTAAAAATGCTGTCTGTTGTTCCTCAAACACCTTGAACTCAAACTGTCCAATGCCTCACTCATCTTTTTTACCTCCAGAGAAGTTCTTAGTTTGTTCTGTATGTGGTGACTTGGTGATTGGAAAGAACCGTCTATCAGATTGCACAAACCTTAAATGAGTTCTTCCCCTTCGATTTTCTCTTCTCACACTCCCAGGCACATGGGTTCTGAGCTTCTAATTGTTCATCAAGTCCATCTATTCGCTGCAGCACGAATCATCCTTTGATAAGAATCAATACACTCTGGTCTCCCTGCCTCCCATCCAGTCCCCACACGATGCAACATTCATATCACTTTCAAAATGACAGAAGATGTACATCTTACCATGCCACTTTCCATTTAAAAGTTACTGAAGGGTTTTTACTTTGCTTATATGACGAGACCTCATTTTCCTTGCCTGAAATGGGGGTGCCCACCTCTAGCATCACCCTCTGCTACTTCTGCACCCCTTCCCTGCTTCTGCCCATGCACTATGCTACAGCAATACTTTTGAAGTCTGACTGTACATTACAATCATCTTGGGAACTTTTAACAAAGACCAGTGCCAGGATTCTATGCCCAGAGCCAACAATTTAATTGAGTTTGGGTGAAACCTGGACATGAGTATTTCGTTAAATCCTCAAGGATTCTAGAGCTGCCAGAATGAGACCCACTTGTCACTGAGTTAAACTATTTGAATTCTGCCAATTCTCTCTTTCTATCTTGTCTTTCTGCCAGGGATGTGCTTGCTCATCATTCCAATTCTGTGAACCTCTATTCATCTGTAAGTACTCAGTCGAAACTAGTAGTGGCACCAAGACGGGGAGAAACTTGGAGCGACTTTGGCACCCCTTTATAGTATCTGTCAGGTCCCTCCACATTTTTTCTTGTGTGAACTAACCATATAGAAAGTGCTAGACAACTTCAAGCCAGCCAGCCACCTGTGACCAGATTGCTGCCCCTACGACTCTCCTAGTCAGTGTTCCACAGCCACCGGTTCAAGCAAAGTCCTGTCTGTTCCTTGGGGAGACTGAAGACCTCTCTCCCGCAGGTGTACATGGCACCTGGCGTTTTGACAGCTATTTGATAACTTGTTGCACAGTGACTCCTCTTCTGAATGTCTCAGAGTCACTGGATGGGACAGAATTCAAAAGTGGATGCAGCAGAAGCATCTTAGTCATCGTTGCATCCCCGCAGGCCAACATAGCACCTGGCTGTATAACTGACACTCAATAAACGTTGTGCCCATAAATGTCTCTGATAACCAACCTAGCTTCTACCAGTCGACTGCTGCAAAGTTTGCTGACTCTTAAGGGACTTAGGGGGGTGAGGAATCAAGTGATAAGGAAAGAACTCTCTGATCTCTTGAATCTTGGCTTACCTAACCAAGTTCACCTTAGGGTTGTGTTGCATTTATATTATTAATCTGTATTGTTAAATCTTTGCAGTATATCTGGAAAATATCTTTTCCATGTGTTAGAGTTTAAGTGAAATAGTTTCAAGCCTAACAACATTGATTTCTGCTTCTGGAGTCTGGACTACGCTTACTCCATTCTTTATGCAGTTGAGGAGTTTGGGATTTATAATAAGTTCAGGATGTTCATCTCTCCAGTTTCTTTACATCTAAATAAATCAAATTAATGAAAAGTCATTATTTACTGTGTTTTTAATAAGGCTTATCATCTTTAAAGTCGGATAGTTAGAAAAGTCCAATTTATTTCTGCTTTTCTTAAGGGGAAATGTGATCCTTAATCTTAATTAGCTTGTAGGAGTGTGTTACTTTAGTCTATAATTTCAACATGACTGGAAATGTCTGAGTTTGTTGGTTGATAATTCTTACACTTGACCCTGTGCCCTCTGCTACGGCCCCATTAAGCAACAATCTTGCCCTTGGATTGGAGGTTAATAAAAATAATAGTACTAGTGCAAGTATTACTACTATACTGATTGCCTACTTTGAACCAAGCAATGAGCTAAGTCCGTGTAATGCATTCTCTTATTTAATACTACTACTGAAGTTTAAAAGGTGGCATTGTTTCTCAATGTCACACACCTACTAATCTGTGGAGCTGGCATTGTATGAGTCACTTAAATACAAAGCTGGGCTTCCTGAAAGGCTGCAAGACGTACAGCAAATGTGGAGAAACATCACACTGGATGACTCTAACCTGTGGGTGTGAGATGCTGAACACCTTCAAGAGGTATCTCTAGAGAGTTCTCATGGCCTCCCCACTAACCATGAGTCACTCCATGCAAGAAGGTATTTGAGCTTTTTAAACCAAACTATTTCCTTATGTTTTTATATTGATTGTTTACAAAGAATGTAAGAGAATGATAAAGAGGTGTTTAAGACATGATGTGCATCATTGTATCTGGCAAACTTGGCCTTTGCATTCTGGGAAGGGTTATCTTCCAACTAAGAAGCACATGCACAGGGTCTATAATTAAGGATTGTGTTTGTTGAACACTTGCCCCTTAAAGGCATATAGTTTCAAGAAATTCTGAAAGAAAACTTTAGATTCAGAGCTGAATGCTCTATTATAAATTATACTTTTAAAATATATTAGCAAATTTATGAGGTAATTAGATAAATAAGCTTAATGCATATTGTCTTAATTTTACATAGGTGCCTGTTCTGTCATGTCCATGTCAACTTCTATTTTAGGATGTTAGAAAAATCATTATTGACTAACTTTTCAAGAAAAATTAAGTTTCTGAGTGTTAATGATTCTGCAAAATAAGGAATCTCTCTTTGGTGGTTATATATTTGGTGACACTTATTTGCTTTAGCAAATAAAATGTATCTTCTGTTAACATCTGGGGAGTTGTGTGTGATTAGTGATTTTTTGATGACGAGGGTGAGGGGAACACTGTGTATGGACTCATATCATTGGCTATATTTTAATTAAAAATGGACTCATCCCCTGAGAGACATAATTTCATAGTACTCTCCATAAAATTGCCTTTCATTTATCAAAAAGTTTTCCCTCAAGACAGCTTGATTTTTGTAACTAGTATAATAATTATTCTTTTGTTTAAATTTCACACTACCAAAGAAACTGAACTACATTTCCCAAGGATGACTAATTGTCTGATAAACATGTTAGTGGATGATTTTTCTGTCTCCCTTGCTTTACTTCCCTCCTGCTCTCTCTCTCTCTCTCTCTCTCTCTCTCTCTCTCTCTCTCTCTCTCAATCTCTCTCTCTTTCGTCTAGTTTCTGAAATTCTCACTGCATACATATAGTCCCTGAATCATCTGTGAATGTAGTAAGCTCAAAGTATCAAAGTATACCTAAATTCAGGCTTACTGTCGCACATCCCAAACCTATAATTTGAAAGGAAATTCAAGTTTAGTCCATACCAACAACTCTAAGAGTGAAAAAAGGGAGAAATAATTGAATTTTGGAAATACGTTATCAGCATACCCTTTATCTGTATTATTAAACCACTTCTAATCATTTCATGTCGTGCGGTACTCCCTCCCTCTAAAATTAAACACACATGAAAGACACCTGGTTTTGAATTTTGAAATGAAATGCAAACCAGATGGATTTTTGAAAATGTGGTTCTCGACTCTTATGCTGAAATGGGAAGTTGGGGTTTTTTTAAGTGACATCTACAAATACAGACTTAAAAGGTAGTTTTGGTTGGTCAGCTGTTAGGGCTTTTGGGGTCTTGGCCTGTCCCAAAAAGTGGTCCTACAGAGTATTTGGCTTCTTGCATTGGAAGATAAGAAGGAAATACAGCTTCTGTTAAGACATGGTATTGAAAAATAACAAACAAAAAAATACTTTTTTTCCCCTAAACTTTGAAACAGCATCATTGCTTTAACATAGTATTTCAAATCATAAAGTAGCAGTGAAATTAAGGGGAATTTTCGTCTTAAGTGTTTTTCAAATGAATGATTTAGTATAATTGTTGTAAATTATAATATTAACTTACTTTTGACAGCCTACTTTGTGCCAAGCTTTGGGCATGTAATAGTAAATATCCAGATTTGGTTCTTACGCTCTTGCAGCTTAGCCTTGTGAATCTATTTCATTTATTGCTTAAAAATAAACAAACACCTTAAGAATTAACTTGTTGAGGAGAAAGTTAACATATAACAAATACCAACTCTGTACCAGGAGGGAGCTAGAAGATTTTCCCTCTTATTTAAACTTCCCAATAACCCTACAAGGCAGTTACCATTATCCTCATTTTATAGAAGAAAAAACTGAGACTCAGAGAGGTGATTTAACTTGCTCAAGGTCACACAGCTAGTAAATTAGTAAATGTGGAGTGAACACTTGAAATCCAGGTACAATTCTGTAATCTGATATCAATCTGAATTTAGTGCCATTTCTGCTTTATAGAATTTTGATTCCACACTAAATGATTTCACTTTCTCAAAAGAAATAATACACTGTAGATCACAAAATACCAGCTGAAAATAAGAATCTGCACTCCCAATATTGTCAGTGGCTGTTAAAGCTTTGATTTTTTTTTTAACTCTCCTCACAGGGCTGAAGATATTAAGTAAGTAAATGCACCTCACAGATTTCACAACTAAAAATCCATATAAACAGTAGGATTTTTTCTTTTAAGTTTAGAAAAGAGGCCACTATTTAACAATTGCATTTTGATTGCTCTGGTTATTGGATGTTGTTACAAGCTGAGGTCTTTGCTGGGTAAGATAGGACTTTGTGAAAGCTGATTTCTACTTATTTCTATTATTTCCTCCAGAGAGATACCCTTCACGGAGTCTCAAGTACTTCCAATCCAACTAACAAAACTTAAAACATTTTTTTTCATATATTTCCTAAATTCCCTCTATAACCTATTTTCCAAGTGTCTTCCAGCTTTTCTTTTGAATACTTGCAATGGTAGAAATCTCACTATTTTTTGAAAGAACTCATTTATTTAGTTCCAATAATCAGGTCATTTTTTTCCTTCAAAATGTGACAATGCACATGTAGTTCCCAGGTCCAGACATATTTAAGTTCTATTCTGTGTGACAATCATTCAAACCTATCCCATATAGGACATACCTAACCTGTCTTCTACTGGCAGCCATTCAAAATGATAACTGCTTAAAAAATAACTATCACGATCTCTACGTATCACTTTTGTTAACGATCCCCAATTCCTTCATCTGCTCCTAGAATAGCAGAACTTCTATATTTAAGGTAATGATGGTACCTAACCTCATATTCCTAACGAAATTTTACAAGTAAATAGTATATCAATTCTAAAGATTTCCCCTCTTATGCTAATTTCCCCTCTTATGCTCTTTCTCCTTATGCTAATATTTCTTTAAGTAAGGTCTATGTTCATGTTAGTTTATTCTGGAAGTCACTCCTTAATTTTGGCTGAAACTGGGTTTACTCTCAATTTAAAACCTTTTTTTCTTTGTTCCCAAACTATACTGAGTTTCAATCCTAGCATTACCTTCAGTGTTGTTCTTTGGATGTTTTCTGTCAGTCTAATTTTCCTTCCTTTTATGTCTTTTTTTTTCTCTATTTGCTTTTAAAATGTCTTTATTTTTAGTGTTCTGTAGTTTTATTATGATACCCCTAGCTGTAGGTTTGTTGTCTCTCCTGAATGGAAGCATTTACACCCTGCATTTGTTCTGGAACTTTCTCAGTCATTTTCTCTTCAAATTTCCTCTCTGCCACATTCTCTGAATTTTCTGCTCCTGACTCTCTAATGCAACATGTTAGACTACTTTATTATGTCCTATGGGTCTCATTACCTGTATTTTATGTTTGTGTTATGTTGTGTTCTGAGTACTTTATTCAGAGCTACATTTGTTTCACTGAGTGTTTTTTAGCTGAGTTTGAATTTGGATATCAGGACATTTTTAAGGATTTTCTAGTAAGTAACATATATTTTTAGTCTTTGGTCCAATAATTCTATTTTCAAAACTTCACCTAAGCACATGAAAATATATGTATAAGGATGTTATTTCAACATTATATATAAACAATGTGAATTTAAATATATAGGAAATTAGTTAAATACTACTTAAAATAATAGGTTGTTATGCAATTATTAAGAATTAAGTGTGTATACATACAAACACACATACATATATATGCATCTATATGTGTATACTTTTATTCACGTAGAAATTGTCTAAAAGGATAGTAAGAAACATTAAGAGTTATATTTAAGGAGTGAGTAGGAGTCTAGAAGGATGGGAAAGAATCTTATCAACTTTACTTTTTAGACATCAGTCCTGTTTGATATTTTTTGAATTGATTTTGATAATGAGAATGCCCTTCTATATTTAAAATGTAATTTTAAAAATCCTATTAAATTCATCTCATCACTTCATTTATTTTATTTTATTTTTGTAGGAGGCATGCATCTGGCAGATGGTCAATAGGTTAGATAGCCTCCTCTACTTCATGTCATCTGAAAATTGGTTAAACATGAATTCTAGAACATCATCAGTCATTGGTAAAAGTTTGGAATGCCTTTCAGAAAACTCCTTCTAGGGAGGTCTCGTCAACTGGTAACCTGGCACAAATGAAAATTATCTGCATCCATATTTCTTTTTTATCTTTCCTCTTCTTCTCGTCCTTCCGTCCTTCTTTCTTTCCTTTCTCATATGTGTGTGTGTGTGTGTGTGTGTGTGTGTGTATATATATATATATATATATATATATATATATATATATGTAATACATGCATAAATATATATATTTTCTGCTAAGCATATTTCTATTAGACAAACTTAAAATATAAAAATATTCACATATTTATTCCTTCCTGTACTATTAAAATTACTCGGGATTACTAAATTATAAAATCCATAACTTGATCATTTTCCAAATCTTTTAAGCATCTCATTTTATTATGTCAAGCTATTGTACTAAACTGAATTTTGCCAAATCTGAAGAGAGAAATGAAATGACCTGCTAGGAAATAGTTTTCTGTACTGATTAACTTGGATATTCCCTTGAGTGATGCTGCATCTGAATATATTCTTGTGAGTTGAGAAAGTGTGAAGTGCTTCTCTAGTTACTGCACATTTACAGCTCTGTTGTATCTTTTCCAAAGTTTTCCAAGCCTTGTGGGATACTACTGAAGATCAGTGGAAGACCTTCCAGAAGCTTCACGCCTCTAAGCTTCTCTATTAAATTCCTGGAACAAAACGGGACAATCTTCTTTTGCAGTCATTATTTTGATTCTGTCCATTCCTGGGTACTATGCAAGATGTCAGTTTGAAACTACACATCTTTGTGTTATTATAACTTGTTACCTTTGGGATCACTTCTGCTCTCCCTCCACATTCCGTGAAGATAATCATTTCACTCATCTCAAATGGGTTCATCTGTTTTGGAAAGTCTGGTGTAAGGATATTGTGTTTTGGAGTCCCCTGGATGGCTTACAGAGAACTGTGAGCATATCATTTTAGGTCACTTGTCCCTAAAAAGAGTTTGACTCTTTTTAGGAGTGTGGTTTTATTTGTTTCATGCCTTTTGATATATATATATATATATATATATATATATATATATATATATATATATCAATTTCTTAAGACATCAGAACTCTTTACAAATCAAAATCACTTTTTAGGTGAGGTAAACCAACCTGAATAAATAGGAATAAAAGGGTGCCTAAATAAAAATTAATGTTGTATTATTTTTCCTAGAGTTGGTGGGTCCTGGTTTCCTAATTAATATTAAATTACACTTCAGAAATAAAGAAAAAGTTTTGTGATTTTAAAATCAAGTCTAACTGAAGTAATGTTTACAAACGAAACCGGTACAGCCGTTTTGACTGACGTGAGTGCTGAAACTAAATCCACATATGAGCACGTTCTACAGACAACACTAACAGACGATTGCCTGAAGGGACCAGATTTGTTTTTTCAGGTAGACTGTCTTGTGAAGTAATTAAAATTGTTGATCTGGTTGTATATCCAACTCAATGTATAAATAAAATCAGCTTCTTTCCTCTTAAACTGATACAGCTGTAAAACTAAGTATGTCTATTGTGCTTAAACACTTTGCAAGATTTATTTTATTTTATCTTTGATAGAACTGTAAGTTAGAGGAATTAATATTGTTAATCCTATATGCAGATGAGAAACTGAGGCTTGAAAAGGTTAGGTAATAGTCCCAAGACCACTCAGCTAATGAGTGAAAATTTTGTTATTAAAATGGAGGTCTAGATCAGCTCAAGAGTGCAAACTCAGAGCCATTATATCAAATAACTTTTTGATATGATCATCTTTCATATATCAGGTGAGTATGATATTTACTGGCCTGGAAATTCCATACTAAAGAAAAAGTCAAGTTTTCAATTTAATCCTAATCTAGCTGATATAGGAAGATTGTTTTAAAAGGCCGGTGTCTGCATTATAGCGGCCCACAGTAGGAATCATGAGAGTGTTATAAGTCAAGAGTTATTGAGGAGAATTTCAGGATGCTTGTACGAGGTCTGGTTCTAATTAGTAGTTCATTGTGAAGAATACTAAACACAGACAGGCACTCAAGACTAAATGAAAAAAAGAAAAGCCCATTTTATCCAATGGAAACCTTTAAAAAATTGTCCTGAATAAATTGTTGCATACCTAACAATTTTCTCCTGGTGTTTATTACAGGATGTTGCCAAAGTTTGCCTATTTGGTGCACAGCCAAACGTTTTGCAATTTCCCTCTGATCTAAAAACATTCTTGTCAGATTTTCTTTTGAGTCATCAACTTTTCCAGACATCACACAGTTGAGTCAATTACAATAAAGTTAATTGGTATTTTTGTCCCTTGTCAAATTAAATCATTCCATATGGAGGGGTGTGCAGATTGCTAGGGATGTCTTTTGGGAAGGTGAGAGTTCAGAGGTGAAGGCCAAGAAACTGTTTTCCTCCTTTGGAATAAAATAAGTGATCTCTTTCTAAAAATAAGAAATGTCATTTTAAAACAATCTAGATGCCAACCCTTGGAAAAATAATCTCTTGAGTGTCCTAGGGTTTTACTTAAGTGTGCTCACAGAGGAATGTAAGTTAAAGGGGTCGTCACAGAGAAATCATCCTGAGAGATGGTTCTCTTTCATAAGTGTTTAATCATATTACTTTATTCATTACTTCATGTTCTTGCTTAAGTCTTAAAATACGTGTTTGCACATTGAGCTATTTTGGGGTGAATTTGCGTCAGTTTTAGTTAAAAGTATTAACATGTTCAAATAACTTCTTGACTTTTCTCATAAGCTTTCTCATGTGGTTCTCTGCATTTTTTAAGGTGGTTCAGGAACCAGAAGTGGTTATAGGTTCACTATGTTCTTTTCTTTTTTTACATCAAAATACTAAGTTGCACTGGTAATTATTATTATAACATCTTATTAATAAGGAAAACTACTACTGATGTTGAAATGTTAAATATTAATACATTTATCTGTTTTTTTCCCCTTAGCCCTTATAATAACCTTACGAGGTAGTAATTAGTTCCACTAAGAAACTGAGGTCCAGACAGGTTAGATCATTTGCTCAGTCACACAACTTTAAGTAGCACTGATTCAACCCTTTTTCTGTATGTGAAAAAGTTGCTTCCTGAAACTTCTCTATTTATCTTGAATATAGCAGTTCTTAGTGTAGGCACAGAAATAATAAAAAAATTGCATTTATTGGTGGTAAGAACTGACTAGAAGTTTTGACAATATAGGGACACAGCCAAACGAAGGAAAAGGAAAGAATACACAATGTGAGTTCTTAAACAAATAATTGTGCCTGTCCTGGTGTCAGATGAGAGGTGTCCTGGCTGCAATAGGAAATGTGCAATAGGAAATGTGCAATAGAAATGTGCCAAAAAGAAGACGGCAATCCCTGAGAGAACACTGAGGAGCAAAACCTGAGTCAGGAAGGATCCATCCTTTGCCGGAATTCCATTCCAGTGAATTGTTTTGATTCTGATCATCATGTACAAATTTTTGGCACTGGTTTTTGTTTTTAAAGAGAGAAGAGTATTCCACTGTTCCTAGGTTCTGTATCAACAGAAGAACTTGACTATTTTTATGAACATTTTATGTCTATAATTATTTTGTTTGTGGGATTCACCTTTTAACATTGTTTTTATTCATTGCCTTCCTAAAACTTGCCTGGAAAAGAATGTAATATCCTTGAAAGAATATAAACCTCTGACTCGTAGACATTTCTGGAATAATACTTAGGATAGTATTTGGCATCTGCTTGTGCCATAGGGGTATCAGTGATAAGAAAGGGAGGTAGAGGATCGCATCCAGCTGCAGCTCTCATCACAAAGCCAACGAATTGAGATAATATTTAAGGATTAAGTCAGATCACACTGTTCACTGTTCAAAACCCTCCACCCCTTTCCACAGCCACTGGAACAGAACTAAGTCCTTAAAATACACTATAAAGACCTACAGGCCATGGTGGCAGCCACCTCTGCGACCTCCTTGGTCACTCCTAGCACTTGACTTCCTCCAGGCTGACCTTCTCTCTCTCCCCCTAGCACCAATCACAGGCCTGCCTCTGCGGCTCTTTATTTGTTGTTTCCTCCTCTAGAACACTCTGTCCGCAGAGCCTTTGCCTAGTTCACTTCATCTTAAAGTCTCCTTACAGTCCCCTTCTATTGTCTGATCCTTTCCCTAAGATGAGCCCCTTATCCCCTGCCCCTTCATTCTCATATCCTACCCTGCTTTATTTTCTTCACAGCATAGTTTCTACAACATTGAAACTTAATGCATAAACAATTCAATGATTATATAATAATTTAACTTAGTTTCAATGTTGTAGAAACTATGTCTGTCTTATTCCCAGACTAAGTAGGACTGTACATAACATTTACTCATTGTATTCATTAACAAACAAACAAACAAGCAAATGTTGCAGAAGGTGGCTCTAACTCCCTTTCCACACTCCCAGCAGGACCCTATGTCTCCAGGTGTTAGAGTTAAGGCCTAAGAGAAAGAGAAAGATTTGCCTCTCCATCAACCCAGTGCTTGCCTTCTCGGTCAGTACCACCTCTCCAGGATTCTTTACACGAGATTGTCCTTCGCTTTCATGGGAAACACCACTTTCAATTATCCCTTATTTATTACCCATGACAATTTCTACAACAGTTTTTCTATCTTATTACTGGCCTCCCCCAGCCTCACCTCCTACCCTACCCTGCATTGGGCTTTGCCATTGTTAAGCCTTATTTATGGTCAGATTTCTAAAAATACTTCTCGGTGGTCTGCTATGGGACTCCACTAAAATGTCCATATGATTCCCTCCTTCCCCCAGACCACAGATCAAATTTCCTTTAAGCAGGCTTCCACACACCCAGATACAGGAGGGCTGCCCAGAAAGAATCCAGCCACGTATTAATGATATGAAAAACAGAGATATTTATGGCTGGATTTTTTTCAGCATATACTCATATTCAAGGCCTTCTTGTAACATTAGTACAATTATTGATTCTGTTTTTGGACACACATTTAATTAGTGCTTATTCTCAGACAATCTTGTCTTTTTAGACTGAGTCTTCCATTATACCTGCCATTCTTGTTCATAATATTTGCTGCTCAAGGATGCACATTAATCTCTAATTGGGGATGACTTTTCACTTATCTTCCTTTTATTTTTGAAGCACCCCTCAAAACATTTTGGAAGAGCTTTCCTTTCTCTTTCCTTGTTTGAGAATTTCAGTGTGCTCATTGGGAACCAAACCCTAATACCCGCTCACTGTTTTATGGAGGGGAACTAAGAGCCTTCATGCAGATAGAACCTGGGAAACTTGCCTTAGCATCCCAACAACCTGGGGTGGAAATGATGAAGTTCTGTCTGGATGTTCAATACATTGCAATCAGCATTCAGGGTGTGGCAGCATCATGGGCAAAACCTTCGTACTGAAGAAAACTAAAAGTGCTTTAGTGAGATCACTTATTGATGTTCCATTCAATTTCATATCAGAGTGACTAATATGATACTGAGGGTTTGACGCAGTGGTATCCTAATGAATTGCTCATTCTTTGTAATAAAATGCTCACTTTGTTTTCAGCTCTCCATAGTGTCACCATACTTTCCACACAGTGGGTGCTCCATAAACATTGACTGGTTGGATTTGGAATTTCAAATATAACTTGGGGGATTGTTGGCTCCTAATTGGTGAACTCCAAGGGTAGCTAAAATTGGATATCTACCTTAAAACATTTCCATTCAGCTTCTGGTCCAAGTTATAAAGTGAACCCTTAATGTAGAAATTATCCTTTTTTTCTTTTTTTTTTTTTTTATAGCTCTCAGTCTATTATTTAAGGCCAATAAATAGTGGTTAATAATGGAGACATACTAAATTTCAGGCATATTTCTAGAGACTAAGCCCAATATTATTAAGTGGAGGCAAAGAAATATTATTTGTTTTGGTTGTAGTCATTAAATAGCCAAGAGAAGGACACATACCATGCCCTGGCTTTGTGGTTTGATTCTTGCTTACTTAAGGAAGGGAAGTAATATTGAGAATGGTATAAAAGTTTTAATTTTAATTTTTTATTTTAGGGTTATAGTCTACTTGTTAAATAACAGATATTTGTAACATTCTAAATTGTAAATCAGATTTCATATACTTGGGGATAGCCTGTTGTTAAGAGCTATGATAAAATACAGCTTTTCCTAATGAAACTGGTATTATTGTGAAACTCTGATATATCTATAATCAACATAATTAAAAGATGAATGAAATGAACCTTACATAATAAACTAAGAACGATAAACTAGACAAATTTCTTCCTCTGAAAGAATAAGAATATATAGAACTAAAGAGATAATATTTCAGTTATTTTTAGCTCCATAAACAGTTATTTAGCTTGTGCCAGATATTGAACTTGGATCTGGGTTTACAAGTATGAATGAAACCTAATCCCTACCTAGGGGAACTTACAAGAGAGAGGAGTAGTTTCACAGTGAGATTCCTACACTAGGGGGTCTGTAAGACAAGCCTTTGATTACAGGGAGAAATATAAAAATTTCGGCATCTGTTTGTAAAACAAAAGAAAATTTAAAATAATAAAGCATGAATAAGTAAAATATAAAGTCCAAAGTTGTCCAATACTAATAAATGAAAACTTACTGATCATCCACATGGCCCCTGGTACCTCGACTCTGTCACATTTAGCCTGAGGGATTTTTGGGGAAGTGGTCAGAACATAAAAACAAATATCTATATCCTAGTATAATGTGTAAAATTGTAGGACACTCAATGAGACTTCACAAAATTTTACTAAATAAAACAATTAATGTTTTAAAGACACTTTTGAGGTTTACTTAATGATGAAAAACAGAAAGCCAAATACTTTTAGGGTCATGCTTATTCCTTCTGCCACAATAAAAATGGACAAAAATAATACACAGAAAATAATATAAAAATGTAGTTACATATTTAAATGACCACTTTTTTCATAAAATTATTGAAAGCTGCACAAGAATTATACAGATGAATAGATATGAGTATTAAAAAGAAGCCACCCAACTTGGAAATTTTGCAATGGAGTTGGGAAAAGACACAAATGTCACTAACATGTCTCAGCTGATGGCATTTTCTCAATTCTATTTCAATAACAAAATACACAAAGAACTACTTTATTTTATAAACCGCCAAAGAAAAGATGTAGCAGAGATGATGCATTCTCAGCAGAAAGTTATTTTGCTAATAAAAACAATGTTTTGTGGAAATAACTGTGAAGTGTAACCACTGATGAAGCAGCTGCTCTTTCCTGGAACATTTAAAAAAGATTCCAAGGAAATTTTGAGTAGAGAACGTAATTTCCTGAGTCCTTTATAGGTAAACTATTTAGGCAAGAGGATGCATAAATCTAGAAATGCTTAAAGTACATAATTCTTAAAGAATGTCCTCTATATAAAATCAAGGCAGCTCAGATACAGTGCAATTTTAAAAATACTTAGTATTGAGATAGGGAATAATCATGAAAATCTTTCGTGTAAACTTTCATGAGTACAGAGACAAAATACTTTAAAGGAACTTTTAAAAGACTGCTGTTGGACTTAAAGCTAACCCACACACTTATTCTTCTATATAAAAGAGTATTCCGAATTCATTGATGACAACAAGCAAATAGATATCACCAGTATAATAACTGATAAATAAAATTTTTGAAATTGCATACTTATTCTAAACAAAATTGACATTCAAAGAAATATTTGTGATGGAAAATTTGTTTTGAAAAACAAAGATAAAAGATTTTTCCTGTGTAAATAATTTTGTTTCTGAAAATGTGTTTACTCTGAAACATTGATTTCTATACCTTAAAAAATATTGGAAACATTTCATTCATTTTTTAAAAATTTTACAAATAGAGTCTTGTGGATTTTGAATTTTATTAAAATATTCAAAGGCAATGGTTTTGATCAGTGAGCAAGGAGAACTGATATTAAGGAAGATGAAAAGCTAGTAGCAAATTTCAACAAAAACATTTGCGTAATATGAATGAGGTTGAAATCTGAGTTTATTTAATAAGCCCACTTTCTGATGCCCTTGTGCCATTTGGACTTGCACATCTTTTTAAGATTTCTCTTTCAAATTTCCCTAATTTGTCTTTTAAATATATGTTGCAGTGTACTCATTTAAATAGAGATAATATAATCTGGTAGTTATGAGCTAGAGGTTGGATCAGATTTAGGTTTGGTTTTGGCAAGAACACTTCATAAACAATGCTGTGTGATTCAACTGGCAGACACAACATTTAGTTCTTTATTTTTATTGATGTTAACAGTCATTGCTTACTTAGACCCACTATGTTCTTTAGGGCCTACAAAAGAATGATACTGTGATTCTATCATTCTATAAAGAGAAGTATTTGCCTGAAATATTTGGTTATCCCAAGGTACATTTCGACTAGGATAGGCAGAATAAATACCTGATTTTTTTCTCTTTTACTAATTTTCAACACAGCGATGTTTTTGCTTCCTAGTATTGCCTACAACATCACATATATACAAGATTAATAGTATGAACTGAAAGTTCAACACAAGTGGAATGCAGAGTGTAAAAGAGAAAGAGAAAATGGTGAGATTCTTTCAACAACTATTTATTTTCATGTACCGTGTGCTATAATAATGAGTTTTATCTTATATTTAATGAATACAACAATAATTAACAGAGATCTTTCTAGGGAAATCATAATCTAGTGAGAAAGAATAATAATCCCAAGCAAGTAACTGTAATACCTTGTATTAGGTGCTGTTATAGATTTAAAAACATTATGGATTCACAGGAATGGGGACAAGGCTCCTGTGGATCAAGGAAGATATAATATAAGAAGTAATGCTTGAGCAAAGTCTTAAACAACCATTTGGAAATTTTTAATAGTCCCGGACACAGGGTGGAAGATGGAAGGCATTTCAGACAGTGGGACACAAATGCACAAAGATAGGAGAGGATTTTGTGTTTGATGCATCCTATTTAGAATGGTATGGCTGGTATCTATTTCTGGTCCATCTAAGATAGGGACAAGTACCTGAGGGGTCAATGATGTGGAATATGACTGGAAATGCACTCTTCATGACCTTGACTCTCCATAAGGCTCTTGGGCTTCTACACTGTGATGGGATAGGGGAGCCCCAAATATACCTAAGGTGATTTCCTTGTTGACTTGATGGGGTTTTGAAGATAAAGTTAAGTTGATTTAAAAATATAATGTAATATATACTAATAATTATATTATCATAATATAAAGGATTATGATATTACTTGCTTATTTGGGCTTGTGAAATGGAGATATAGACTTACAATAGGTACTTAAATTATCTTTTTTGATTCTGAGAATAATACTAGAAAAGAAGAAGATAAAAGTTATTATTATTATCCATGTTGAATACCCAAGGAAACAGTTTCAGAGAGAGCAAGAGAATTTTCTAGGATAACTGTAATGCTAGGTCACTTTTCTAGGTCTTATGAATATATATATATATTCAATATGTTTAGCTGAGGTCTTTATCTACAGATATTTGTCACCTATTGAAGATCATTTTTCAAGGCATTAACTATATTTATAGGACTATGTTTCACTGTACGTGCTCCATTTCCAAAATCCTGTATTTTTTTTCTGATAAGTAGAGTATTGCTATACCATTGGTTAATCATCTATGGCAGACAGAATTCTGTGATGGCTCCCAAGACTCCCTACTCCCTGTCATGTTTGCCCTTTATAATTCTCTGGACTGTGAATGTGATGGATTTCACTCCTGTTTCCAACTCCACACCCAGATTTAAAGGGTTCATGTGATTAGGTCAAACTCATACGGACAATATGCCCCAAGAATGGCCAGAAGCTGACTATGGTCCCCAGCTCATATTGAGCAAGATAAGAGGACTTCAGTCCTATAACCTGAAGAACTTAATTCTTGACAATGAGCTTGGGAGAGGCTCCTGAGCTCTAGATGAGAATGCACCCAGCAAAAGCCTTGATTTTGGTCTTGTGAAATACTAAGCAAAATATTCAGTGCAATAACAAAAAAGGATACAGCAGTTTGAAATAAATTATGTTGATAAAATGTTTGTTGGAACAAACAAATAAGGTTTTAATGTTAGAAAACAATGGTCTCTGAAATAGTAATGCTGAAAACTAGCTTGAGTTTGCATTTAATCACTTTTAAGAACATGAAAGACCGAGTTATATGGTTTACAGGACTTGGAGTGTTGTGGCACACAGTGGGTACACATCCTTCTCTCAATTATCCAGTCTATTTGATTCTAGCCAGGCACATTTAACAAAACTTTATAAAGGAAGCCATAATGATAACAAAATAAGATATCATTCACAGCATTTAGATGACTGTTTTGAGAGACTACCACTTCATAGAGGCTGCTCTGTGACTATTTGTATTCAACTGGTCTTTATCTTCCTGGAGGCAGCTCTGTTTCTCAAGAATGTATCTTGACACAAGTAGATTTCTCTCAGTTTGGGTTCTGCCAGAAGTAGGGCATGAGAAAATCATTTAAAGACAAGTGTAGGTTATTTGGGAGGTGATTCCAGGAAACACTGGTAAAGTGTTGGAGAGAAGACATGGAAGAGAATAAGACAATAAATACTGTGCTATCAAGCTTGTTGCCAGTGTGAGCAACTGGAGGTGACTTCTCCTGGGAAACCTGAAAGACAGTATAGAATGTACCCCAGAGCGACCTCAAGGAAGGGGAAAGGAAGCTGAGGTATTTGTTTACAAGTATCTGTCTTCTATTAAAGAGTGTTTTTTGAGACAGTAAATCTCTAGCATTTCTAGTTCCTCACCCACTGCAGACGCTGAGCAACTCTGCTGGCCAGAAAACAGCAGACAGTCAAACAATCAAATGCCTCTCGCGAGAATCGCAGTTTTCCCCAGTCAACAGAATTTCCTATGTAGAGTTGGATGCCAAGGGGCACCAATAGTGTGTGCTAGGAGATGTCTCAGAGTCCTGAGGCCCAGAGACAGTCAACCCACAAAATTTTACTGATTCCTGTCTACAGAGCAGGGACTCTCTTCAAGTGGCTCATTCCCACTTTTAACCTACAGTCTCACAAAAGCAGTAATATCAGAACCTGATACTCTAGGAGAGACTACAGTGGAGGCTTTTGTCTTTTTGTACAATAGTGGAAATTCCCGTGGGCCCCTTTCCCAGCTCCACGGCCCAAAGCAATGCTGTCATCCTGCCCTCTGGGTCTCCCCTCCTGAGGAGGGCTCAGATCATTGTCGCTGTGCTCTGAGTACTAGACTCATTATGTTAATCAGTAGTTTGGACACAGCTAGTTCAAATATTATCAAATGGTTTTGTTATGCAGAGTCCAGCACTTGTTTTTAGTTTTGCTTTATACTTTAAATGGAAAAATCTTTAATTTTCAAGAAATATAATCCACATGATTCTCATTAGTATATGAATAATCTGATGTTCTTTTTATATGAGCTCTTTGATGTTTTAAAAAATGGGCCTTGGTAATCTTTTTGTTGAAAGCAGGAAGGCATTTTTCTTAAAATACAAACTCTCGGGAAAAAAGAAAATTGGTAGATCATTTTGAGTTCTTCCTGTTCTGTTTTCATTCAGGTGTCATGTACCCATCCATCCAACCACCCATCTAAGCAACCAAACTTCTTTACTTACCACCTTAGTACTATACCAGGTCAAAGTAAAATAAGGCACAAAATAAGAACTCAAGGAGTGTATATTTGGGACAGAAAAAGACAGAGCCAATCACTTGACACTTCATTGAGATTCAAGAATATTACAGGCACAACATTAGGCTCTAGTAACACAGAACTAATTAAATTTGATTCCTGCCCCAAATGCTCATTATCTGGAGAGGGAATAGCTATGTTAACTGCTGACTAGAACACAAGTCAAACTGTGAAAATCCTGTAATATAAGTAGAAGTAAAATGCTCTGGGGGCATAGAAAAAGGGTGATTAATTGAGTTTAGGGGAATGTAGGTGGAGTTCAAAGAGGGGGCGATTTATCTTTCTGGGTGTGGATGTTCTTAGGCACAAATGTTGCAGAATGAGCTAGGCACTAAATGTTATAAAGTGACCTAGGTGTGACAGAGTGAAGCTATTAAGCTAAGTCATACTAATCATTATTTTCACACATATGAAAATCACTAGAAAAATTAAGTAAGTCTGTTCCTATTCATGATTTCCAATCTCAATTAAATGTTTAATAGCACTTGGTAAAGCTGGAGCTCCTCTGGTCAGTTAGATCTCCCATTACCTTATGTGGCTATTCTGCACCTATTTTCAAACACTGATTAATTAAACTGCCTACAGTCTCATAAAGTTTCCTTTCCTTCCACTTCCTCTATAAAAGAGAGGCCATTAGGTGGCTGTTCTTCCTATGGCATTTCATTCCCTCCTCGTCTCTTTTCTTAGAGGAAGAGATATTTCTCCTCCTATTCAAACTCCCACTCCCTCCACTCTTAAGCCCATGTCCTCAGCCACCCTAAAAATACTTGCTCCATCAATGACCTTTCTGTTCCTCCTTTCAACCTCAGCTTTTCTAAAGGCTTGTTTTCCTTGGCCTGCAAACACATTCACGCACCTCTCATCCTAAAAACCATTCCTGTCGTTGTCCCTGTCCCTCTAGTTTCCTCCCTAACTCCTTCCATTCTCAGTCATATTCTTGAAAGCGTAATTTTAAACCAAAGCTTTTCAGACTTTAATGTCTGTAAGAGTCACTGGGGATCTTGTTAAAATGAAAATTCTAATTTAATAGTCTCAGGTGGAGCCTGAGATGCTGCATTTCTAACCAGTTCTCAGCTATAAAGCTGTTCAAGAAGTCATTCTAAATAGTAAGGGTCTAATTCCTTCATGTCCTTCCCTCCTATTTATTCAGAACCCTCTTGTTATTTGGATTCTAACCTCTACATCTCTGATAGTACCTCATAAAAATCACTACTTCACTCTAAAGTGCCAAATTCAATGGACACTTAGTAATTGTAAAGGCTTCTGCCCCCTGTGGTGAGTTAGGCATCCCTAATTCTTAATGCAATCTACTATGTGCCATTTCCACCTGGTTTTCCTCTTTTTTCTCTAGCCCTCATGTCTCATCTCCTTTTGAATTCTACTTGTTGACCTGCTCCTTAAAATTTTTATGTTCCAGGAAGATTTTCACTGAGATCTATTTCATTATATACATTCTTGAAATAATCTCATTCACTAATTTTCATGTCTACCTCGCTACAATAGAGTTCAAAATCTTCTAATTTATTCTCACTGGAGGTCGGACTCATATATCCAATTGCCAAACTTGAATCACTAGCATCTCAAACTCACTATGTAAAGTCTAACTCACTAGTCACTTCTTGAAACCCATGTTCCCTATTTTGGACATTTGTACCATCTTCTAGCTAATTAACCAAGACAAAAATATACAATGCCCTTGATCTCATCTCCACCTTCCACACAATCATCACGATCTTGATTCTTTGTCCTTAATATCTCTCAAAATTCGATCTCTCCAGTCCATTCTTACTGTCACTGCTACACAGATCAGTTTTTCATCCAAAGGAGTTTTTTAATAGCATCCCCATTCATCAAAACTTCTCCAGCTTTATCCACCTCCAATGCATCTACTAATCATAGCAAGTGCAGTCTTTTTAAGGTATGAAAAATCCTTCAGTAGCTCCCTTTAACAAGGAAATGAAGCCTAAGCTTAGGAACATGGCTTAAAGTCCTTTATTATCTGGTCCTATCTTCAGCCTCATCTCCTGTTGCCCCACCCTCAAATAAATTTTGCAGTCCATCCATAGTGAATGTCTTGGAGGTCCCCATAACTCCATGGTTTCTGACATTTTTATATCTTTGCAGTTCTTCCTCTGTCTCTCTGTAAACTATCAATAAACTTGAAAAACAATGCTCAGATAACATCTGTGAAACGGTTAATGTAAATTGAGGGAGGCCTACATGCTTCTTTTAATTTTAAAAACACGTATATGTGTATATAAAATTTACCATTGCATATTCTTACTCATTGTTACACACATTATTATACACAACAGAACCTTTAGCCGACTGAATCACTCATCTCAGTATTCTCATTGCACCTTAAACATACATTAATTTAAAACATTTTGTATTGCTCATTAATATCTACTTGCTTGTTTTCTCACTAGCTGTGCATTCCTTTATGATTAATCATCTGTATTCCTAGGACCTTCCTAATGCTTCATCTGAATACCAGTAATGGTTCAGTATATTTGTTAAATGTAATTCATACCTTGCCATTGTATTAAAACGATAAAATAATTTCACAAAGGAAGGACTTATGCAACTACAATCCAACATCTCATTAAGACTATAATGGTTATACCTTTCTGTCAATATAAATATTCAAATTAAGTTAGAGCCTTAACAATTTTCTTCTATGATGTTTTATATCACTTGTTTTGTTGATTAGACATTGAAGTGCACACAAATCTATATTTCTTGTTTATAATATTTTATTTTAAATCCATTTTTAACTTACAGTGGCTTAGTACTTATTTTTTTAGTTGATTATGGTTTCTTATAGCATATCTAGGAAGCAGATACATATTTTTTAAAAATTTTATATAGGAGAACTTAGAAGAGTCATAGTTTTGTGACAGAACTAGCTGAAAGTGGACCCCTCCTAACTCCAACCATCATAACATGCACATCAACTCTCTGTGAGGGCCAGGATGGAATGGATATAGAGGCAGGAGGCCAATTGTCTTTTGAGTGGATGGAATAGAAGCTTGTTTGTAAAGGATGATATCACAAGTCATTCTCCTCTCTACCAAAACAAAATAAAACACCCTTTCACATTTGATGAGAGTTAATGTGTCCGAATTTGAGATTGTTTTTTCTTGGGAGTTACTGAACCTTAACCATTATCTGTCAGTTGGGATGAGACTATTGCTTTACTTTCTTTAAAGAATACAAGAAAGGTAATGACTTTAATGTCAGTATTTCCTAGAAATCTTTTTAGTATGTTCACTATCATAACCTCAATGGCTCATATAAAGTAATTAATCAATAAAGTAATACATAACCAGAGAATTCATGAGAAAATGTTACCTCAAGTTAGAAGAAACTTTTATTAAAAGAGCCAAATCAACTAAAAGGCTTCAATTGAACCTTAAATCCTAAAACTGAAAATAAGCTACCTGAATGTACAAGGGGTGTCCGGAAACTATCCAGCTACATAATATAAAAAATAGATGCATTTATGGATGGGTTGTTTTCTGGACAGCCCTCATATATCTAAATGCAAAATGATCTTATATTAAAATAATAATAAATGTGTAATGAAATGAGTACTATTCAATAGTACATTTCATATATTGACATTATTTTAAAATTGAAAGAAGCATTAACCTTCCTTATCTATACAATATATGAAGACTGTCCAGAAAAATTCCAGCCATAAATGCCTCTATTTTTCATATTACGTGGCTGGATAATTTCCAGACAGCCCTTGTATATGTTCCAGCAAAGTAGGTAATGATTGGATTTCTGAGATGACTAAAGTTATAAATTTGTAATCCTTTTTTTCTAGAGAATGAGCTAATTTTAAAGTCTGTAAATAGATGGTTTAAGATGGGAAAACCTATGAATGTTGGATTTTATATATTATATATAGAAGGGAGTTCTTAATCTTCCAGAACAATTCAGATCCATTCAAAAAAATAAAAAGAATCTACTAGGTACTGTGGGGTATTAGAAGATGTATAAGAAACAGCCTCTTAGAAAACATAGGGTATATAAAACAAAGCTCAAAGAAAACATGTTAAGAGCTATAAGAGTATGATGAGTGTGTGTGTGTGTGTGTGTGTGGGGTGTCAATTAATAAAGGGAATCATAAAAAATGTCATGAAGTAGCTAATATTTTAGAGAACTCTTAGAGCTTTTGCCATTCTGAAGAAGATGAACGTCGTTTTAGGGAGTGGTTCTGAAACCTTAGGATGTATAAGAATCTCACATGATGGTGGGGGGCTGTATCACTCTGTATCAGGTAGTATTGCTATAATAATGATGTTTAACAAAACAGCCCCAAATTTAGTAGTTTAAAACAACAGCTCCTTATTGTTTCTCATGTTTTTACATATTAGCTGGGGTCATCTGGTGGATCAACTGGGGGCTGGCCCAACTAGGGTGGTCTCAGCCCATAAACTCTGCCTTGCTTCCTGTGGTCTCTAATTCTCCATTCGGCTACTCTGGGCTTTTTCTCCTTCCACTTTTCCTAGGGTGGAGCTGAACAGCTCTTGAGACCTAGGTTCAGAAGTGACACACAGGCACTTCGCAGTCTGTGGCAAGCGCAAGTCTCAAGCCAGCCACTCAGGGGCTGGGGAAATAGGCTCTTCCTTTTTATGGGATGAGCTGCATACCCATCATAAGGGCATTCGTCGAGAAAGGGAAGAGTGGGGTCATTTTTGAAATTAGTCTAGCACAGAGGACTCTTCATTTTGTTTGAGATGCTGAGTAGGTGGAATGGAGCTACCTGGCGATGCAGACTGGGGTTAGCCTGACATGTTTAATTCAACATTAGGGACTAGTGAAGAAACACTGAAGGGTTTTGAGTAGGGAAGATACATCTTCAGAGTCTGGCTTTAAGAATAAGCTTGATACAGGGTGAATAGGAGCAGAGAGTAGCAGGAGAAAAAGTATCTTTTCCAGTCACGTAGGTGGAAGTTAATGAATGTTCAAATCAATGTGGTGGCAATGGGAGGAGAATTAAAGAAAAAGGTGAGAAACTTCCTTACAAGGACTGAACCGGTAAAACTGCTGATAGAATAGGAGTCGTAACAGGTGAGTAGCATTTCCTTTAGTCTGTTTTCCTTTTATACTAAACTCAGATATACAAGACACCTCCTATTATTCCACATGCAGAGTTCCTGGACTTTATTGACAATTGTCATATGATAATACAGCATTCAAAGGGCAGGAAATCACAACCACACAGTAGAGATGTGGGACTCAGACCCATTGGGACAGTCATTAAGAGATCAAAGGATCAGCCATTCTAATGGAGCTAAACTTTCTTATCACATCCCAGACTAAATGCTTTTCAAAGGTCAAGGCTTTAGTTCATTTAGTAGTATTTTTTTTTAGTGATTCCATACTTCCATAGATTTCTTATTTTAAAACATTCATTTAAAATGATATAAGGTTGCACAAATACATTTTCAATTTTATTAAATCAAATAAAGCTGTGATTGATGTGAAGAAATGTGTATAGAAACCACATGAATTTTATTTAAAGACACAAATCTTAATACTTAATTATCTTATCTTGAAATAATTAAATGCAAAAGATATACATGTTAAATGGCCACAAATATATAGGCATTACACAATGCACATAATGGAGTCATAATACATTTTATACTGTTTTATTATAAATAATTGGAAACAATATTTCATTTTTCAAACCCAGATAACAAAACAGTAAATATCATGCTTTCTTTTATTATTTCATTTTATTTTCATAATATGAGTTGGGAAATAGTATTTTTTATCAAAAGACTTGTAAAAAATGTAAAAAAACAAAAGAACAAAACACTCACTTTCATTCACTTAAGTGAAAACAATCAAGCTTTTTAGAGGGAGAGGCTAAACAGTACTATCAAGGAGTCACCAAGAATAGAAAATCTGTAATGCCTGCAAATACCACATGGAAGGCAAAATGAGGTGTACACAGATGCAAAATATAAAGACTTGATGGTAAACATTACAAAATACCTTCTTAAAAATGTGAATAGCTCTGTTTTCTCAAATGGAGGAGATTAATGAAGGTATAATAGATCAAGTCACCAGGTCTAAAATTGGTATTGTTGCCTTGAAAAAAACTTCTATTTTTCCAAGAGGACACTCAATATGTATTTCACTTTTCTTAGGTCATAGTAACTCATGTTTTGGTAAAAACTGCTCATCATGATAACCTTAAATACTTAGAATGAGAAAGCACTTTTTAATAAAATATTGTAGTAACTTCAAATTGCCACAAAAATGTATGTTCCCCAAATTCACATAAAATTGATTATCCCATAGGCATATTTTCATTAAGAGATTAACAGTAGCTAACAGTCAGAATTTTCTTATTCAGGTGACTATAATTAATTTTTTGTGTGTGTGCGTGTTTCCCTTATGTAAAATACAGAGTTTTGTCAATTTTCTTAACTAATGGTAATTTTTAAAAATCAGAAACTGGCTAAGAAAAAGATCCTGAGGGAGACAAATATGAAGAAATAATTTATTTCATATAGTATAGTAGATTTCTTTGAAAAATGGATTTATTTGCATTAGTTAAAGATAATGTTGTATACTGCAGATTGAACAGCTATTAGGTTTATTGTAAATATAAACATGCTATGTACAATGATATTTATAATTCTTCTTTTATTTTTCATAGACTTCAAAGTGTATCTTTTATAGAAACTGGAACAGGGCAAATCTGGAAAACATGTTTCAGTCAATTAGCAAAAATTAAATTAGTATGACATAGCACGGTGAAGAATTGAAGATCATTATTTTAAAAATAATGAAGTTACACTTACGTGTACACATGCAAAAAATACTGTAAAATAAACTGTTTCAGTTTACTTGGTTTTACTTCAACTTAATACACTCTAGAAAACTGCTTTCATGTATAATATCAAAGGAAATATTAAATGCATGTATATTATTTTAAGAGCTTGATGATATATTTCACATTCTTTAAACTTTACTCAGACTATATAAATATATTTATATATCAGTCATTTTTAAACTAAATGAAAACTGTAACATGGGGGGATAATTTTTCACCTTATATGTCCATACTTGATTATGCCCATTTTTTTCTGAGAACTGCACAAAAAAAAAAAAACAAACAAAGAGTAACGGAGCATGTTTCTACCTCACACTGCTATTCTTCATGCAGTACAATTTATTATGGTTTAACAAAATGGAATTTACATTTAAAGATGGGTTAACTGAAATCAACTAGTTAAGTACGATTTAGGAATTGGGCTTCTGAAATCCATTAACATTTAACTAACTCAGAGGGCAATGCTGTTCTTCCTGAACTTCCATGAAAATTGTGCAACAGTAAAAACTTATTGTTAGTAGGTTTGCATAGAAATAACACCATTTCAACGGTGTGATACATCTTTTCCAAAGGATTGTGGTGGGCTTGTTTCTATTCTTCATGTATGTTCTTTTTGTATTGTTATTGTTCATTTTCTTCTTCGGTTTTACATGAAATAAACCATATTTATCATCTGGCTACCATAGTTCCAAAGTAAGATCCAGTAGTAGTTTGAAGCACAGCACACTGAGCAGTTTCTTCCCTTTTGAAAGCGTGATAGTGAGTGACATCCTCTATGGTCAAGCCGTATGAGCATAGTAACCCTAAGCAGAGACCTTTGTGAATGCAAAAGGCTCCAAATCCAGTCAAGAACCTTGGCTAATTCACATAACAGCCGCTTGTTGCTGGAAGGGAGAAAATACTGTTTTGCTTCAGAAATGTTCAAGCAGTTTCACATCTGGTAGCTTCCCCAGATTTCTTTGTTGTTTTTGTAATTGCTTCTGACACTGTGCCTTCAAAATTCCAAAGGTCGGATCATCATAGTTGTGGAATGTAAGGAGTAACTGGGCCCTTTGAAGTAATGCCACTTTATCCCATTCAGTTTTCCGAGGTTTTGCCCCGCTGTATAGAACATTCCGTTTAGATTGGATGGACCACAAGCATCAAACCACCAGCCTGAAGAATCAGTTAGTAATGAAAGAAAGAAGAAACAATTACAAATACATTGAACGTTGGGAAATCAATGACATTAACTGAGAGGAAATTTACTCATACTTGTTATAATCTTTTGCAAATAGGAGGCATTCCATAGATATCTTTTTGGTAGTGGAATTGTTTTAAATGACATTAAATTTAGGCAGTATATGAGCAATCAGAGAGAGAAACGCTCTCATGGAAATCAAGTTTTGGCATCACTTCCTTAGGACGTATTTCCCACTGTTACGATGGGAAGTGTCTAGGCTTCAAGATAATGATCTAAGTCAGGCCTGGATTTATATGTAGGGCAAGTAAAATGCAGATACCCTTGAGAGGCATTCCACCTTAAGCTTATTATTGGGAATAGACCAATTAATTATTAGTGAAGAAATTCAGAAGATTAGACAACTGACATTTAAGTAGAGAGAGATGGTTTTCCATCTACTTGATAATTTTGCCAAGAACTGACCCCAACTGCTTCTGAAATTGATTGGATACTGGTCAATGATTATGAGGCTGAAATTGAATTTGAATTACTATGTCCTCTCTGTATTTAGTAGCAACGTGAAAAGTGTTTATCAATAGAAGCCATACAGTCCTTATGTAGCAGTATTTTTTTTTCTGTGATTGTTCAAATTATTTCAAAACTTGGTAAAAAGAAAAACAAACAACTTGATTAGTAACATGGGGATTCTATCTTGCATAGCTTTCTATAAGGAAAACTCACTAATTTATTTTTTTAATGAATTAAACTCTTAGGTTTTTAGATAAAACATAGTACTTTCTCTTCCTCTCCTGAAGTAACACTACTGAAATCTTCAGGGAGAAATTTATGCCAGAGACATTCTGGCATATTTTTGTTTGGATACAGTTGACCTCCCTTTGATTGCAGAGTTATACCTAAGGGACTAATAGCTAAAGAAAGAAAGAGCTGTACAGCTGATGTTCAACTGTAACACAAGCATCAGGTTGCAGAAACTTTAGAAAAAGTTAAATAGAGAAAAGCTAGTTCTCATTTTTCAATTTTGGAAGATGAATACAGCTGGGTTGTGTTTATAAAGCCATACTAGAGACATAACAAGCTGTATTAATTACTGATTCAAACTGGGGAACAGTAAGGTTATGTCGATGAACTTGGAAAAATGCTGTATTCAATGCTGTGTTACCGACTGTATGCAAACAACACAGATGTTAATACATTCAAAACACAAGGGACAACGAAGTTCTTGTTTGGCGAGGAAGGAGGAATTGTAAAATTCCACTCTTTTGTCTTAAGATTAATTCCTTTAACTTTTTGTTAAGTACAACTAGTAAAAATATGTTATTTATATTATAAAAGACATTTTAATATTATTTACTCTGAAGACTCTCAAAAGAGAAAATGAAACCAACTTGATTGCTTCAGTGTTTTAGCTCCCTCCTCCATTTCTATGACCTTTCTGAGGCTCTCTTCCATCATGTCAATGAGCCTATCACTGTTTTCCAAATATCCACCAGGCCTCTGAAGCAAACTGAGTTTCTCTATCATTGAGAGCTACTAAAAATCATAGAATGACCTCCAAGTTACATTAGGGTACTTAGGGTAAAAGCATGTGGTTTCGTTTGGTTTATAGAAGGTCACAAAAGTTCTGAAAGATTGTGGGACGGCAGAGGTCTGTTTCGACAGCAGCCTGACAATAAAGAGCACAGGCTGAAGAACACATTCATTGGGAAACTTTGAATGAGATAAAGAAAATGACAGGAAATAGTAGGGGCACATGAACAAATCAGATAAATTGATTTTGTGTATCTTTTCTAGTGAGCAAAGAGAAGCAATGTTTGTGGTATGAAGAATAGCATTTTGGAGACACTGAAAGCCTTTACGGCTGGGTTGGAGTTAACAAGAGAAATAGTAGTGTGAAGCTGAGAGGATCCAAAGAGCAAATCACAGAGTTTTCTGTTCATTATCTTAAGAGCAATGGAATGGCCTGGTATTTACTGGCATGTCCATCTCACGTACTTAAGGTTCCTTATTCCTGTCATTTTCTTTATCTCATTCAAAGTTTCCCGATGAATGTGTTCTTCAGCCCGTGCTCTTTATTGTCAGGCTGCTGTTGAAACAGACCTCTGCTGTCCCACAATCTTTCAGAACTTTTGTGACCTTCTATAAACCAAACGAAACCACAGTGAGCAAGAGGGAGACCTACAGGAATAAAGGTGGAGGAGTAGGCAGTCTTGGTGGAAAGCTGAATAATATTCATGAAAAAATTTATAGTTTATTCAGTCTACTTGTCCATCATCAGGTAAACAAGTACAATGTTCTCTATGAATTGAAATCAACATGTAACCAGGGTTTTAACTAGACCTGTCAGGTTAAATGTCTAATGAAATATTATTTAGAGCCCTCTTTCTATATGACCTGCCAAAGTCATCCTAAGCACATGTGGCAGCATAATAAAGGGGGGAAATTAATCTAGAATCAATTAAACAAAGATTAACCAATGGGCAGATACGGGTGTCAGAGTTGAGTAAAACAAAATTCCCGCCTTGAAGGAGTACATAACTTTGTGTGGAAAAGAGACAAGAAACTTTAAAATGAGATGGTAGCCATTAAACAGAGATGAAGAAAATCTTAGAAACAGAAGCAGAGGTACTGTTTGTGGGTTTATAAGGTTTACACTTCCTTTCCAAATGAGCTGGGTTCTTAACGTTCATGTATTTTTGGACAGAAAGAGATTCTAAGACAGCATGGACTCCGGGAGAACAGGAAAGAGTGCTAAAATCTTGGGTTGGCTAGAGTGCCAGTGGGTAAGGGGTTGGAAAATATAGAGCTAGGGAAAGAAACAGGAGTGACAACATAAAGGTTTTTGTTATAATTTTAGAAATTTTCTTATGGGCAATGGGGAGCCTGTGAACACCAGACCAGAAATGAGAAGACCCAGACTTTTTAATCAACTAATAACCAAGAAATTTCAGGCAGTAATATAAATAATATTCGACATTTTTGGATAGTTAGTATGTGTTAGGGACTCTCCTAGAATATTGATATGCATTTTCTTATTTTATTCCCCATACAGCCTTATGTGTGGTATGTCAAGTAATAAAGGCACCAATGCTCATATACTTAAAGGAACTTATCTAAGGTCACACAGCCACTTAGATCTTCATTTGTAAGATGTGAATTATAAATATCTGATCAACACATTTCACAGCACCATGGCAGGTACAGATAATGCACTATGAGGGTCTGTAAAGCTGTATCTCAGTGTTTCAAGTAAGTTATCTAGGAAGTGGGGCAGAAGGTTGAGTGGGAACTAAAGAGATTAGATCTTGTGAGGCATCAAAATGATTTAATAATGAAGATCAGGCAGTCAGTGTCAACATATTTCCTTATTGGCATGGTAGGGTTTACGAGTGAAATATGAAAATAATTTAGATCCAAATGAGTTTAGTTGTACGATATTTGCATTGTAAAGACATGGTATTTAAGTACCTAACATGGAGTTTGTTTTCAATTATTTGTTTTGATTACATGAGGAAATCAAGAGCTTAAGGTTTTCAATTATCTCTTCATCTTAAGACCAGTAGGCTGGGCACACTATGGACTACCAGACAGCAATTGATGATAATAAAGATGATGAGTTAAGATGGCGGAAAATGAAATGAAAGGGCAATTATTTCTCATGACAATTTTGGTGGTAGTGTCCTTTATAAAATACTCTAGCACACAATACTTATATCTGTGTAAGCAAGTATTCTTTTTCCCTGACACATGTATTAAGGAAAAAACAAGAAATTTCTTTGTATCTAATATTTCAGTTTGTCCACTTTCTACCTCTCTTTGAAAAAAATTAAGCCTGACCAAGTCTTTTAAACAAGTCCTGAAAAGATGTGGTTTTAAAGCACATACACAGAAAACAGGCAGAAAAGAATAGCAGACTCCTGGTTACTCGTAAGTTCTTGGCATTTGAAGATAATCATTTGTACTCATTTAACATTACTGAGTCTGCTTACTCAGTACGTGTGCAAGTTTGCATGAAATAGAGGTGATTGCTATGAACCCAGAAGAGTATACCTGGGTTTGCAGTCTCTTTCTGATAAGATACCCATCAGTTGAATTACAAATCCTCTACAATCCTGGGGAAATGTTCACTTGGTACTTTTGTTTTTTATATGCCTAGGAATAACAAATAAGCAACATGCTAAACAAGTTAATGTAGGAAAGGCATTTTAAGTTTAAAAGAACTCAGTGATGCAGGCAAAGGCTTCCATCTGCTGTTTGGACAACTGATAAAACGTCCAAATGTTGTAAGATTGGCAACTGCTCAATGTATTTTGCCAAGCATTTTTCTTCATAATCTATAACCTTATGTATATTTTAATAAGAAATTTGAGATGCATACTTCTAATTCATTTACACTTAACTCATTAAAATTTAGTTTTGTAATCACTATCCTGGGTTTCCCAGGCCTTTAAAAATCATTCAAGTCTTTTATCTTTGAAGCAGAAAATTCACATTTTTATCACCAATAAGTGAAACTTTGCTCAGAAAGTAGAAATTTGATTCTATACTTTGTACTCAGGAAGTTCAAATTTATTTGAAAATCAGAAACCTAAGTCTCAAATTCTTCTGGACCTAAACAAAATGTCTCTCAACACTTCTTTTCTAAGGTAAAAAGTGTAGTGAAATAAGAAGATGTATCTTTTTTGATAGATTTCTTTTGTTCATTTTGAATGCATGCATTCTAATCAGCAATATGCAAAAGAACTTGCACAGAATATAAGATTTTCCTCTTTTGTTGCTAAGGATGAAGCTAAACTAAACCGATTGGTGCCACTGTTATTAGTAGGATGCATCCTCATGAGAAACCACTCTCTGAGTTCATGTGTGCAAAGTTGTCCCTACCTATGGCCAGCAGCAAGCAGCAGCTGCCTGGTTGCTGTGTGCAGAAGGCAGAGGACCTTTCTAGAGGTCTGTATTCCCTCTGTCATCTCCTGCTGTACCCCCTTCAGGCCAAGGACTTGGCTTTTTTCCCTTTCTCTTTCTTTTGTTCCAAAGATGAAAAGTTGTTTATCCTGGCCAGTAATCTTGAATTCATTTAAAACTTCTAGGTATTCTCTTACTATCTCTTTTCCTTCCTTGGAATTCATTTCACATTTAACCACATTTAAGTGAGGAAAACCTCATCCAAACGTGCTGTGAACAGTTAAAAAGAGCTAAACTCTTGTCTTTGAATGTCATTCTTTAAACAAAGGTGGTAGAAGGAATAAACAAGGTGATGGCTTATCTGGAGGTTGCATTAAAATCCTACCGCTGACATTAAATCTGTGGACTTTGGCAAATTATTTAACTTTTCTATATCTGAGTTCTGGCCAGTGGCATTATTGTGGTCCCTGCTTCAAATGTTTTTTTAGAAGTGTCATGTAAGTTATTAAATATAAATCACTAAGGATAATGCAAATATACCTATTAGACATTAAGATTGCAATAAATATTCACTACATTATTACTGAGGGAAAACGCAAACAAAATTAAGTGTTCGAATATTTCTTATCCACTGTCAATTAATAACCTTTGGTGACAGCCTTGTGCTATCAGTTCTGGTTCAGCTATTTTCCAACTTACCTTTTGAGAAACATTTCTTGATATTCTTTACTCTTTTTCTAGTAAGTGGAAATTTCCCCCAGAAAATAGGAATGTAATTTTTAACTTTGCACTTAGGATGTTCAAATTTATTTGAAAGTCAGGAACCTAACAGTCAAAGTTTTCCAATTCTCAAGTTTAGTCTTCTGGGGTTTAGTTCTTAAAATTTAGTCCCATCTTCAATATCCATCACTTTGTTCCATGTGTGTGCATGCAAATACAAATACATACTTACGTATTTTAAATCTAAGTTCACAAAAGAGTCACATTCATACCCGTGTTAATTTAAGTTTATGTCTTCTCATCAGGGTAATTTGTGATTTTGCAATATCCTTTCAGATTCACTGTTAACTTATTTATTCATTTAACCAGTATTTATTGAGTACATACTATGTATCTGACACTACGCTAGGCACAGAGGATATAGCAGTAGAGAGCAAAAAGCCCCTGCTTTCAAGGAAGGTACATTTTTGTGGAAGAGGCTTACTGATTACATAGTAAATAGGAAGTTGTTTTGAAATAAACCAAGGCATGTAGATTTCTATGGTCAATCTCAAATTTTCCACATGGATCTTTTCTCTCAACATTTTTGCCTTAAAACCTAGGAAATGCCAGTTATCCGAAAATGTTTAGCAAATCTTTCCTGTCTTACTAAAAACTCTAAGATGATTATTTTTTTCCCAAAGATCTTGTCACTTCAACAAGTTGGAGAAACTACTGATTCCTTTTATTTTCTTTGTTTTCTTCAAGATTATGCAGCAGTCAAGACGAGCATTTATCAACTCTCTGCTGCTAGCATCTGGTAAGTTCTGGGCTGTAGCAAGAAATTTATGTGTATGTCTTTATCCCATCTTTTAGGACTAAACTGAGAGATATCCTCTGTTAGCTTTAGCAAAGTCTCATCTGTCAGCTGACATAGTTTATGCGTGGGAAAAGAGATTGAAGTTTCTACCACAATGGATTCTTTCTGCGGAAGGTTAGGTCATATTTTTACATAGCTTTTAGATTACATACTAAATATGAAATTTGTGTTGAAAGAAAACTAAGGTAAGGAAAAGAATTTAAAGCAATACCATGTTTGGTTTTTGCCAGCAACCTTTCGTAATCGTAGTTTCTAACAGACTTTTACAAATTCTTGTTTTGAAGAAGGCTAATTTAGTGCCAAGGACCACGTTTTGAGTGTAAGCACTTTGAACGTGACAATCTTGTGATAAAAGGTTTTCATTTTCATAATTTTAGAGTCAGGAGTTTTTTGCATGTTTATTTTTATAAACAGGTAAACCCATATAAAAAGGCATGGGTTAAATGAGATTACATTTTCATTTTCTTAATGTTAAGGAGTAGATAAAACATTTTATTTGTAATGAACAAATTCCTTTCTTTGGGCTCAGAGGGGATCATAGGAGCTCTCCTGAGAGACTAAGGAAATATTTTTTACAATCATCTCTTAAATGTATCTCTCCTACTACTGAAAAATGCAGATTTGTCATAATATGCTAAATAAAGAGAAAAAACTTAACAAATTTTTCTAAGTTTAATGGAATCACAGAGCACAGATATTTTTGGCTTATAAATCATGCTGACAAATCATGTCTATCTAATGATTAATTAAGGGGTCAATGCCATATAAAACATGTGTGGCAATTTTGATCTCGAAATATATGGTCTGATCCCATAAAAAATGTATAATGAAACATAAAAAAAATCATTCAGTATTTAAATTTGATGGAAGGATTGCTGGCTTTCTGGTAAGGTAGAAAGAAGTACGTATGTTTCTGGGAAAGAAAGAATAAAAGACTGTTGCAACTGTGCTGTCTCAGCCCCCTATTCCTCCTTTCCACTCAACAGTATTCTATGAATTACGACACATACACTGAAAATAATGTTACTTGTTTTTCCCAACCACAACCACAATGAGTACCTGGAATAATAGAATCACAGAACGAGAAGAAAATGTAAGAGACAATTTCATCTAGACCTGCAACAACATGTATAGTAAACTCTTTCAGATAAATAGCTTAATATTCTCTTTGTGAAATGTCCATAACTAGTAATGTACAATCCTCCCTGGATACCTCCTTCCAAGTCTTTGATCCCTGGGCACTCCACCTAAAGTCGCTTCCCCCTTCCTCCCATAACTCTATGATGTGTTATATTTTGTTCTTAGATTGTGTTATGATTTTAAATTGTGTTAGTTAATGTACAGTTTTTTTGTGGATAGTCTCCCTCAGTAGAGGAGAGCTCTATGCTGTCTTGCTTATTTCTCTAATAATAGTTGATCTTTAATAGTTACTCATTAAGATATGTTAAATTGATAGAAAGTTAAGAAGTTAGAATGTTAGGAAAGAAGAAAGAAAGATAAAAATATTCTACCATATGTCTAGCTGAAATACCTTCTGCTTTCAATTAAGCCCATCTCCTGTTGTTCAGTCTTTGACAGATAAGGGTAAACAACAATAGCACACTCTCCGAATAAAGTCCCTCCATGTACTGGAAAAAACTATTGAGGGCGGTTAGCGTGCAATAAATCTTACTTTACCCTTAATTTCTTTCAGAAGAAACAACGGAAAAATATATAAATAAATAAGATTTAAAAAAGCTTTAATTGATGATGGCCGAGAACTATAAACCATTAGTTTTAAAGATTATGAAATCTCACTGCTTAAAAGAGGCTATTTTTAAATAGGCAACAAGTTAAAAAACAAATTAAAAAAAGGGAAATTTATTATATGCAGAAAATGATTCTGAGGGAAAAAATGAAAGGCAATTCATGGTGGTGAAGAGCAGTTAAGTAGGACATGAGTTCCAGGCAATGCTCAAGTTACCTAAATTGTCGTTGACATTCGCCCTGATGCTCTACAGGTTGTAACTATCTAAATTCCACATACTGTCTTTTTAGAGTGAATAACTTTGGAAGACCTGGATTCTTTCAAAAGGATATTTATATGGTAACAGTATTTATTACAAAGACACATTTACTGCATGAGACTTTTTCAGACCAAGAAATAAATGAAAAATTTCTCTCCCCAACATATGTGTTAATTGGTGGGTAAGAAGTAGGTCCAAGAATGATTATGGATGAAAGAACATGACAAAGTACAATCATCTGAAGAAGAAATGAAATCACAAATCAGGGCAATACCGTTTTCTTCATTGACAACTAAGAGGTGCATTCTCCTCTATGCTCTACATTTTCATTATGACAGGCATATGGACATATTGGATGCTCTTCTAAGAAAACATCTAAAAAATTTTACTTTTGGTCTTTCATGTGTTGTGGTAAGAAAAATATCTGTAAAAATAGACACAGAGAAAATAAAGTATATTTAAATATTAAAATGGGCAGAGAAGTGGATAATTAAAGTCCCTTTGTCTTTGTATAAAGTTGCTGACAATTCCATTTATGGGATCAGGAGGGTAATGAAAAGAAAAATTTGCTTAACAGGAGAATTTTAAAACCTAACCAGTATGTACCATTAAAAACAACAACAACAAAAAACATTCTAAATTTGCAACAATTATTTTGGGATAGAGGTTATAAGATTATGTATAGAGGACTTTTAACTATTTGATGAGGTTGAATGGGATGCCAAATGACATGTTTTGAGCTTAAGTAGAAGGATACAATAGAGGAGGAATCCTAACAGGTTGGTACTAATAATACCAGGACTGGTCTCATTGAAAAGATGTTCATATATATGGAGTGGATGGTGGTCAATGGGACATGATTTGGTGGTGGTAATGGAGGGACTCAGTGGAATGATTTCTCCAGAACCTTCTCTCCATACTCCTCTACGCTCTATTAATTGACGAGAAAAATGTCTACCTAATGATTCATTTTATTGGCTTCAAAACTTGAAAGTGATTTCAAGAGTTACAAGATGGTTATTCATTCATTCATTCATGCACCCTGTTTTTACTGAGTTGTTATCTACGACAATCTATTGTGCTAGATGTTAAAGTGGTGAACATTAACTTACTTTTATTTTCCTCACACACCAAATGGAGATTAGAGTTTTTCTCACTACTTGTCCTAATATGCTATCTCATGGAGTGATCTGGAGTTCAGTTAAGGAAGTACAACAAATAGTATGCAATAATATATAATAATAATAATAATAATGGTAGTAACTTAGTATTTTGGGAAGAAAAATGTTAATTTAAACAATCTTTTTTCTTACTAGCATGAAAACATGTTTTGTTGTAAAATAACAGAGAAGCAGAACCGTTGAAGGTGTGAGTGACATCTATTCTATTAAGAGAGGGCAACAGCACTAAAACTGTGAGGAGAAAGACTTGGTGCCAACTCCTACTTTGCCAGAGCCCATAACATTCTTGAGCTACATCATTTGCCACTGGTGTTTAGCTCAGTGCTTCTCAAACTTCAGTCTGTCATATATCAACTCTGCAGTTTTAGCCATATCCATTTACAATTTTTATTAATATTTAATATATTTTTCTTTAAATCAATGATTTGTTAAATATCAAATGTTATAAATATATTAAAAATGGAAAGTTTGTATCATTCCTTTATAGAGAAAATCAGTACCACTTGCTGTAATAAAAGGTAGATATGAAACTCAATATAGCAAAAACAAAGTCACTCTATTTAATTCTAGGTAGATGTCACTGCCTAACAAAGATCTTGAGACTATGAATTGCTCTTTCTTTACCAAGAAGGGTCATTTTTGAGTAAGTGCTGAAGAAATGTTACATTATGCTAGCACCAAATTGAGAATTTCCCTTTCACAGAATCAGAAGGCTGGGAAAATACTGAAAAGATGCAAAAAGGATTAATTTACTTACTCAGTGATACGATATTATTTAATGGATATTATCTCTTAAACCAGCTCAAATTCTTGAAGAGGTCAATAACATATAATGCAAAGCCCTGGCACATGTGGTCTGACGTATAACTTCAGATCTAACTACACCTCTTTATTGTTTTTATTCCATTTCAATAGAATTGTCAATGAACTCTACTACACAGTTGCAAAACATGTTGTAAGATTTCTTTTCCTGTATGCTGAATTCTCAAATTGTTGTTCATTCCACTATGGGTACCATTATGATTATTTAGAAAAGTAGAGTAACTGGGACTTTAAGAGACTAAAGAGTTTATTTAGGACCAAGCTTAACATCCCCCCTTAGACACCGGGAGAGGAGGCAAACACCTAAATCTGCTACCAACGTCTTGCAAAAGTGGTAAATGAGTGGGCAGAACAAAATGATCTCTAGGGACTTGCTCTGAAGTTTCCCAACCAGAAGATCATAGTGCTTTCTTATAGATAAGAAACCTCAAGCCTCAAACTAATGAAACATAACTTAGAGAACGGCCTCATAGGACTTACCTCCGGTTAGCATGAGGGCGCATTTGCACATACAGTTGTCATTATCAGCATCTTTAGTGCTGAAATCAGCACCATGTAAGATCAGGCTGCTTTGTTTTCCTGCTGTCCCAGTGTGACCCTTTAAATACAATCTGGAGTTAAAAAAAAAAAAAAAGAAAAAAGAAAAAAAAAGATAAGCCATTCGACCTAGAGAAAGAGAACCAGAGGACCCATTTGTAACTGTTCGCCTTTTTCATCATTTTCTCCCTTCTTTAAACTCGGCCCTTCCAACAAACTGCTAAGGGACCCAATTCCTATGAAACCAAAATGAGGGAGGGGAGGAAGGAGAAAGGACTGACAGAACAAAAGAAGGCAGAAAGGGAGGGAGGGAGGGATAGAAGGAGGGAGGAAGGAAGAGATGGAAGGAGGGAAGGAGGGAAGACAGCAAATTACACAAAGACTCCATGGTTTGTGTGCTTGCTGTTTATTTCAGTATGCATTTGCAAACTCATATGGTTCTCTAATAATGCAGGACTGACAAAATAAAAGCGGGTTTATTTTTATTATAACATGTATTAATCTCTAAGCAAAAATGCCCTTTAGAGTGTCACTATAGCATATCACTGTATTAATTTTGAAGACTGGTGATGTGCTAAACGTTATTAATAGTAATATGAATAACAATTCTCATTGATTAAAAAATTTCTCTGTGCCAAGCACTCTGCTAAATGCTTCGCAGCTGTTATTAAATTTATTTTTTACAATAAGTCTGTGATACAGGCATCAATATTCCCATTTTTTTATAGCAAGGCTTAGAGATGCAAAGTAAGCTGGAATTTTGCCATGTTTTTAAAATCCAAACTCTTAATCATTACACATTCCCTGGACAAACATTTGTTGAGCACATACTATATTCCAGAAATTGTTCTAAGCACTTAAGATACAGCAACAAACAAAACAGACAAAAAAAATGACCAGAGGCTCTTTTAGTGGTAACCCTAAGTTAGGTTCAAAATCCCAATGGTTTACCCTCAAATATGGCATTCTTCAAGAAACTTACCTTACTCTCTAGAACAATTATCGAAAATCTATATTAACCTAGATCAGGGGCTCTCCAAGAGTTGTACATAGAACCAAGCATTTGTGAAGGAGGACTTTTCACTAGAACTAGAAACCTGTGTTTTCAAGCAGCATCTCAGATTACTCTTTGCAGACTCTCCAAGGAAAACATTTTGAAGGATACTGATCTAGAATTAAAAAACTATTGTACAAATCATAATAGTTGCCTAATATCGTTCTCTGTCTGATGTCTGCTTATTTCCTGTTGATACTACATGCTGTTTTCATGTCCATTTTGGCACTTTGAACAGATGCAAACTTGCTCAGGTCCTTCAGTGCTCCTCAGGACCCAGAGTAACTAAGCTTTGGTTGTCAGTAGTGTCAGTTTGATGCCCGACGTCTTTTCTTGCTGAGACTTCCCCCGTCTAACTCTAACCAACACTCTGCTCCTCAGATCTCATCAAAATCATCTAGCTACATTCTCTTTAAATCCATGTATGTGACCACTGCTGAGAAAGTCATATTTATGAATCCTATCCACCCACAGTATAGTTAATGGGTAATCAATTTCTGTATGGGTGAGACACTACGAGGACCTAGGCTAATTCTGAACAAAATTTTACATTGTTATTAAACAGAAAAAATAAAGATCAATTAATATTTGAATACATATAAAATTGACTGGTGTTTATACCTAATAGTATATGTATGTATCTCATTATTGTTTTGTGAGATTTGATACTATTTTTAGCAAATAAGAACAGAACTATTTTATGTTTGTGCCAAAGCATTTTATAAATGTTCTGCAGAGATTTTTTGAATCAGAGCAAAATATGCGATAATTAAACCCTAGTTAACTTTTCTTGGTTTCAGTGATTCCTAGATCTTGCAGTTCATAGTAGGCTGGGGGAAGCTTCTAATGCTGGATTATCACATATAAGCTTACATTTTAAAAATCTGAGAGGCAGGCTAAAAGTCACTAATGATGCACAACTGTAGACATTTTTAAGTGCAGATTCACATTTTAGGCTAAGAAGCCCATGTGGAGGTGGGTCTTACCAAGGTAAACTAGGGTGACAGGTCACCAATGGGAATCCTAGGGCATGCTACCGGGCTGAATTCACCATCTTCCAGATCTGGTCTGAAGTTTTTTTTTGTTTTTTTTTTTTAAATTCATTTTTATTGTTAGACTTATTGGGGTGACATCTGTGGTCTGAAGTTTTAATTTGATAACTTTCTCAGTCTCTCAAAGACAGACACATAGTCACAAAACTAAGAGACATTTGTCAGATTTCCAATTAGTCAAAATGTGAAAGCCCTGTCTCCTGGTCTCCTTAGAAAGAATTTCATACAGAAAGCCAAATTATAGTTAGAAAGTTGCTTGTAGGATGGACACAGAATCGGAGTCAGAGGAAGGTGAATAAAGAAGCTGTGACTGTTAGCCTGTATTCTCCGGCCCCACTGGAATGAGGTGAGATACCCCTCAGGTACTCTTGGATGAGCAAGGTTAATTCCAACTCTTGATTCCTGACTTTTGTAGGATTTTTGATGACTTTCTTCTCTTTTAAGATTAAGTCAATATAGTTTTCCCTGCAGTGGCATTAAGCTCACTACTCAGGACAGACTTCCCAGGACACAGTGATTTTTCTACAGTGTCTTTTGTGGATAATTCAGCATAGATATTCAGTTGATATTAAGTAAGTGACTACTACGTGCTGGGGATAGTTTATACTTTTATCCTTTCACATGAGGGTTACAGTTGAAGCTTCACCATTTACCATGTTTCCTTTGTGTTACCAAGGCATTAGGAATACCTAATTATAAATTTGGGAGGTAGAGAAAAACAAAAAGAAGAAAATAAAAAGGAACCCAAATCTCATTTCTGAAAGTAATTACTCTTGACATTATGACTTATATATATTTGGTCTTTCCTTGTTTTTGCCCTTCCAAATATATTTGGATATATATTTATTTTTAAGTATATATTTATTTTTTTATATATTTAATAATATATTATTTATTTTTAAATATACATGTAATATTGGAACATGTCCATATAAAAATTTCAGACAATGTGTGCAGGTTTTGCCCACAGCGTCATCTCATCTACCTCTCAGATGTAACCACTGATGCTCGTTCACTTCAGATCAGTTCCCCTTCATGTACAAATACAAATGAAAATGAAACCATACTTTACACGTTTGTCTGTAACATGCTCTTCCTATATCATTTCATGACCTTTCCCATGCCAGTACATATTCTTTCTCAGCATCATTTAGAAGCTATTGTATGAATATATCATCAATTTTCATAAGTTTAAGGATGCCTTCATGTATTTCTAAGTAAGTATCCAAGTATATATGTTAGGGCTAGAATAAAGCTACATTGTTTTTTTGCCTGACTTTTACCTCTCTGGTCCTCGTCAATGATAGATATATGTAGGATCTGTGGAATAAAGAGATATTTTTCTAGAGTAACCTAATCAAGATTTGAAGTTCTTCTAGTCCCAGCAGCTCTTCTCTGTATTATTTGTAGAAGTCTCAATAACTTGAGTCTTATTCCATCCCTTTTCCTCTAAAATCCACGCTCCATGTGGCTCATCCAAAAACATGCATTTCACCATGCCTCTCCTCTCACAAAAATCTCTCAGTGTTCTCCCAACACATGAAAGATAAAGTTCCAACTCCTTATTGTGGTTTACAAAGATTTTGCAGATCTAGTCCTCCTCTACCTTTTCCCACATGTCCTCACCCTCTTCCCACACACCTCCCATGCCTTGTAATTTCCTGCACACATACACATGCTCCAGATGTCCCTGTCATTTATTCCCTCAAAGCAACATATCTCTGATTTCTCTGTACATTTACACATGCTGTCCTCTATTCTTGGAAGGTCCTTTCCAGTTCTGAATAGCTGCTGAAACCCTATTCATCCTTTGAGATTAATTTCAAGTAAACCTCAAAGAACATCAGATAGATCGCTTCATAATGGCACTTATTGTATGTGGTTGTATAATGGTTTACTTGTCTGCTCCCGTAATAAGCTGTGAGCTCCCTGAGGCATAACTGCGTCTTACTCATCTTTGAACGAGCAGAATCTAGAGCAGTACCTGAGACAGGATGGGCTCAATGCTCACTGAATGAATGAATGATAAGATAGCAACTAAAGGCATATTCAAATATTAACAACCCTAATAATCAAGATATACCTGGCCCATATTTTCAGAGGGATAGCTTTTGCATGTTACTTAGCTAGGCAAAAATTCCACTCCTGCCAACACACACACACACACACACACACACACACTCTCACATACACACTTTTACATCTTTCTTGATTTTCCTTCAAGTTCATTTTTTAGTTCTCACTTTCTTGGTAACTCCAGAATATGAAAACATGTTTGATGTATTACACAAATAGAATAAAGGAAGGTAGGCTATGTTTTAATTCCTATTCATTTCTGTATTTTATTGTTTGTATTGTGTGCAAAGCCAACTGATATCAGAGAACAGTTTCAGAATAAAAAGACATTTCAGGTAAATCTTTCAACTAAAATTATTTTGAAAAAAAAAAAGAACTAATGAGTTGTAGAAATATTTCCTTAAGGTCCTGCTCAGATTAAGGATCTGGAAAACAAAAAGCAGAAGCAGAGGAGTCCTAAAATAGAACGGTGTAAATATTGGGACATATTAGTTGCTACGATTTAAAAGTAGAAGTGGCTATTATTTTAAAGAGTCATAAATTTTCACTGTATAAGACTGAGTAGAACTTGTAATTTATATACAAGAGGATTCATTCCCCCTATGTCTATATCCTTAGCATGCCATAGAAAGTTGTTTTTGCTCTCCTATTAGACATGCAGCCCAGTGGACAGTTCTTGTCTTGTACTGGGAAATAGATATGGTGTATCATAAAAATAATTTTTCTCAATATTATTTTAAGAAGTTTACAAATGAGGACAACTATGCTCCTGTGGAATCCCACAAGAATTCTGGGAGCAACTGTGCAGTCAAGGACAGGTCCTCTCATAGTTAAGGGACTCACTCTTCCTGAGCAGCTATTTGGCTAGCACAGACAGCAATTATTAATCCAAAGCCAAAGTAGGGGACTGTCTTTCATTAATGTCCAGTATTTTTTGTAATTAGATAAGAAACATTTAAATTGAAGCTCCAACAGAATACTTAGGTGGTTCTTTTTAATAATGGTTCTGGTTAACTTCTAAAGTTCTTACACAACTATCCATAACTTTCTCTATTTTGCTAACAGTTATTCCAAAAGGAACTTCACTTCACAAAAGAAAAGTCAATATACAACAGGACAAAGTTAGCTTTGCACCTGACTATATAGTGAAAGGGAAACTGAAGTATCAATCATTAGAAAGGTGGCAGGAGATAATAACTAAGTGTTACTCCAAAGCAAAGTATTTGAATTAGGTACAGAAATATGGAAGATGTCAAAACCAAAAACATAACAACAACAAAACTTCAACAAATACGACTATATGTGACCAAAATGGGAACCACAAAGTAAAATCATGGTTCATGCTTTTATACACATATTTTTTTCATAATTAAGGAAAAGAACTTTATGAGTACCATTTGATCAATGCCCATAAAGAATGCCAACATTTTATTATTTCAATTAGTATCTTAAGAGAAAATGAAACAGGCAAATGCACATTGAAACTGGTCAGGATTATCTAGCCATCCTTGATTAAAATATAGTTACTCCTTTTCTCTCATTTATAGAAATTCAACGAACAAGGGAATGCATGTATCTTTTCAAGTTAGTGTTTTCATTTCCTTTGGATAAATACCCAGAAATGAAATAGCTGGGTCATATGGTGGTTCTTTTTTCAATTTTCTAAGGAACTGCCATACGTTTTCCATAGTGGCTGTACCAATTTACAATCAATCCCACTAACAGTGCACAAAGCTTTCCTTTTCTCCACATCTCCATGTTTATGACAGCACTCTTTAAAAGAGCCAAAATATGGAAACAATCTAAGTATCCATTGATAGATGAACGGATAAAGAAGATATATACAAATAGATACTATTCAGCCATAAAAAGAAGGAAATCTTACCATTTGTGACAACATGGATGGGCCTCAAGGGTATTATGCTAACTAAAATAAATCAGGCAGAGAAAGACAAATAAATAGCTTATGATCTTTCTTATATGTGGAATTTTAAAACAAATCAAAACAAACTCAAGCTCACAGGTACAGAGAACACATGGTGGTTGACAGAGGTGTGGGTGGAAGGTGGGACAAATGCGTGAAAGGTGTCAAAAGGTTAAAAAATTAAAATAAAAAATTTTCAATAAATAAGAAGATTAAATCATATTTCCTAATGAATACAGAACAATAGTGAATTCTACTATGGAAAAACAGGCTTCAAAGTATACCTATGTATCATACAAGCAATTCTGTAACTTTCTTTAAAATAGGCAGCTCAGTCTCGTGCATCCAGTCCCTCACTAATTTTTTCTGTGAGAGACTGCCATACTTCTCACAGCTTTATATCTTCACTGTATTAAGTGGGGCAAGAGTCTCTTTCATTAGTCTCTTTCAAGGCTGTGTGAGTTGCATGTATGACAAATTGAAGTTTGGCCTTGGCTCTTTTAAACAGTAGACAGATTCTCAGCTATCTGAACTCTAAGGTCTTACATACTGACAAGCTGAGCAGATTTTATTTTGGCTCTAAGCTCTCTCCCTGCCACCATATGGAACTGGTTTGTCTTTCTCACAATCACTTGAAGAAAATGCAAAATGACCCCCATGGTTCCCTTTCAGAGCCTGTTAGCAATGACTCAATCTCACAGAATTTCCAACACTGCTGTCTCCTGGTTGCTGCTCCGGGGCTGCCTCTACTTTATCCACCCACCTTCACTCTGCCCTGCGCTACTGAAGGGGCTGGGCATCCTCCACAAAGAGGGATATCAGAGCATGTCTTCTTTCACTGAGTTTAAATGATACAGGTGGCATCTTCTGATAAAAATGAAGACAATATTTCTTTTGTCAATCTATATGTAAAGAGAAGAATGTTTGCCTTACTGTAGACTTCTAGCAAGATTGGTATTTGTTTGGCATTATGAAGATGTCATTGGGAGGTATACAATAATTTGTATTGTAGGAAAAAGGGCTTGGGAATAATTTAGGAGATGTTAAACTGCTCAGAAGTTTAGTGGAAGAGATTAGCTTTAGAAATGTAGAGGCATGGACTTGAGGAGAGGGATGAGGATATTTTTAATATAAGGGTTGTGAAATTCATAGCACAATTAAGCTGTGAGGTTATCGAACATAAAAATAAAGATTAGAAAAAGGGGATTCCAACAGTCATTTGAATGTGCTGGAAGCATCAATTGAGAGGGCAGACAATAAATTTATTTAGACACTAAACACTTCAGATAAACATGCATTCCTTTTTCTTCTATTAGTATTTGAAGCTGAAGGTTTTTATGTTTTCATAAAATGCTCCCCCTTTTTTCAGTATTCAGAGTTCTATAGTGAAAATTACTAGGACTGGAAGCCTTGTGGTAAAGAAAAGAATATAAATTTATCTTAGCAAACGGGAAGACTTGAGTCTTATATTAGACTTTGCTAATACAGTAAAATTATGTCAATAGTATTTCCTGTTTTTTTTCAGAATAATATCTTCGAGGTGAACATTTTGTTCTCTTTAGTAGACTGTCCCAATGCATCCTGTACTTATAAAAGAACAGAATGTTATTGAACCAATGCCTTTCTCTTCAACTTCACAAGTCCAAAATCGACCATCTTTCAAGACAAGCTTAAATATTATACAGGAAGTCCTCGCTCTTCTTTCTCCTCTAAACTGTCATTATACAAATAAATTGTTTCACATACAGCACATCTCCTTTTGTCTACAGTAGTATTATTATCTATATATGTCTTTCCTTCCTCACCAGACTGTTAACCTCCTAATAAGAAGTATTCACATCTTAGCCTTATTTTTGGGAACTCCATATATTATATATATAACAGACATTCAATAAATATTTATAGAGTCAATGAGGAACTGAGTTCAAATTGTTTATAATTTAAGTTTTATTCATCTCAAGAGATGGTTCATATGCAGTAACATTTTAACTATAATAATAAAATTCATTTTACAACTCAAGTCAATGAGCAGTTTTCCTGATTTGAAAGGTGTCCAATCTTAGTGACTTAATGGTCTGTTCAAATCATGTTGGGGCACTGTTAGAATGGGGATGGAATTAGTTTGTGGCTGCTAAAAGACATCTGAAGAAATGGCTTACAGAATAATCCATTAAAATAAATACTAGGGAGTCCATATAAGAAATTAGATCATCAAGTTTTACAAAGTGACCTATATCTATACATGACCTATATCTATTGCATAATTCCTTCTGAAACCTGGGTATTCATTTTAAAACTCTGTTTCAAAAGCTTTCTTTTTTATTAGAGGAGACAAGCTATGTTTTCTAATGTTGAATCTTAGGACTGTCATCTCTGTTTGAGAAGGTTCTAGTAAGCGTGTCATTATGTGCATACTGTTTTTCACATGCTAGACATAAATTCTATTGCTCCACTGTCCATAAGTAAACAGAATTATTTATTTATTTGCAAGAGCCTGTCAATTGGTATGTGAGAAAACAATAAGAAAACAATGAAGCAAAGTCAGTGTACCTATGAAAAAATGGGTGAGAAAATGCTCTTGACAAACAATTGTTTAGGAACGATTTACATTCATAGATATAAATCTATAAGAAGAAAAAATTCAGAAGAAGTTTCAAAAGAAAAGACTTCATTATTTACAATTTGACTAATAAAGAATTAAGGATATAATAGATATTTGTAGGTACCTAAAAAAACATAAAGATAAGCAGATATAGGTAGTTTGGCACAAAGTAAATATGAATGAAGAAAACAGCTGACAATAAAGTTATCACCCAAAATTTCTTTTTACTTCCTCTCCCCACTCCCACAAAAAATTAATAAATAAAACATTAGCTTCTGAACCATAAGATTGTGTCATTGTACACTCGTGTCTCGAGAGAGTATAACAGAACAGAGCTCGCTAGTCTGGGTTTGCAACCTAGCTCTCACCCTTTTTGATCCTCACTTGCCTCATCTATAAAATGGTCCTAAGAATAGTAACGTACTTCTAACATTGCTATGAAGATTAAATGAGGTGATACATATGAAGTCCTTAAGATAGCCACACATAAGTACTTGATGAACATTAGTACAAAAATAAACAGAGAAACTTAACTTCTTTAATCAATAACTAGAAAATACACAATAGATCAGTAAGCATGAGTTATATGAAAGACTAAATCTATATTAAACAAGTATCAATACGAATGACATTGATAGACGTATATAAGCATGAGTGATGAGAATAATGAGATAGACATGCAGCTAATTAATATATGCACGTAGGCAATCACCTGGAGAAATTAAATAGGAAAAGGACCAATTTCCTCAAATTTATGAGGCACCATTTCCTTTGAAAGGTTTTTTTTTTCATTTTATATAGAGAAATCAAATACCAAGTACAAAGAATAGGAAACCAAAGAGTGGCACTGCTGACTACCTCGTCTAAGGTTTACTTTATTTCGAACTGAGATGCCTGAATAACAATCCTTTAATTCAAATGCTTATTCTTTAATAAATTAAAATTTCAATCTTTTGAAAATCCTGCATTTTCTTGTCATATAATAAGGTGCTTTATTGGCTGAATCCAGCATATGTCTTTTTTCCTTTCTTAACCAGTAATTGTACTGGGAAAAAATCCCTGAAAAGATCATCCACGCCAGCCTATCTTTACTCTTTATCTCTATTCCCAGACAGCTCTCTTTATCATGTTCTATACTCTTTATTTGGTGTCATTTATTCTCACATGGAATAGGATCATTGGGGAATCACCAGAATTTGTGTATACTAACCATTATGCTGAGAGGGGGTGTGCTATCTTACTTGCTTCTTAAGCCTCAGATGCCCTAAGGCAGATATGTTATACATCTTTAAACATGTTCAAGGGAACATGTGCAAGTGTGAAAAAATGCTCGCGATAGCAAGGGTCATGGAAATCTGTGCTGAGATTAAGAAAGATACAGTTCCAAAGTTACAGAAAACCTCAGCCCAAATAATGACAACCTTCAGAAAATCCAGTTTCATTTATCATCTAATTCTATTATGGTTGTTTTATAGATTAGCTGTTGTTATACATACATATGTTGTACACTAATTTTTCATTTACCTAAGTTTTGAAGGTATACATGTTAATGTTTCTCCCATGACTTACAAGTACTAATATCATGTAGAACTTTGACCCCTTGTGTTTCTTTTTTTTTTTTTTTTTTTTGCTTTTTGGTATGTGGGTAGCTCCCTGGCTGGGAATCGAACCCAGGCCGCAGCACTGACAGCGCCAGCGCCAAAGTCTCAAGCCACTACACCACCAGGGAACTCCCATGTAGAACTTTGATAAGTATGATTTTACACTCAGGTCCTCTCAAACTTAACGCTGGGAATATCGTTACCAGTGACTCAAGTTTCAAAACTCCAGTAAAACACAGTTCTCAGTGCTTCTCAGTGACATGAAGATTGCATATGTTCAAAACTCATGATCCATTCCTCCTCCAAAGAAATTAGAGAACTCACATACTGTTATCTCTGTTTGCCTTTACGTAGTGCTGAGAGAATATACTTGTCTGTAAATTAAAAAAAAAAAAAAAAAAAAAAAAAAAAAAAAAAAAAAAAAAAAAAAAAAAAAAAAAAAACTATTTTCATAAAATCTGTGATAAGGAAACCATACTTCCCAAAGTTCAGACATACACACTGTATGATTCTCTGCTTTTAGTTCTAAATAAAATAAAGTTCTTTCAATATTCTTCTCCTTTTCTTGGAATACGTTAAATTATTTAGTACCAAAATGAATTCCATGGCATTAAGACCTCTGTAAAAGATACAAACAGTCCCTTAAACATATTTCAATTCCCTTGGCGTCATGTGTAGCTGACAGTCAGCTCCGAGTAAGAAGCTCACTGACCAGAGCCTCTTCTGGTGCCTGAAAGACCAAGCCAATGGCCATCTCAAAGAGTTTATGGCTTTGCTTTTCTTTAGCAAAAATTAAGTCAAGACCTTGTAAAACTTGTAATCAAAATGGTGATTTTTTTTTTAATATAAACAAGTTCAAGGGAAGTAGATTTGCTCTCAATTTTATTTCTGTTGAAAGAGTAGCAAGAAACTTTCTTTCCAGCACCCCCTAGGGGAAGACAGAGAGAGAAGAAAGGGTGAGTGAGTGATGAAAACCATGAGAGGAATTGTCTGAGGTTTCTTTGCAAAGAGGAAATGCTTTCTCTTGTTATACTTGGACAATGTGTTGCTAGAAGTTCTACAAATAAGGTTCTAGTATGTATACGCAGGTACTTCTGTTGCTCAAAATCTTCAGTGTGCTTATCTCTCTCCACAATTAGTATAAGATAGTCCAAACTCCTTTTCATGGAATAGGGCCCCATGTTTTCTATGAACCCCTACATGACAAGATACTTGCTATTCTCCAAGTAAGGCAAGCTCTCTCTCAAGTCTGGGTCTTTGTTTACATGGTTCCCTCTGGCTGGAATGTCAAGACTCCTCCTTTTGCCACCATCCTTCATACTTGCCTCAAAAATACTTATTCCTATTTCACAAATTCCAAAGGGTTTCCTCTATGAAGCCTTTCTTGGGCCCCTTCAATCTCCTCCAATGTACTCCATCCATCCTTAACTCCAGTCGACTGACCACTTTTCTTTAATGCCCAACTATAGCCTAATTTTAAGGGTTCTTACCCAGGGGCTGTGAGTGTGGAGCTGAATCACACGTGAATATGAGCAAAATTCTGTGTCTGTTCATTTTTCTGGGGAGAAGATCCATGAAGATCCATGATTTTTTTATAAAACTGAAACAAAACAAGACAAAACAAAAAAAACCCAGGCATGCTAAACCACATGGCAGCTAAAAGTTTTGTTTCAGTCCAACTATTCCATGTTTTTTTTCTTTCTCCTTAACTATTAGAACAAGACCAGCAAGCACAATGTATAATTTTTGTATCATTAAAGTGTTATTTCTGAATCAGCACTGCCTGGGGTAAGCTTGGTAAGATTGAGATGTCTAAGTCCTATCCGAGGATCAGAATCTCTGGACGAGGGATTCATAAATTTACACTTCAAACAAAAACCCTAGTTGACTTCATGAATACTCAAGTTTGCAACTGACTGAATAATACCAGAGAAATAGTAGCAATGTGATAAAAGTTTGGGGGGCTGGCTGGCTGGATAACCAATAAATGCCGACTGATTTCAAAAGAATTATCACAACTTTTAAGAAAGTAATTTTAGTTAGGTTACGTAGATCAAAGCAAAACTATATCCAGTTAAGAGAGAAACTAATTGATATTGGACAACTATGTATTTAATAATTATTATTTATTAACAAGCAAAAAAGTATTGACTTACTATCTCTAATTATTAGCTTATCTTCTGGGTTAGGGGATGTTAAAGAAGTATACAATATTCAGATTTAATTCTTCCGCTAAGTACAATATGTGTACTTTAAAAGTCAGATTATAAATAGGTACTAACAATTCATTTGATCTTTAATCACATCTATTATTTTTAAAACACAGTTCATTAAAATAATTATAACAACGGTGTAACTTCCAACTGTTTACGTAATTATTTCTGACCTTCAAATCTAGAAAATTTTCTCTGGAATTGATCATGAAGGTGAGTAAGAAAAAGGAAGTTGTTTTCCATTTGCAGCTTAAAAATGAATAAGACTAAAAATTATTCTTTATCCAGATGTTTATTTGAGCTGCTGAGGCAGATAATAAAAATAGTACTTTTAATTCTTTTAACAAAAAATGAGCAGACCACATTAATATCATAAATGCCAAAAGAGACATATCCAAGCACCACAAATATCCAGAATGGAGTAAATATTTAATCATTATTAAGGTAGAATGTTATGATGCTATTATCAACACAGGGTTTACAGTTGATGCATTTAATGTTGATATTTTTTGATATTTGGCATAATTATTTAAAATGATATTATGATATTTATGGTTGAAATGAGTAAAGGTTCTTGTAAAAGAAAGAAATCACCTAGAGAGAAAAAAGTGTAAGTTATAGGGGAATTACTATTTTATACTGGTTTCATAATTTTGAAATTTTTACTCAAAAACATAATGAACTAAATCAAATACTTTCTGATAAGCTCTCAGTTGCACACCTGTGAGTTCTATAAAAATCCAAGTTTACTGTCACCTAGTGACAGCTATCACAATTGCAGGCAGAATGCCCTTGCATCCCACCAACTACTTCTCAGTGATAGTAACGTAGCACTTCTTTCCAGGATCAGTTGGCCTAGGCCAGGAATAAGGTATGTTGCATTGTCTATCTTATTAACATTTTATTTCATTTGCTTGGCATCATGCAATACAGAATTGTTGCATAAAGAGCCAGCAGGTGAATAGCTCAGGGAAGTGTCATCCAAGTAATGATCTAAGAAACTAAAGGATATGACACTTCATTAAAAATCTTACATGAAAACTATGATAAGCTGCTATCCTATACCATGAACCTCTGAGGACAAAAATTTTGACTCATTGGTCTTTGAACTTCTGGCATCTAGATCAAAACTGGTTGTTTGTTGATACATAAAAATATCTTTGTTGATAGGTCTTTCACATATTTATTACAAACTGCTTCTCCAGATGTATGCCAAACATTCTGGAGAGATCCCTGCCCTCCTAGATGTTGTAATCTAATAACATGGAATAGCCAATTACAACCCTGTGTTGTAAATAAGGCCTGAGATAAAGATAAGCAGAGAGCCCAGGGAGAGCACATAGAAAGAGACGCTTATCCAATCTAAAAAGCAGAGCTCTATGACTGAGCAAAGATTTAAAGGATAAAGAAAATCAAATCAGACATAGAGGTTCAGCTCTTGAATAATGGAGGTTGGGTTTTGTGAGGTTTTGTTTCACCCACAATGTATTGCACATTCTTGTTGTTCATATTTAATGAACTCAGGAATCGAAACACTGAGTGAAAAAAACTTCATTGGGATGTGATAATAAATTATTTTAGATGGGCTGCCTTCAAGGGCTATCACTAGTTTCCAGTTCAAAGTCATCCAAATGTTATTAGCTGCTGGGTTCTCCTTTGCTCTGAGCATCATGCTTTGTCATTACCCACTTAAACTCTGTGCTGAACCAACAATACCTAACTACTTGCAGTTTGCCTAACAAGACATGCTAGGTCTCACTTATAAGTTTTTACATCTGCTATTCCCAAGTCCATCTCCAATTTTGAACCACTTTTCCAGCTAATTCCAACAATTTGCCATTTTTACGTCAACTTATACCACCCCTCAGAATCCCTCCCAACTTCCCCAAATTGGTTAGGTCTCCCTATTCAGGCCATACCTGTCTTTATTAGTAAGCTGACGATGTTCATGGTATTGTAACTGCCTGATGCCTGTGTACTATCCACCCCTTCCTCTACCCCATTACACAGGTGTATGCACATGCGTGAACACACACATACATGATTATACTGAAATGTCTGGATATTTTTATTTAGGATAACACATAATAAAAATTTAACAAATATTTCCTTCATTGAAGATACAGTCTTCATCTTTTCAGTGGTGAACAGCACTAGGAGGACCCAGAGTAGTGGATGACATGACATCTCCCTAGACTATTTCCTGGAGGCAGTGCTAGCTGGTTCTAGCAACCTTTGTCCAACTTACAAGTTTCTAGGTCACCAGTTGTCTGAGTCCTACTCGGCATTACTCATTCTGGAGCAGAAAGCCTCTGGGAATCTTTAGACCTAACAGCACTGGGACATTTGTTTTTGTCAGCTTGGAAATATATAAGACTGTAGAGACTGATATTAATCTGCATTAAAGTCATGAGATTTTCCTGACCCTTAGAAGACCTGAAGAAGGTACAAAGTGACTCTATAAGACCGTGCCTTTTTCCTCTTGAATATATCATCTCAATCAAGGAGTATAAAATATAAATTATATTAAATAAAACAATTCCTTCTCTGTTTTAGGAAGTAACCACAACAAAAATCAGTCTCAATAAAAATAATACAACCCCCTCAACTGGAGAAATTATTTGAAAATACGAGTAAAATTATTATTTAAAACTTTTGAGTTTGATATCTGAGCTAAAAATTCAAGAGTGTAGAAACTGCCAAGCGATTCCCTATAGATTTTTTTCTACCTTGATCAGGCCAGAATGCTGTAAAAATAACTTTCCTCTTAGCATTTCAACACATCTGCTACTGGTTCCAGCCAGGACCATGTAGCCCAGAGGATCAGAGAAATGAAAAACATTTCACTGAAAATAGTGAAACAAGTTTTGCAATACCTACAAAAAATACATGGTTTAAATTTATGTGGGAGGCTCTAGAGAGTTCTTTTCAATCCACACTAATTTGTTTTATCCTTAAAATACATATACAACATGAGAGTATTTAATGATTAAAAAAAAAAAAGAATTCTGGAATTGGAAGGACTTCATTCTTACCTCCTCATTTTACTTCTGAGGACTTGAGACTCAGGAAAGAGAAGTAACTTGTCCAAAGTCATTCAAAAAAATAACCACAGATACAAGTCTAGCGTTCATGTCTCCTGGTTCCCAATATAATGCTTTACTCACTACATCAAACTTCTCCCCAATAAAGATCTTAGCCCAAAATAATTTTTTACAAAAAGATATTTAGTGGCCAAATTATTTTCAGGTTTTTTTTAGCAATTTTGTTCCATTTTATTCATCTCTACATGTGAGTCTTGTTCCAGAACAAGGTGTTAACACAACCACAGGCAGTTCTGACCGGAAAGCATCCCCAACATGTAATATTAAGTATGAAGAATATTACCAAATAATGCAATATAAATATTCTAGTGAAATTGTCATTGTAATGTACGATATTGTCAATGGTTAAGAATTACCATTCAGACTTCACTAACACAAATTTTCTATTGGTTCTAAGAAGGAGCTATCTTTAAGCAACTATCTGTGATAAAGAATTTACTAATCAAGTAAATACTATAAAAAAAGAAAGGAATTAATTTTAGGGAACAAACTGTAACCAAGATCTGAAAAAAATGAGTGTGCAAAATTACTTTAATGAAATACATTCACTAAAACTACCCTTCTAATGCATCTAGACATGCTTTAATGTAATTTCTTTTATTTTTATACTTGAAAGTAGCACAACTAAATTTATTTCCAATTGGTAAATCTTTACTTTTTTAGTTATAATAATAATAATAATATGATTCAATGGTTTTTAAGCTGTGCTCTACAAATATGAGCCACTACTACCAAAAAGAGGGTCAAAGATTGTTTTACTAGGCCCCACAACCACTTCAACCAAAATAGACCAGCTTTGTGTATTTTATACATTATATTTTGTAAGAATGCTATTTAAGTGACTGCATATTCCATTGCAAAAGTAAAAGCTAAAAACCTAAACCTTAACAAGTGAATGAAACTTAGCCTAACCAATAATGGGACAAATTGACCTTTTGTGCCTTTGGATTTGATACAATCGGAAGTAGGCAGTATCGGTTATATGAGTATAGCATTTTCGTCAAAAAGATCTAATTTGAATCTTATCACAAAGAAATAATCAGATAAATCCAGAAAAAATATTTCTGAGGAAAACTGACCGGATTTCTTCAACAATATTAGTGGTGGGTGTGCAGTAAACTATTCTATGTAAAAGATGATTAAAAAGATCACAGATGCAGCAAGTGAACCTGGACTGGGTCCTGAATCCAAACAAATTAGTAGATCAGTAAAATTTATTCTGGGGACAGTGCTGGAGTGGATTTAAATATAGATATATAATTAAAAATTTTATTGACTCAATTATAAATTTCTTGGGTATGATAAAAACTGAATTATGAATATCTAAATATCTTTCAGAGTTGCTTGGAATTTCAATTTGTCCACAAAAAAGCATGTTTGCATAATCTTTCTGATTGGGTTCCCATAACATAATGGTCCAGATGATAAGAGAGAGAATATTATTTCCACTTAAAACATAAACAATCTAAAGTATAAACTTAAGTATAGCTACTGTCCCCTTGGTTAGCTGGGGAACTATGTTTCTGAGCACCTCTTTCCTTGTATTGTTCCAAGTTAAAGTTGGTTAAAAGAGGACTTTGTGTGAGATTTGGAAGGTAGAAATGAAGCAGAGGCTGACTTTCAGACCACATCAGATGCAGCGATGCTGAGAGACAGGTGCCTACCAGCTCCCAGCATGTCCCCTCCCAGTCTGCCTCCAGCTTGCCTTCTCCCTGCTGGAATGGCCTATGATGCATGACCAAATGCTCAATTGCACATCTCCTGGTGACATAGCTACACTGAAGCCACAGCTTTCCTTAGACTCCCCTTTCCTTCATAGTCCTACTTTGGTGGCTGGACTGTTTGATTTCTGAGACTTCCCCATAAGTTCTTGGTTGTCTACCATCACCCTGGGTCTTAACTGTATGTGTTGTGACCCTTTCTTTGATGTTGTACCCTTACTTTCTAGATCTTCACTTGTGCAGTTCATTTCAGGTTTGTGTAAAGTCAAATTTGTATAAAAAAAATCCCTTATTTTCCTAACACTCATTATGACTCTGTTTCCCTGACTAAACATTGATTGATATAATTAAGTTGGTTTTATTGGATAGTATGCGTAAAACCAGACATCACTATTTAATAGCTTCCATATCTTCTGATTCCTATTCCAGAACTCTTTCTAATAGATCATAGCATCTCTCCAATCCGACAAATAATTTTAATTTTTTAAGCATTTGTTTGCATGGTGGTGGCTAGGTATTTGCTTTTTAACTCTTAAACAATGAGACCAGCAAAATTATCATGAGAAGTAAGCTACAAACTGATAAAAGTTCTTATTGAAGTATTTATTAGAGAGATCAAAATGTAATCATTTATTAAAGAACTGAAGGGCCGTAAAAAGGAAATGTATACATAAAGGCAATTTCATTCTAGAAAATAACTTCTGAGCTGCAAGGAGCTTTACAAATATACTTTAATATACAGGACAGAAAATTGAGAACCAGAGAGATGAGATAATGTGTCCATAAACATTTAGATTATTAAAGACAGAAATGGGATTAGAAGAAACGTCTCTTAGGATATGTGCTTTGAGTGTATTTAATTATAAAATTAACTGATGGATTTCCCTTTATTGAGGGATGATCATATAGTGGGCAGTTAGGAGATCAAAGCTCAAATCTTAACTTCTATTCATAATAGTATCTCTGACCCTGTGCAAAGTACAATGCCTCAGATTCTTCATGTGAAAACAAAGTACAAGATGCATAGTATATATTCACCAAATATTAGCTATTAACTATTAGTTAAAAATTTGACTACTTAGGTATATACCTTGAATTTTGATGAAAATGGTTCCTAACTTCTAGAAGCTTAGACACAGTGGGAAAGGACACACACACACACACACACACACACACACTCTGTCTCTTACTTAAAAAGACACGCATTAATGACTTTTTAATAGAATGGGAACACTGCACAGTTAGCCACAGAGTGTTATGAATGTATGGTAGCATAGAACATCTAAATTAGTCTGAGCGTGTGGGTGATGCTTCTCTTTGGGAAAGCAGTGTAGCAAGACTTATAAGGCAGTGCTCTTAGGATCCATGTGGCAGAGTGAAGAAAGCAGTGTTGAGTGGAGGGAGAAGTTAGAGTCAGACCTCAGCTAATCTCAAGTGGAATTCTGGACCTAGGATGGTCCTTCAGAATTGCCTCAAATTAGGGCAAGGGGATCTTTATATATCCCTATATTGATCAGTCATTGGATGCAGGCTGTCTGCAGAAAAGAGCAGTGACTTTGAGAGACATGGCTTTTCTCCAGCTTTCTCCAGGGGACCTTGGCTATAAGCTGTTAGTGAGCAACTTTCTCAGGAGGTAAAAAACAATGCTTCAGTTCTTAAGGGGGGCAATGGGTTAGTGCATCTACCCTAACAGGTATCAGGGGAGACTCTTAAATATTTAGAAGATGTAACCAAAGTTGGGTTTATGTATAAAGAGTAAGGATATAACATAAAGGCATGGAAGGTTTAGGGAACATAATTATACTGAGGAAGTGTCTCATGGGGTGAGATTATGGGGAGAGCATGATAGCCATAACTGAATAAGTAGGTAGTGGCAAATCATGAAGACTTAAGTGGCAGGCTTAATATCCTGCAGATATTTGAACATTTTGGAAATATATAAAGGAGGGCAGAGACCAAATCAAATCGTCTTTGAGAAAAACCATCTCACAATAGCGTAGAAGATGGATTTGAGAACACAAAGACTGGAGGCGGGCAGGCTATATAATAGCCTGGGTGTTAGATGATGAGAATCTGGGTAATGCTATCTCTGTAGAGGAAGTATTTAATTATTTTACATCAAATCCATGTTATTTCACATGATGTGCTCATCTTGACACTTTTATATTTTTATTTTTTCTTATTTATATTCTCCTGAGTTCTATAGATTTTATTTTCTACCTGAGAAATTAATTTGGAATGTCCTTAGAGGATAAAATGAAAATATGTGTATTACAATTACACTTTTAAGCTTATCTATCAATTCATAACACTTTTAATCAATGTGTGTCTACAACATGAGAAAAGTTTTTTGTTTTTTTTTTTAAATTAGGTTTATACCTACGGCCCACAGCTATTACAAGAGTTTTAAAAACACAATTTCTGTTAAGATAGAATATTAAAAATCAAACTCTCAAAGAACTTCTGAATTTCTTCAGAAAGAGGAAACAATATAAAACAAAACCTAGCATGAATTCCATAGTTTTGATTTTAGTTGTAATTTAGTTGAATTTCATTCAGCAGGTCAACTGGCCAAAGTCTTAGTTTCTTCATCTTTAAAATGTTTCTAATAACACCTACTTCAAAAAATTAATGTCAGGATTAAATGATTAAAGTGTTAAAAGGTACTTCATGAATCATGAAATACTATACAAATGTCAGCATTAATACTTCCAGTAATTTATCACAGCGAGGCGTCCTAATTAGAAGGGAAGATCAACGAGTGGAGCAGAAACACAAAAAGGCCACGGTGGTCGTGTGAAGTTGTGACTTAGGGCCATGTGTGGGTTACTGAGCCTGAAGACTCAGTACTGGGCCCAAGTGAGTGAAGATACAGATGGGGGAAGGAAATCACAAGGGTGGAGCTCCCCTTTCCAAACTTCTGTTTGATTTTCTTTGAAGAGTGAATGAGACTGTTACATAGTGTGATTATTTTAACTAAACTTTCACCAGAACAGGCAATATGTTTTAATGAGTTCTAATTTCCTATTTGGTGCCAATGTGAATCTTAATACTTAATTACATGAGAAGGTGATGATTACAGACTGATTTTCTGCTGGGTCTTGTCAGGAAAGAGGGTTAGAGCCACCAACTTCATTACATCAGCATTTCAGAGTGGAGACCACACTGAACTAGGGAGGGACCAAACAGTCCATATTGAAGTCTTTCTCCTTCTTTGGGCAAACCGTTGTGTATTTTAGGACCTCAGTTTTCTTTTCACTGAAACCAGAGATTTAGAATTAAACTGGTAAGTTCCTTCTGGACTTACAGTTTCGATTCTCAAGGTTCACTATACTCTCAAGAAAGAAATACGGGGATCACAGAGTGTCTGCCTCACTCTAGCTGGGAAAACTACTTTTTGATAACAGATCTGCATCGTATGGGTAAAGATCAGAATCACACAGATGTTGAAGGAATAGCAAATAGACAGTGAGAGCAGTGGGCCACTCTCACAGGAGGTAAGTGCTCCATCCTCCTGCAGATGCCAGGGGCACCTTTATATCATGCACCTGAAGCCTACTTTGGATGCCACAATCCTCCTAAACCTGCACAAACACTTTGTCCCCTCAAATCCAACTCGCCTTGCAAACACATGTGTGCATGCAAGTGTCTCACACACACACACACACACACACACACAGAGAGAGAGAGAGAGACAGAGAGAGAGAGAGAGAGAGGAACTGAGAGACATTTTGGAAAGGAACCAAAGAAAATTCTTCAGGAGCCTAGAAAAAGACTAAATTAATTATTTGCTAGTCCTATTGTCAGGCTGTCTGACATTAGCCAAGTTTCGTATAGTTTCAAATTTCAGGTCAAAACATTTACATAAGAGTACCCCTGATGTTTTACAGTGGTTTTTCCTGTTATAAAATTCTCAAAATATTGACCTCCTTGGAAACATTTCTCCTTACACTCCATTGCATTTTACAAATGTCTTGTCTTTGGTTTCTTGAGTTGCCATTATGTACAACCTCACTCCCCAACTCCCCCTTGAGACTATGAACTCTTTAGATCTATTTCTCAACCTCTGTTGTGGTGACATCATCACTGTTTGTTAAGAAAAAGATTATTATGTCTCCAAGGATCCAATCCCATACACAATCCATTAAAATAAAATGAGATGTATTCATGAAAAAAGTATAGATTCAAATTCTAAAGAATGGTATGTCTCAAAAAGACAAATAAGCAGCCAAAACAGCTGAACTATGAGGAGATGGCCACACAGGTTGGAAATAAAGCAGAAGGCTTTGCTTGCTGTCATTGAATTGTGCTTGCAGCAATATACCAGTCTTTTCATGCACACAATTCCGTTCCCATTACCAATGTAGAAGAGCCACACTATTGAGTTGAAAATCATCCCAACTTTAACTTACTGATACACAACTGAGGTGCACATAATTATTAAGGACCTGCAATGAGCCAGGTATTTCATTAATGAGTAGTGATATAAAAGTCACTAACATATATTCCCTGTTGTCAAAGAATGCCAACTAGATGTGTAGAGACCTACTTAGTAACAAAGCTGGACTGTGAGGTCTAGGAGACTAAAGATCTCATCACTGACGGCAAAATCTGCTAATGCATAGTAGAGTTTCTGGAACACAGAATAACACAGTAAGTCTCTGTGAAATGAATTTACCACACTACGTTACTTGCTTAGCCATTTTTAATGCTGTTTTTTCCTAGTGTATAAGCTGTTCATTGAAAAAAAATCAGAAATTTAAGTGTATTGATTGTCTATTTTTACATCTGCAATGATGTTCTGTGTATACTGATGCAATTATTTGAATTTATTTTTGCCAAAATATTCTAAATTATTCTTCACTTTATTTTTATATCAATCATTCAAAACATAAAATTTTACTCCTTTTTTTTTATCACATTTAAAACAATGTGAAAAAATAATTTAAGAAAGATAAAGATAGTATAAATAAGAAATCTAATAGAAGGGAGTATTTATTTCAAGCCACTGAGTTTGAGTCAATTCTTTGCCATCAGTTTATACGTATGAATCCACTACACCTTCCTAATAATAACAATAAAAATACAACAACAATAATATTGTGCTTGACTTAATTCCTTATCTTTTGAACTTTGAGCCAATATCAAGACAGTCTGGAAAAATTGAAATTTAAAGCTTTTAAGAAGTTTTTCTAGGTGTTTTTTTTTTTAATTAATGTATCAATTTGTAATAGGCCTAGACAAACAAACTAATTTTCAGTTTGAATGATGACTTTCATCATGTCTTTTATTAAAATTTTTCCATGGAATCTATGACGTGGGTAGGCCCAAGGTAGTTGAGCACTGCATGGATGGAGGACGTACCTGTAGTTTTGTTTCTCATTTCCTATGTGGAATCTGTCGTATTGTGAATAAGCTCGGTTTCCTTCCCAGTCCATTAACTCGATTCTTAGTGTGTACTGCCTCTGACTGGTTATGGCAAATATAAACTCATTCCCCAGCCAATATTCACCAGAGGGATTTCCAAAACCCTGTGAAAAAAGACAAAGATGCAGTCGTTACTTCAGAGAGAAACGCCTCATGTTCAGTGTTTAACTACATTCCAAATAACAATACAACATTTCTAAAAGTAATAATATTTCTTTCACGTTTTCACATACTTTTTTTTTTCAATTATTTACTCAATATTTTTCTGCTGTGTCTCCTTCCATCAAGGCTTGCATCTAATTCTTATTACAGTAAAACCTGGTATTCACATTTGTGTAGTGAGATGTTTTTGCATTAAATGAACCTAATAGTTTTACCTGAATATACTTCTCTATCACAGGTAACTTTGAAAATATTTATAAAATACCATGTAAATAAATATTTTGAACATAATTTAAATATTTTTCAACAAATATTATCAGGGTAGTGTCAGACAAATTATTTAACAATATTTATTGTTTGTGTTTTCATTATTATTCAGGAGTCAAATTATTCTTAGATAATCATCTAAACAGGTTATTAGACCTTGGCTTTTCTACCTTTAACATTCTCATTTTAAAAAAATTTAGTTTTCAATTACAGTTGACATACAATTATTATATTAATTTCAGGTATATAACATAGTAATTAGACATTTATATACCTTATGAAATGATCACTCCAATAAGTCTAGTACCTATCTGACACCATATATAGTTATTACAATGTTATTGACTATATTCTCTATGCTGTACTTTACACCCTCATGACTGTTTTTATAACTGGAAAATGTACTTCTTAATCCCTTTTACCTTTCTCTCCCATCCTTCCAACTCCTCTCCCATCTGATGACCACCAATTTGTTCTCTGTGTTTACAAGTATTGTTTGTTTGATTTGATTTTTTATATTCCACATATAAGTACAATCACATGGTATTTGTTTTTGTCTGCCTGACTAATATCAGAAGATATTTGCCAATGATACATCTGATAGGGAATATCAAAAATATATAAGGAACAGTTATAAGTTAACTGCAAAAAAATCCAATTAAAAACAGGCAGAGGCCCTGAATAGACATTTCTCCAAAAAGGACATACACACGGCCAAAAGACGTATGAAAAGATGGTCAACATCACTAATCATCAGAGAAAAGCAAATTTAAACTGCAATGAGGTATCACCTCACACCTGTCAAAATGGCCATCATCAATAAATCAACAAACAACAAGTGTTGGAAAAAAGAGAACCCTCATGCATTGTTGGTGGAACTGCAAATTGGTGCAGCTACTATGGAAAACTATTTGGAGGTTTCTCAAAAATATTAAAACTAGAACTACTTTATGACCCAGTAATTTCACTTTAGGGTATTTACCTAAAGAAATCTAAAACACTAATTCAAAAAGATATCTGCTCCCCTATGTTCATAACATTCTCAGTTTTAAATATCAAGTAGCCAATCTCTAAATCCAGAACTATAGTCATATAAAAGCTTCACCTGTATGAATTTGGTCTTTGAGGCAGACGTAAGAGGTAGCGAGTGAACCCAGTGTCTGCTCTGCACCTAAATCTCAATATGGCTCCATTGTTCTCTTTAGGGCAATCCCAGTCATGGCTGTTAAATGTTCAAAACAGTTTCTTTGTGGGAAAAAAAGAGTTGATCCCAAAAGAAAGCCAATTATAATGTTGGAGATGTTAGTGATAGGAAAATAAAGAACCCTAAGAAACTGCTGGCATTCTAGATTTTGTGTATTCACAACTGCCTCAGAAAAGTATTCCTTGTAATACTTGAAGTTCAATGTAATTCGTGATCTGCATGTTTGTCTTACTGAACAGACTATGAGCTCTTGGAGGACAAAGTGGTATATTTGTGAATCCTCAAAGACTAGTGGAATGCTGGCATATACCGGTATTCCATATGTTTTATTGAAGTTCAAAGAAGGAAGGAAGGAAGGAAGGAAGGAAGGAAGGAAGGAAGGAAGGAAGGAAGGAAGGAAAGGAGTAAAGGAGGAAGGGAGGAAGACAATATTATAGCAATCTGCAATGACATTCAGAGAATTAAACTTAAAACCTAATTCTTATTGTAGGTAATTTGCTTGATTTTCAGAGAAGTATTTTTTTTTCAGAGAAGTATTTTTTAAAGTGCTTAACTCTATCATAATCACTAGAGCTCTGGTTGATAAAAAATATTTCTAGCTCCACACTGAATTAAAATATCTGCCAGCCAGCCCCATGAATCTTCATCTGAGCAAATTCTCAATCTATCTGGTGCACATCAATATTTAGAAGACACACCTCCAGTAATAAAAAGATATACTCTGTCTGTTGTTTCAGAAAGAAACAGATTCTGATTGAGCTTTTCATTAATAAGGGTTTTATCAAGATGAAGAAAAAGTATGTATGGGTATTAAAATAATCACAGTAATCTTTTCTTTCTTAACACAAATGATAGAATTTGGAAAACCTTTATTTCCCTTCAAATTTAATGTATATCAACTATATAGAATTATGACTGCAGAAGTGTTACTGTTTTCTCCTTTAACCACCTTAACACATGAAGCAGTGCTCTCCATTCTTTCTTTAAAATGTACTGATGTCCAGAGTATATACTACAAGTATTAAATGTATTTGTGCACTACTGTTCCAGACAATTGAGTTACTTACCAAAGTCAGTTGTGTTTTGTCTGCAATCTGTTTATGCCAGGTCTGCTATTGTAATGATAAGGTTTATAATGTTATGTAAATAAATTAAGTATTAGTGAGGGGAAGAGGGTTTTTTTGTTTTGTTTTTTGTAAAACTTAATTTAAATATTTAGGTTTACCGAATAAAAATCAAATCACTAAAAATTGCTTTTGAATTATGTGTTATTGCAACAACTCTAAAAGAATGGGAAAAATAATAAAACACTGGAAGTTTTTTTAACTTACATTTCTTTGAATGTATCTTACCTGCTCTAGTGGGAAAAAAAAATGGAAGCTAGAAATTTGATGCATTTCGTTATGGGAAAGTTTTATGAAAGAACCACTGACCAAGAATTTCAGGGTTTGGCCCAATTTTTTTAAAAAAATGAATGCATATATTTATATTTAAAGTTAACATAAAATATATTAGTATATGTAGGTACACTTTTAAAGTTATTCTCCAATGTAATTTAGTTTCTGGTTAACTGAACACTCTGTCTGGATTGCACTGGGTATATGCTCCCCTGAAGACTACCTGTAGTTTAAAGCAAAGACGTAGGACCCACTGAAGACAGTACTCCAGTGGCTCCTTTCTCCTCTGTGCCTAAGATGCTCAAATCACTTTGCAAAAGTTCTACAATGGCAGGAAATATCAGAGCAATTTAGGATATGCTAAGAATTTTACACATTCTTATGGCAGTTGGTGCTACATAGCAGGAAGAAGAGCAAAGCTTACCTTCTCCAGTGAATAAGCAGAACAGAAAGTTACAGGGAACTGAAGCCAAAGAATTAGCACATTCTCAGTTGCAGCAACCATTGGGAAGAAAAAGGCCACTGGGATTTTCCTTGCATTTCTTCTCAGCTCAGACATGTCAAAACTCTCCCTGTAGCCACTTGACGATTCCCTTTCTGTGTAATCAGTTAGAAGGGATTCAGCAATTACACTAAATGTGAATTAGGAGGCTGGGAATGATGAAGTGTTAAGTTTTAGGTCACATATTTCCGTGCTGTTGAAAGCGTTGCATGGATAAAACTCTCCAGCTTCCCCAGGGAAAAGTGCAGAGATCTCCCGTGAGTCTCAGAAATGGAGGAGCCTTAGTGTCATCCCTGCAAGCCTCCTTCCCCACTTTGGCACGCAGGCTTGTACTGCCGCCACCTAAGTGAAATCAACATCCCTTCCTCAACGGTTTGCGTCCTCTGACTAAAAACAGAGGAAGAAACAACTGAAAAGAAAGCTACAAAATCTGCTTTGAGAAACCAAAATTCTATTTCATGCACCTTCCTGCAGAACTATTTGCACATGCTCTATTGTGGGAGCAAGACACTGGGCTACAATGACTCAGGATGGTTGTTAGAAAGTGTGGGGAAGAAAGCTACTAATAGCTAAAATTCAGTGATGCAGAAACAACTGTTTCATCATAAAGATGAAAAATAAACGAAAGAAGAGGAAATGGGTTCCCACATTTGTAAACTGTCTATTGGACAGTTTATCAGGCAGACCACGAAACTGACGCCTAGCAACAAAAGCTTGGCTTTGATTAAATAACTTCTACTCCCTGTCTCTGTTCCAATTTGAAGCCCGTCTGCCACATATTCGTTGTAAACCCTCTGACATTATTTCTGAGCCTCAGTTTCCTTCTGCAAAACATGGTTAAAAAATGATTCTAAACTAAGCATTGTGTGAAAGAAATGAGATAATATACTTAAAGCATTTAGCTCAGTGTTGATACATGAGAAGCACTTAACAAAAAATCTGGTTGTTGTTATTAGAGGATAAAGCACAACATATAGTAATTTTCTGTTTACATGCCTCTCTCCCATGAGATTGTGAGCTATTTGAGGGTAAGCAGTTTCCTTTCTACTCTATATGAGAAAGGGAACAAAAATAGTTCAGAGTCTTGTCTTAGCCTGAGAATTAATAAGGGGATATTGAAACAATTATTTAAAAGGTTTTCAGATGCTAAGAACTAATGTATTCTTAATGACAAGTTGAGTGTTGGTTTATACAAATGAGTACTGTCATTTTAATCCAAGAACTTAATTACTGAATAAGAAATTAAAACCAACTGGTTGCAATTGGAACAAACTATGACCTAAACTGAAGCATATACTACCTTCTTATTCTTCGGCTTCCGAATGCTAAAGAGCTATCTCCCTCAACTTTCTCTTGGTCCCATTTTTTAAAACCCCTTCTCTTTATATTTCATAAGTATTAGGATCTCGAAAGGAGGTAATTTTTGAGATGTTAAACCCATGCTAATAAATTGATAATTCTGATGGTTGCATTCAACTGGGAGGGCAAATCAAAAACAGCTGTGGAACTTTTTAAAAATACAGATGACTTAGAGGTTCTGACTCAGTTTGTGTGGAGTTGGTTTAGGGATCTGTACATTTAAAAGGTTGCACTGGTGAGTCTGCTTCATGTCTAAGGTGCAGAATCGTATAATTATGATGTGAAATAGCTGTTCCAAGGGCAAATTAGAAAGACTAAATTAACCAGATCAAATCTGAGTAGTACACAGCAAAGAAATAGTCATAAAATCTCATCTTTGTATTCAGTTCCATAATAGAAGGCAAGTTTTGATTATGTATTATGGGACTGTCCATGAAAAAAAAAAATTATATTCATGCCTGAAATACAAAGATGGCCAGCGCACATTAAAAAATAGGTTTACCTTATTGCATAAATAACAGCTTACCATAGGTCTATATTTTACTCCAAGTAGCCTGTAGCATCCATAAAAATAAAAAAAAAGCTTATACAAAATTCAGTGCTGATAATGAAAAAGCAGCAAGTCCTCATTGAATGAATACACAATGGTAATACAAATAGGTTTTCATAAATGAAATCTACAGATGTTATAACATACCTTTTCATGAAAACTACTATGATTAATTATGCCAGTCACAAAATGAAAGATTTTTATACCATAATTTAGACAGATTGTTGATCAATTTTATTTCTCCTTTAGCTCTTTAGTAAAAGGCAAAAAAGATGTTGGAATTGGACCTAAACTAATACTGACTTAAAACTGGCCTTAAAAACCACATTTTACTAAAAAAATGCACAGAGAAGAGAAACCAATATTCATTACTTTCTGCCAAAACCTGAAAAATGTTCAGTTGTGGTTTGTATTTTCCAAGTTAATAAAATAATTGTCTCTGATATTTTGTTTTGTCTGATAATGCTCATAGGAAGTGTTGACTTTTTTATAGCTGAACACAATTGAAACCAGACACAGTCCATGTATCCTATGGGTTTCATCTCTTTTCATACAAATATTAAAGAAAAACAGATAAGAAGTCAAGGTTACTGAGCTGTGGCTTCCAAAGGTGCTTTAATTCACAATTCAATCATGTATCTCCTCTAACTGCCTAGACACTCAGCCCAAGAAAGATCAAAAGAATGATTTATTTCTTCATTTTAAATTTCTTACATATTTTTCACTTTTTAACGTAAAGATGTTAAAATGCAGTTGCAAATGTGCTCTAAATTTCCTTCCAGAAACAAAGAACTCCCAGAAGGTTTGCTGCAGTATTTGTGTCAATAGAAACCTCTGTTTATGGGGGTAATTGTTTTTAATACAAAGCCAGGGTGTCTCCAGGGCATTGGTCACTACCTTCCACAAATTTAGGCCGCTAGGGGACTATTTGGAGCTCCTAGCTTGATTAAGCTTCATACTGCTGGTGTTATAGCTGGAGGCCACTAAATAGTATCCTCATGGGTTGAAGGAGTTAATATAGTTCCCTAAGTGACTCATTAAAAAGGCCCACTCCAGACTTCCCTCTCTGCAAACATCTTTACAAATCCATAAACCAGATTTTGCTGAATCTCCTTTAAGGAAAACAAAGCTCAGGTAGACTTTTGTAGGCTTCAAGCCCATGTTAAGAATGAAATATGTACCAAATCTTCTATGTTGAGATGTTTAGAAATAGTAATTATTATATATAATATATATTTGTAATTTTATGTATTGATCATTTTAACCTATTTTTTTTCTGGAAACTTAATGAGGCAAGAGGCAGTCCTTAGGTATCAATCAGTAAGCATGAAGGGAAAGAGGGAAGAGAGGCAGAAAAGAAGGCGGGATGAAACTTTATTTCTACACTCAGTGCCCTATTTCCACACTCAGTGCCCTAGAAAGAAGTGAAGTGTCTTAGCCTATCTTACAGTAGATTAGTGAAGATTGCCAAGGAAGTGGCGCATGCCAAGAATTTCTTGCTTTCCCAAAGGGAGTACACCCCAGCAGCCATTTCTTCTGACGCAGGGAGCAGAAGTGGGTGTGATAGATAAGAATTGGCGTAAGGAGCCTACATCCATTCTGTGTGGAGTCATGCTATTTTGTCTTTAGATGAAAGGAAAGCTCTGGAGGAAACAACTGAAACACTTTCCACCATGTGTTCTGGTGAAAGTTAACCAAGTTGTAACATATGATGAATTCTTTTAATTAAAACAAAAAAGTCGTTAGACTCATTTTTGCCAAAATGGTTCAGAATTTTGGAGCCTATCGCATATTCTGACCATGCAGAATTGACATGCAGCTGATAAATTGTTCTAGTTTGAATAAAACATGATACTCTTTCCATTTTAAAAAGAGAGAGGAGAAACATCATAAAAGCTATGATTAAAGAATAATTTTGTCTCAGTCCAATAATGAAAAAAATACATAATAAAAATGTATATATGGTAAAAACCTGTAAGACACAAATCGATGCTGTATTTCGTATGTCAGTCTCTCTTACTTAACGTGCCTCATTTTTGAAGGAAGTAGATGCTTACAGCTAATAACTCATTATTTTGGAAAAGTCACCATAATGGCTTTATGTTCAATTTCCTATCATAATTAATATGAATAATAATGCATTTCAGATTTGCCTACACCTGCATCTATAGTCTGATTGTCAGATGACATCTTCAGATCCCATTTTATTTTATGTTATTTATATTTTTGGTGGGTCCCTGGCTGGGAATTGAACCCAGACCACGGCATTGAGAACGCTGAAGCCTAGCCACTACACCACCAGGGAACCCCCAGATCCCATTTTAGTGGTAAAAATAATCAGGAATTAAGGTGCTTTGCACAGTATTTTTGACAGAGTTAAGTAAAAATTATGCAGTCTTTGATGTTTTAATCTTGGGTAATAATAATAGCTACTGTTTATTAAAAATTCAGTGTGCCAAGTTCTTTACTTATATTTAATTCTCACAACATCCCTGCAAGGCAGGTGAGGTATTATTATTAATGTCTTTTAATGACTGAGCAAGTCAAGGTATGGGTTAAATGATTTGCCAAAAATCACTTCATTTGTAAATGGCAGCGTGAAGACTCAAAGTGTTATTATAGACAAAATGCAAGGTCCTCCTTTGGAACTTAGTTTCCCCTTTTCCCCTGATAGATTAGAATCATAAGGGCAGAAAGAGACCTTAGAATCTAACCAATATTTCAATTCCCCATAAAAGTCCTGAAACATAGTGATTTACCTTCTACAGGGGTGTTTCTAATGAAGAGAGGTCCTCATCACTTACTAAGACATCATTCTTAGAATTATTAGAGAGTTGTTTCATATTTAGTCAAATTTTCCTGTCTGGAATGTTCCTCCATTCATTGTGGAGATTCATTCTTTAGAGCAAATTCAATTCAAGAGGTTTGGGGTGGAGCTTGAGATTCTACATTTCCAATAAGCCCCAGACAATGCTAGTGCTGCTGGTCCCTGGATCACACTTTGAGTAGCAGGCTCCTGTGCCACATACCTCCATCCAGTCAATTAAAATAGCTATTAGATAGGTGTACACTTAATTCTTTTTCCTCCCTTTTAGATACCCAATATTAACCTGCTCTAAGTATGGTTTCCAGATTCCTCCCATCCTGTTTGTACCCTCTGGAATATGTTCACTTGTTGGAAAACTTTCAGAATTGAAAGCACATTCTTGATGTAATGAGCCCATGGCAGAAATGAGTTCTGCAGTTTTTTTGCAACTAAAAACTACTATTAATGTAGACTGTATATATATAAGTCTTTGCTTTTTAGTAGTCAACAACATGAAATGAGCTTATAACCAAGTAAATCTCTCCATCTTTAAAATACTAGTTTTTAAGCTAATTAGTCATCTTTAAGCTAATTTTGCATCTTTAGGTAAAAGACTTAATTAACATTTATCTCTGAAGAATTCTGTTTTGTTGACTTCAACCTACCTTTCTACCTTGAGTTTATCATTTATTGAAGACATCAGGTTCCAACTGCATGTGACTTCAAACTATACTGACCCACTTTCATAGTGTTCAACTGAACATCTAATGAAAATGTTGTAGACATCACCAGAGACCTCCCTTTATTTATTAAATCCCTTTGTTTACTGTCATTCAGCCAACTACAAACTTACTAATAGATGAACTATGATGTCAACCAACCACAGTTTTTACATGTTGTTTACAAAATATCAAGACAGAACTTAGTAGAGTATTTTTCACTTTTTCTATACCTTTTGAGAGAGAAATATGTCAAAAAAAATTGTTAAGAGAAGTATTATCCAGAAAATTTACATGTAAAAAATGAGAATCAGTCCATAAATGAAAACTCCTCTTCCATTACTGTGCCTTGACATTCTGTCAACAGATTTTAATAGTTAATATTACAGGGCATTGGCTATGTGATTATTGGATTATGAATTATTTCAATCATCTACTATATTATTTAGGAAAAGTTTAACTCCCAACTTGTTCATTTTCCTCTTAAAATGCAGACTGCATTAGCTAAAATGAGCTATAGATTTGGTATATACAGTTGGATAAGAATTTGTGTATAGTACTGGCACATGTTAAGCATTAAAAAGGTTAGTTGTGAACACAGTGATGATGATGATGTCTGCTATTATTCTGGAGACCCCAATGAACCATGCCTCTCAGTTCACACCCTTGTATATACTCCTCTTACCTTGCATCTAGACTAGCCCTGTCATCAACTTTAAAAACAACAACAAAAAATGCAGTGAAAGTGAAACCATGCTATTTCTGGGTCTAATAAAGCTTAAAAAGGCCTGGAAGCTTCTATTTATGTGTTTGAAGGATGCCAACGACCACATAAGAAGTCTTATGACCCTGGATCACTGTATTGGGAGAAACTCAACCTAGACACAGGGAGGCGCTCTCAGTCAATAGCCAGCAAGAACTTGCCAGCAGGTGAGGCCATTGGTAGTAGCTGTCCTGCTCCACAACCCAAAGTCCTGCACACCTCCCTTGTCCTAACTCATGTACCCAGGCTGGATCTGAATTCTAGCTTTCCCCAGTTCTCATTCAACCAAGAACAAATCCAGGTAATACATAACAAGTCACCAAAGAATTTCAGTTATACATTTTTCTTTCTATTGCACACATGGCAATCATTTACTGAAAATGATTTATGAGTGTTTTCTGTTTAATGAAAATAATTTCACTAATTTATCATTTTATTTTTAAAATAAGTGAAAATCACCTTACAACGGTTTATCACATAGTATGGTGAAGACAATCTCATAATAAAACATAAAATATTACTAGGTTCTTCCATCTTACCATTTTATATTCTTTCCAACCTCTTTGGAAGTCCACACTTCCATCTTCACGATGTTGTATTACAGTCCAACCTCCCCCATTAAGATCCATGTTGCAAAATACCTGACAGAAAAAGGGAAAATAGAGTCAAGTGAAACTTATGTCTGTTTGGAAGAAATATGTATCAGATATGCCTTAAAATATAAATAGGATGGATAGGGCTATAGGTAAAAAGGATAAAAATTACTGTGTTGAAAATGTTAATTTAGACATCTTTTGGTTATTCTTCTTATATTTGAGTTGCTTCTGATTAAATTTCATCAAAGATGCATAAATTACTTATAAACATTTAAATCAGTCAATTAAAAGTTATCTCAGCCTCAGACTATAAAATTTTTAAAATTCTTTGTTTTAAATGATAATGAGCATTTGTGTATGAGGGCTGTCTAGAAAGTAGCCATGTAATATGAAAAACAGAGGCATTTATGGCTGGATTTTTTCTGGACAGCCCTCATATGTTCAATTTTTAAATATGCTATTAAAGTTTCCACAATTATAGACCATCTTATCACCAAAATGTAAGACTCAAAAATTTTAAATCTTTAATTAATTAAAATGGTGGGATAATAATAATAAAAGTTTTTGATAAACAATTTTTAAAAAATCATTTATATTTAGCTATTATAAATTTCATTGCATATTAACTTCTATACACTTACATACTACAATAATTATTCTTGATGGTTTAGTGCTACATTAGAGGCAAAATTTAGTCCTTGACATATGAGAACACATTATTTGCATGAATTTTCCTCATGAACAATAAGAGGAAAACATGACATACTGTACAAGTATTCTTTTTGACTGTAAGAAGCATTTCTTTCCCATGTGGAAAAGCTATCCAAATCTTTCAAAGACTTATGCTTATTTCAATTATTCTAAATACAACAGTATTTATTTGGAAATTGATTCATTCTCCCCAGAGTCCACCCAAGGAGAGAAACATATCTGTAATGGAATTATCTTTGGAGAGCAATCACTGTAACTGATGCAGTATGAATGTGGCAGTGTGATTATTCAAGGGCCCGGCTATGGGAAACACCATTCCCCTAGCAACTAACTACTAAAGCATCTTGGAGGCTTGCTAAAGGGGTGGATTTGATGCAACAACAGCAGGTAGGCTGTGTGGGCATAGAGCTAAACTGATTAAAGGAAAAAACTTCAAGTATTTTCCCTGAAGCATTGAATGTGGAGCACAGATAACTAAAAGGTATGAAAACAATGGCAAGAACTGTCATTCAAAGGAAAAATTATACATGTACTCCCTCAGAGTGAAAATATTGAAGATACATGCCTATTTGTGAGCATATAAATAAGTAAGCTGCTCTCCTGAGGGCTGATTCTTCTTCTATTTTGACAGCAGTCACCGGTATGTCTTCATAATCCCTAGGAGTTGACTCACCTTCAAGATTATAAATAGTATGAAATTCCCCTCCTTAAAGGCTCCCTCCCCCAACTAATCTTTTAACCTTCTATTACCTGCTCTGTAGCTAGTCTTTTGTCTTCCTTATTTTTAATGCGTTCATTCACTTATTTTTCACTCAACAAGCATTTGGGGGATAGTGATTCTGCATTATAACTGAAGATGATATGATGAATGAAATATGCATCATGTCCTAAAGGTGCCTAACAGTTTCAATACTGACTGCTCCTGGGGGATTAAGGAGATATAAGAGTCCACACTTTTCAACTCCATTGACCTCAGAATGATAAAGGAAATGATCTAAATGAGAAATTTAAGGAAGAGAGATAACATATGAATAAAGAAAATGATCATGTTTGGGGACATGTAGACTTTGAGGCAGCATAGTCACCAAAACGGCGAAGTTCGTTGATCTGTTAGGGATGATTGACTGCAGGTAGACCAAGGATAAGAATATGGACAAGAGATTAAGGAAAAAGAAGGAAACAGCCATTAACAATGGTATGTTTCTTCATGCATTTTCTAACTTATCTCACAACAACCCTATGGTGTAGGTATAATTATTACCTCAATTTTACAGATTAAAAAAAAAACAACTGAGTATTTCAGTAATTTGCCAGTGGTTATTATTAATACAAATACTGTAAGTATCCAAGATTTGAACCTCAGGTCTACCTAATCCAAACTGGTATTGGGAGTAATATGCTTGAAAGTAGTAGTTGATAGCTTAAAGATGTATTATTTAGAGAAAAAAGAAAAAAGTGGAAAGAGATGTGTGTGTGTATGGGAGAGAGGAGGACCCAAAATGGGCTTTGGCAAACAAGTAATGAAGATAAAATACATCAATAACCTTTAAGTAAACAAGGAGTTTCTTGGCTACTATCCCCACTGCCTATAGCATGGGCACTAAATGAGCACTTGTTGAAAAATGGAGAAGAAAAGATAAAATTAAAAAACTTGATTAATGGAATGCAATAAAAAGATGGGGACGGTTTTGAGTTGTGGAAGTGATCAACTTAATCAAATATTCCAGAGAAGTCAAGACAAATAAAGATTGAAAAAGTACATACTTTAATTTAAAATGAAGGAGATGTTAGTGACCTTGAGGAGACAGAGTACAGGATTCCTATGAGAATAAAATCCAGATGGCACAATTTAAAGAGGGCATAGGACAAGTGGCCAAGGTAGAACTTTATTGGTGAAACTTAAATTAAGAGTTAAGTGAAAAAGTCAGGGAAACATTTTGCTAGGGGAAACTGATGTCACTTGTTTCTTAATTAAATTTTACCCTACCTTGACTTAATAATCAGAATTCTTTTCCAGATTTTTTATCCTTGTGGACACTGAGATTTTGCTAAACTGTGTTTGCAAACCTATAAATTCCACTTAGAGGAAGAAATAACTGCACTTATACATAGAATGTGTAGACAAAACTATTCTTTACATTTTTGCTACTATTATTTAGGCTATTAAAATTCTACACAAAGTTTTAAAATCACTCACAAAGTTTAGAAAAAGACAACTTTTCTTTTAAACAAAGGTATCCAGTGACTTAAAAATGTTAAGATGTGCTGAGAGCCCTTATTATATAAAGAGGGAGAGAAAGTGAGAGGTACATGGAAGAGAGAAGTTTCCTGGGGAGATTGCTGTGTTGGAAGCTGAGGTGCAGAGAAGTTAGAGGTTGGACATACGAGCATACTCCACAATTTTTATTAGGACTCAGTAACAGCAATGACTACTGGGGCCATTTGTGAAACCTGGGCATAATACAACTGAATGGCTGACTGGTCAGAAGCATGTACTTGGGTGCTAATGTTCAAATCCTACCTCTGTTCTATCTCTTAGATCTTTTGCAAAGACTAAATGAATCAAGGCATACAGAGTTTTCAAAATAGTGTTTGGCACTTAAAAGACTTTGTCATTACTCTTATATCTTAGATGTATGTTACATATGAGATAATGTGTATTTATGTTACACATTACATTCTCTATGTATACATCTCATATATTATAGATTATTACTATATATAACTGCATATAATTTATCACTTTTTATAAATAATCTGAAATGTACAAAACTAAAATATGTAGAAGTTCAATAAATTGCACTTATGATTATGATGACCAGCTTCTTATTAATAATACTGTATTACTAATCTTTGCACATACTACTTTTTGCTTTATATATATATATATATATCTCACTCTAGATAAAGAAAAGACCATGTTATTTTTAGTCAGAATAAAAACAAAAAGCCTCTACTTAATAGATGAAGGGCATTTAAGAAAATAGGTGCTTGGTTTCAAAAGATTTGAGACTTGAAAAGTTCATTCATTTGCTACTATTGTGTGGTCTGTGCTATCTGGCAGCATCCTTCCTGTAGACAAGAGTCTTACTCTATTTACTATGCCAGTTGCATTTATTGATCATATAACTTGGGCTGAACTCTATTCAAGAAAAGGTTGAACTGGCTCCTATCCCAGGCAAGGTCAAAGCTTTCAAGCATTAAATACCTTTTCACATAATACAGAGATTTAAACTCAAACAAAAAGGGGAAATTTGATTCATATTATTCTTATGTTTTTATGCTCTGGACAACTTGGAATGATTAGGCTTGTGGATGTTAATTATTTTTCCATAACCTTAACTAAAAATGGTTCAACACATTTGTTATAGTCCTTTTCTAAGAATTAGGGGAATTATGAATTCAGAAACAAATTTTTAATATTTTACATTAAGCAGAGTTAGAGTTAATGGTTCATTTTTAAATGAAACTAAGCTGGCTCTAGGGCATTTGGTTTTAGAAACTATGAAATAAAAGGAAAAATTTCCTACTACTATACTTTGAAGAGAATTCAGAAAGGAAAATAACTACATGCCATTAATAACATAAAAGTAAAAGATAAATACATAAATAATGTAGTTCCCATTTTTTATCTACTTGAAACAAAACTACCTTGGGCTTCCACATTACATTTGAAAAGATAACACTTTCCTAACGTTCAAAGACATTTTTTTCTTGGTGGGGAACCATGTCAGTCAAGACAGTAACTGCCAAACAATTTTGTATACTATGCAACTCTCACTCTGTCTAGAACACGAATAGTTCACAATTAATAGTTTTCACCAACTACCTGAATAGCCCAGTTTTATTGATTGGCCCATTTCCTACAGTATCCATATTTGAAAATTTTCCTTTTGTTTTTATATGTTTGACTTGCATTTACTTACTTGAATTTCTGCAGCAAGCATTATAATGAGCAAAGCTTTTGCTAAGTATATCAAAAGTAGAACCAAATTCTATCGACAAAACATACTTTACTTGGAAAGGTGAAGGCCCTAAAGGTTCATTATCTAAGCACTTTTATATAGGATTTACCAATCATTTATATCAAAACTAAAGAAGAAAATGAGATTATTGGGTGAAAGAGAGCAAGACAGCTTATAATCAGAGCATGATTGCATTTTATATAATTTTCTCATAATAAACCCTTTCCTGTGTCACTCACATAGGTTCATATTAAAAAATTATAAATAGTGCAACTTTAGTCATTGCTAATATAAATAATTATCCAGTTTAGCCCCTTTCAAGATGCTACAGTCCGGAGTTGATTCCTTTGTTGCAAAGCCTGTGTTCAATATTTACTATGTGATTTGGGCAAGTTATTTTTTTGAAATGGGAATAATGGGAGCATCTATCTCACAGAGTTACTAAAGAGTAGTGCATATAAATCTAAAGTGCTTAGAATAGGACCTGGCAAACTAAATGCTCAACGCATTTGAACTATTATATTACTCAGCTTCTAAATTATATTGGGCAAATTCACACAATATTTATTCTTACTAATACCAAGCTATGTGGATATAATAAAGGATTTAAAACAAAACAGTCCACCTGTGAAAAAGTGCAGGTATGAGTACATCAGTCTAAAGTATCCATTTCCTAATAGAATGGTGTTACTACTTGTGAGAGGATCCATGATCATAAAAGGGAATGAATAAAACAAAGGAATGAACATTTAAGTCAAGAAGGTCAAAGTCTTTCTCCCTTCAGCTCAGTTATCTATCCTCACCATGCTCTGTTATTATTTGCAATAATATTGAATCTAATGACAGTCCTGAGCAAAGGGAGCCATTACTACAGTGATAAAATCTGCCTGTTATAGGCCTGTACAAATATTACTGCGAATCTGCTCAGACTACTATTTTTTCCTAGGCCCAAATCACAGAATGCTTTTAATCTAGCAGATATTTTACATTTGTGGGTTCGATATTTCAGGTTTTGTTTAGTCAAGCACAACCCTGAAGCTCCATAATGTATAAACTTCATCACTTAGCCGAGGTGTAAGTTTAAGTCATGCCATCCTGATGGAACCAACATAGGAGTTAGCCGCTGAACTAGTGAACTGGATTCTCCAACCCACTTTTTTATGTAAATATGAAAAACAAATTTATTCAAGTTCATGAATTATTGATTGTGTGAGTTATTCAAGGTAATAAGTTGAGACAGGATAATTTTCTTCCACCGTAATAGGAGCAGTGGTTCTGAAAATAGACGGTACATCATTTGTACCTCAAAACATTTTGAACCAGAATAGTGTTGTGGTTAGAGATGAATTAAAGTCACGAAATGTTCACAACTATATTTGTGATGCCCCCATCAAGGCTACATGGTCATACTGGTGAGAGAGTGAACACAATTCTAAAAATGTGAATGCTAATCTGAAAACTTTAAAAGCTATTTTATTTTTATATTCATGTGAATCATAAAATCAATAGGAGTCTAAAAGAAGTGTCACTTAATATTTTTAGTTAACTTTATTTTTGTAGTCATGTTATGAGACAGTAGAAATGAGAATAATTTAGGGGTTCTTTCAGGTCTTGGGCAGTAGTGTAGGTAAATTACAGAGAATATTTATGTTAGCTCTACTCCTCTCCCCCAGGACAGTTTCTGACCACTTCATACGCTACGTGCTGTGTGTATGGTGTGTGAGTGTCCGGGGTGTTTACATGCCTGTATGCGTCTGAATTGAATTTAAGCTTAAGTATGATTTTAGGATATCAGCAAGGGGAGTAGAAAGGCTTAATGTTACATGATCCAAAGGAGGTAAAAGGCCCCTCCTTACACTCATTTACCATCTTCTCCTTCCTCCTAGACTTGCCATTGCAATTTCACAGCTGGGTTTTTTTGGTCATTTTTATTAATTAAATTTATTGGGGTGACATTGGTTAGTAAAGTTACATAGGTTCCAGGTGTACAGTTCTTTATTGTCTATGTGTTGCGTTGTGTTCTCACACCCAGAGTCATTTCTCCTTCCGTCACCATGTACTTGAATCCCCCTTACCTCTTCCCCACTCCTCCCCGCTTTTCCTCTGGCAACTAGTAAACTAGTCTGTGTCCAAACAATCTTTTTTCTATTTTGTTTCATTTATTCTGTTCTTTAGATTCTATATATAAGTGAGATCATATGGTATTTGTCTTTCTCAGTTGGGCTTTTTTCACTTAGCATGATCGCCTCTAGTTCCATACATGTTGTTGTAGAATACAAGATTGTATTCTTCTTTATGGCCGAGTAATACACCATTGGTTAAGTGTACCACAGCTTCTTTATCTAATCTCAATTATTGATGGGCATTCAGGTTGTTTCTATATCTTGGCTATTGTGAATAATGCTGTAATAAACATAGGGGTGAATATACTTTTCAAATTAGTGTTTTGGATTTCTTAGTCAGAATGGCTATCATCACTAAATCGACCAACAAGTGTTGACAAGGATGTAGAGAAAAGAGAACCTTTTTGTACTGTTGATGGGACTGCAAAAAATTAAAAATGGAACTACCTTATGATCCAGCAATTTCACAGATTTTTTTTAAGCCATAGGTCACTTGATTTAGTGAAATCTTGCACATAAGCCCAAAATGAAAACAGGTGAAACCAAACTTCTCTGATAAGTGGCCCAGCTGGCAATATACCGAACTGTGCTGCTACCTCTTCCCCTTTATGCTTTTTCCACTCCCCCTCCTGTTATAGAACTGTTTGTAAGTCCTCTTTTCAGGGTAAAATTTTATCCCCCAAAAAGGAAAAAAAATATATTGAGCTAACTTAAACCACTAATCTTTATTGAAATCAGGAGAGAGAGAAACCAGGGAGAGTCTAGACTTTCCCTCTTGACAACTGCATAACATCTAACAAACTGGTGTCTAAGATTCATTTTCCTCACCAATCAAAGGAACCTAACAAACAAGAAGACTAAAGATGTTAAGCTCACTTGCTATACCCTAAGTAGATGTGTTAATGTTATCATTAGCAGGCCATTTATTCTTTTCTTCATTTCAGCACATACTTATTGAGGACCTTCAACTACCAGAAACTATGCTGGATTCCAGGAAATCAAAGATGAAAAGGTACATAAAATGGAAAGCTACTTGGCCATTTAAAAAAGAAAAAAAAGAAAAAAAGGAAATCATGCCATTTACAACATCATGATGAACCTTGAGGGTATTATGCTAAGTGAAATAAGTCAAACAGAGGAAGACAAATATGATTTCGCTTATTTGTGGAATCTAAAAAACAAAACATATGAGCAAACAAAACCAAACTCATAGGTATATAGAACAGATTCATGGTTATCACAGTGAAAGTGGGCTAAAGGTGGGCAAATGGGTGAAGGGGTCATATGGTGATGGATGGTAACTAGAGATTGTGTTGATAACTTTATACCATATACAAATATTGAATTATTATGTTGTACACCTGAAACTAATGTTATATACCAATTTTACCTCAATTTAAAAAAAAAGAAAAATAAGAAAAGATAAAAAAGGTACAAATCTTGACCATGTAGGACTCTGGTAGTGAGAAAGTCAGGCAAATTTGCTTGAGGGTATCAGGGAAGGCCTTCCAAGAGAATCTGCACAGTACCCAAAGGAAGTAGGGACATGGTACTGGTATTCAGTGGGGCAAGGAGAGGAGAAAGTTGAGGATGAAGCTCTCACTGGACGGGCAGGCAGCCCTCTTGGGATCTTAGGCATCTAAGTTAAAGATTTGACATGATGAAGAGCAGGGTTCTCCTCAAGGCTCATCATAAACCTTGCTTTAAACAGATTGTCTGTATCGCTGTACTTACACAGTGTATTATAATTACCTGCATAATTGTCTATCTTCACCACTATACTAGGAACTGTTTAATTTTACACTATATCCCTAGTCAATGATGACAAATGAATGACATACACTTAATATGTATTGAATGAAGGAATGGATGGATGATTTAATGAATAAATAGGAAGAAGGAGTATATAAAAGAGATGTGACAGCAGGAAGATAGTGCTTTCTTACTTTTAAGTTTACTTTGGATCCTGTTCAATATACTGATGAATCCTATCCTAACCTGCTCTTTTAGGTAAATTCAAAAAGTAAATCCTTTCAAGATTATGAGTTAAGAGAGAATCTCTCTCTCTCTCACCCTAGTAAGTGTACTGATTCTTGAAATGTGTATCCAGCTCCCTCTCCAAAGTATTTGCACTGTAGACAGCGTATGCCCCCTGCATCCTAGGGACTTTGGAAGATGGCTCCCAACCCTTCCCCATGCACTTGAAGTACATGTGGCTTCGACATACTATCTTCATAAGGCAAGTGTTTATGAGCAATGGGACACCCCAAAAATAAGCAGAGAATAAAGAGAAAATTTTCTGTGGAAGAAGGGTGGAAGGTGAGGAAGTTGGGGGAGGTATATACAATACAAAAGGTTTTCATCTTTTATGGACCTGGGATACAGCATTGTTGAGAGAAAAAAGCTCAGGCATATATGTTTTCAGTTTAACAAGCTCACAAATCAATCTGATTATTCAGCAATTCAACTAGGATCTGCTTTACATTTCGTAAACAAACACTTCTGGTTTTACCTTTTTGGGCTCTGGCATATTATTAATATAAATAGTGTAGATTCCACTTTTATTAAAACCAGCTTGATATACATCTGCACAGTCTCTAAATGGTTTCTCTTCCTCTTTTTTTCCTCCCTTTAGTAAAACTGCAAAAAAAAAAAAAGATTGCAATATGTAAATAAGAGTATCAGTACCATTAGTACCCAAATGGACTTCAAGTATAACTAAGCAAGTCTTCATTTTCTCCAAACAAATGTCAATACTGCATTTACTGAAAAATCTATCATAAAGATAATATTAAATTTGGAGGTGACTTGTAAAATTACAAAACTTAAGGAACAATCTGAAGAGCAATTTTATATTTTGCTTAATTTCTTAAATTTTGTTTTTCTCTAAATGTTTTCCAAAACATCAACTCAAGGGATGTGATCACATAATAACTCCAATAGGTAACAATCATGTCAATATTCCTGCATATTTTCTAAAAAGTTCTTACCTATGTTTCATAGGAAAGTTTTAAAAAATGTTAAAGCATTTTTGGAGGAGAAAGATAATAAATTCAAACATTAAAATACAGTATGGAGATTTAAAACTAAAAGTAAGTAGTACTGTTTTTCTATGTGTTTAAATTGAAAAAGTCCTAGAAATTTTTATTAAAACAAACAAACAAACCCAATTTCTCAAAGCAATTACATTTAGAAAGGAGAAAAGCATTTCCGACCCAATTTACTACCTAGAAAGACAAGGAAACTAAACTTCATTATTTATTTAATGCCTTAAAATTATGCTATTGGGAAGATAATACACAAATACAAAAAATAAAATGAATAAGCTTTGAAATTAAGTTATACAGAGGAAGAGCTCAGAGAAGGCTGAACATCAAGTGGAAAATAAATTTAATTAGGAATAATCTTTATTGAGAACTTTATTTCCTCAGCTTCACCTATTATTAAGTTCTTATTAATGAGATGAACATTCAAAAATGACTCATATTTAGTAATCTTTAGCTAATGACATGGGTGGTATATATATAAAACTTATTATTTATTATTTCCTAACAAATAAATATTATTTTAGTAATCAGTTTCATGAATCTTTTTCTAGAAGATTAGTAACATTTTATTATCTTGCTCTCACGTTATTTAATAAATACCTGCTTTCAATCACTTTGAGTCACAATGGCCCCTTACAATAAGAATATCAAAGGTAAACTGTGAATCAGTTCTTTTAAATTGATTTTATGTGCTCTATCAATATAAAATACTAACTTGAATTAGAATTAAGATGCATGATATTACTAATTAACAGGTAATTTAAAAAAAAAAAACAAAAACAACAGGCTAATCCTGGTAGAAAGAAGGACTATCTCAATATAAGTATTTCAAATTTCCAAAAAAATTGTTTCAAGAAAATGAAATATCCATGTCAGAGATGTTGCCAAACCAAAAATATAGAATTATAACATTTAATAGTATCATGGTTTTCTCTATAGCTCATGTCTGCACTAGTGGTTTTGTCTACTTGTATTACCATCAACACAGAATAAATAATGAGAGGATTACAAGTTCATATGCTAGTGAAGAAGGATTGCACAGAATATATGTAATAACGATTTTAAAATTAATATATAAATACTTGCTTAAAAGCCACCTTTGAGGGCACTGTGCATGTCAATGGATTGTATAAAGGTATTTTCAAAAACATCAATGCAGTTTACTTGTCTTGTTTATTTTAAGCTAATGGACTTATTTTCTAAAACAAAACCTTTCTAAATTCTAAATGCTTAATCTCCTGTTGAAAAGTTTAAAATAACCAAATTAGGTGCAAAAAAGGAATGTAAAGAAATACCAACTAAAATATATAATCTCTTAAGAGGAGGAACAACACAGGAGGATGTGGTCAACAGGAATTCAATGGTAAACCCATTTTTCCTTCTTTGGGTGAAAGATAGTGAAAGCCACTTATCTAAGGAAAGAATGCTCCTCTTGCTGCCTCTACCACTTCCTGCCTCCCTTAGTTTGCCGCGTAAGGAGAGGGTGCTCCCTTCCCACTTCTCTCCACCTCCCCTCCTCTCTTCTTTCTCTCTCCAGGAAGAAGTGGGTGAAGAGGCTGTTGTGTGCAAAGAAGGAAGCTACTTCACACACATTTTAAATAACAGAGAAGAAAATTTTAAAAATGGGTATTATGTTATTTATCTGCAAACTAATTGTATAAAATTGTCCCAACCATGAATGTAAGTCTTATAACTGGAAAAAATGGGTTCAGGATTCTACCATGAAAGGTACAATTAGCACTAGGTTATACTATGGCTTTGTTCTTATGGCAACATAGCTAATATGAGTATTTCATCTTTGTGAAATGGTTTGATATTTTTGAAAAATTGAAACATTTACATTCTGCCCAGAAGATAGCTTGTTTTTAATTAGTGGTTAATTAGTAAACATTATGCTTGCAAGTTTGAGCCAGGCTACATTTTAGAGTATTAAAGAATTTAAAATCAATTTAAAAACTCTATTCATAGCTTATTTTTGTCATTTATAGTATATATTATGGTTTGAAGAAGAGTCCTTCTATAAGGGTAGACTGACTTTCAGAGTTTCTCTTTCTCTTTCAATCGATAAAGTGGGGCAGTTACACATATCTCTGAGATAAGTGTGTGAATTACATAACAGAGTCAAGTGACTGAATTACAGTAAATACTAAAGAAATGGTAGTTATTACTATTGTTGCAGTGGTAATACAATATTATTAATGACAACAATTATATTATTATTCTTCCTTCTGGAAGGACACTATGCATAGCAGGCTATGGAGAAAGCCAGTCAGTCCAGTCCAGGTAGTGACGGATGCTGTTGTTTTTTTACCTTCAAATATAAATATCATAGCTGCTTAAGTGCAGGGCAGTTACACTTCACCGGTTCCAAGTAGGATTCTATTGAACTGGCCTCTCCTTCTCAAAGTTAGCTAATTGGCTTATTTTACTCATTGACTGTATCATGTCATCCCATCCTTATTTAAGTCTAAAAACAAAACAAAACAAAACAAAACAAACAAAACCCTGTATATCGTAAGCTTTATCGGAATAGTTAAGATTTGAGGATTATTTCAGATGAAATGATATATGTTGTATATACCAACATGTGGACTGTAGAGGTTTTATTGTCATAACTAAATTTGCAAGACTAATCATTTTGAGTACCAGAGAGTTCTGAAATCGTAAAACGGACATGTGATAAACATTTTAAGACATAGAAAGAGAATAAAAAAGATGAATTTACTGACGACTACAAGTGTGAGAACAAAGATAAATTTTTGTAGAAGATCTTGAAATTGAATAAGATAGAAGGTGTAACAAATAATATAAACAGAGGCGCTTTAAAACAGAGCCAGAGCTGCCAGCCCAGAGGAACTGCCTTGCGCATCTTCCTCTTCAAGCCTTTGGGATGTTAAAACCAGGCAAAACAACCCTCTGGATTGGGCCTAAAGAAGCATTGTGCTCCCAACAACTGTGTGTAAAGATAACAGAAATCAGATGCTATGATTACTAGACTGACAGCTACCAACTGAAAATAAAAAAAAAAAACAAAAAACATTGTTTAGAATTATAGTTACAATGTTAGCTTACGTGCACCAACAGAAATGCCTTCCTTCTATGGTTGTAATTGTTCCCCCTTTGTCTCTCATAAATACTCTTGGCCTTTGTCTACTAATCTAAACACTCTTGGGTTTCTGCCTGAATCAGTGCCTCCTGAGAAGCTATTCTTTTTTTTTTAATCTCAGATCAATGCTTGTTGCCTCTTACTTTGGATTTTTATTTTCAGGTTAACAAAGATAATGTCTGGAGAAATGTAAGGTAAATGACAGATATAAAAAAACCTGATGGAAGAGGATAAAAGAAGCATCATCTGGACAGAACTGAGGAGAGTGATCTGCAAACCTGATAGGGGTGGTTGTCTGTCAAAGTAGTTTAAACTTTTCATAATAACAAACTGTTTAAAAACATGAATTAAGAAATAGATTTTTATATTTAAAAGTTCCTTCTTTGGCCACATACTTTTTCTTACCTTTTCCTCTCCCATTCCTTACTTTTTAATAAGCATGTCTTTTCTCTAAGTGGGAGTCTAGATCCCCACCATTCTAATCAGCCTCTTCCTTGCCTGTTTCCTTTGCTCCTAACTGCCATCTCAGAGTCAGGCACTAAAGAACAGTTTAGGTGCAGTGCATAGTGCTCTCTACACATGAACCCCCCTCACATGGGTACATCCAGATCCAAGGAAGGATGTTTATTCAATTTTTGGATTGCAAGTACTGAAGTGAGGCTACTGAAGCCAACAAAATGCATATTTTCTAAACTCAGCTGTGCTCTCCATGCTGTTCATTCAAGCCCTTGGTCACTTCTAATAGACTTTTTATTACATTTCCTGAGTAGTGTATCAAACCTTTCCACTTTTTTCAAGATTAAATCTTACTTCTGTCTTTTGTCACTCTTTGTATATGATTTGGTTTTATGGCTTACTATGAAGATCAAAGCCATTTGATCCACCTTCTTTCCCTACACCGCAGAAGTTGTCTTTGCCTATCTTTCCCCTTGCCTTTTGTGTTTACCTTTTTTAGTCCCTTTTCTATTTCTCTCATTGTCCTCTTTTATCTTCATTGAGCTCTCTTCCTTTCCTAACATACCATATAAATGTTCATAATTGTATTCTTGAATCTCATTCCTTATACATGTGATCTTTTTGAAAATTATCTATCATGGCTTCAAATGTCTACACAGAAGATTTTTAAGATACAAGCATTCTGACAGTGTATGTTTGCCTTTCTCTTGAGCTCCAGATCTGTATTTCTACTTGTCTGTTGAGTAGTTCCTACAACTATGTCAACTTTCATTTGTTTAATATTACCCAATCTTTCCTTCTAAACCCTATATTCCTTCTTTATTTTTTTTTTAACTGGCCTCACTATCCTCCCTCAGTTGTCATCAGTTAAAAATTAATGAAAGACTAAATGTATGAAAAATAGATTAGGCTTTTTAATTGGTCTCTCAACTAAAAGCCTGCCTTCTATGTTATTTTAATCCATCCTATGTTAGTTAATTCAATAAACATTAACTGAATAGCTCCTTTTTTCATGATTTTTTTCCTATGCAATGGACATATAGACATAAGAAAACTACAGCCTGAGAGAAAGACCTACTAGATTATTAACAGTAGGTCTTCCATGATAGCTCAATATCCATGATTAGTATCTTCTATGACAAAAGCAAACCCAACTCAAGCTAGGTTAAGCAAGAAGATAGTTTAGTGAATCATGTAATTAAACAATCTAGGATAGAGTTTTAGGTGAAGAGTAATCAGGTTTCAAACAATGGGAACAGGAGTTTATTTCTTTTTTCCTTGACTCACTTATAGTTGATGCTCTACTTGGTCACAAGATGGCTAGCAACAGCTTCTAAAGCTCTAATGTTGCCAGTTGAAATATAGCACTAAAAGGAGATAATGCACACAACTCCTGTCTTAAAGGTACATATCAAGTGCGTTGGGACTATGCAGAAAGAATTCACTGTATCTGCCAGACAGGCTTGGGGAAGGCTGTCCAGAAGAGATAACACCTGGATGAATAAAACATTTAAAAGAACTATCAGCATTGAATTTTAAGAGCCTGGTATGGCAGTTCAAAGACTTTACCTACACCAACATCAGCAAATAAATCTAGAAAGTGTTAGGAAAGAATCATTATTCATTCTTTTCAGTTAACCTAATCTGTACAACCAAATCTTCATGATCGGAAAGGAAAGAATAGAGACACAAGCAGATGCATGTCTGTCTTTCACCAACTAACATTCAGTCAGTGAGCAACTTGAGACCCTGACTCCAGCAGCTTTTGACTTTATCAGGCTCTTCCTCTAGTTTGGCCAACCAATTTCAATCCAGATGGTGTCTCTGCTACCAGGCCGACTTCAGGGAAGAACTATGAAAGTTGAGGCAGAGGGTCACTTCAATTCAGATGAACCCTAAAGAGAAAACTTCCTGGAATGTAGAATTGGTAATTCTGAATCTCAGCAGACCCAGTAGAAAAAAACAGATGGCAATGAGCCCTGCTAGGGACAATGTAAAAAGCCAAAGTCCTTGATCTTACTCATTTCCTAATAAGTTGCTATAAAGCCATCAATTCTTCAAATATTCTTTTAAAATCTTAGATGTGGCTCATGGTTCATACCTCCCCAGTATTTAGAAACATCAGACTGTATACGAACCAAGTTATTAGTGTAAAGATAATCCTTGTGCTACTTTTTGGACCATCATCATTAGGGAGCTCACAGTACTAGGAATACTAGGAATTGACCCTAAATCTGTAATTTTCAACTCAACAGGTCACTGATGTTAACTGAGCATGTGGATGAAAAAGCAAAAGGCATATCTGACAAGGTAAAAACAAGTAAACCATTGATTAAATTCTGTACTCTTGAGACAGGTGTGTGAGCATTTCATGCAAAGGCCATTTGAGGTCACTTCCTAGAATACTGACTTATTTGAAAGGACTTTTATAAGTGAAAAAAGGTAGTATCTTGCACTTCAAGGTTGTGGGAAGATTAAAAGGTTTGCAGGCAATATTCAATATTTCAATATTTTGTGAATGTGTGTGAGGGATACTTACCAATGATTTTACAAATATATATCACATATGAGTATGTATAGTTACAAAAATACATAAAATATTTATACTTCTAAATTGAAAATTTCACAGTTGGTATTTTATCTCATATGTAACATATGCATATGAATCTAAATGTCTGTGGGTTGATATCTCAGCATGCTTGTTTTTAACCTACAAAAATTGCAACTGAATGTGGTTTAATCTACTATATATTTTGGATGTATGTGTGTATATACACATTAATATATACATGCATATAAATTGCTATGCCACAGTAAAACAAAGAAATAATATATTCTATTTGTAAGTATTTTAAATCTGAAGTCTTTGGTTAAGTAGCTAAAAGCTTCCCTTAACAAAACCTAACTATTCTTTTTTCCCCACCATCTCCTCACCCCTGTATGAGGTAACATTCGAACAGCATTTACTTGCTACATCACTATTTTAATTACTTTTTTTTGTAAAATGAACTGCTGTACTATGTGTTATTATTTTTGTAGATAATCTATAAAATTTTAACTATCTATGATCTTCTTGATGGGACTACAATAATCACGATCAGGACGTATTTCAATAAAACTTTAATAAAATGGAACTCTTTAACTATAACGCTGAGACTCTTAACTACTTTTCACTGTCTTCTGAGGTAAAGTCAAACTCAAATAAAAGTTAAGTGAGTCACTAGTCAAGAGTCCCAGCAATACTTATCTCAGCTGACTAGGTCACGCCCAGGATCTTGGGTGAATCAGAACGCCTCAATTCTGAATGGATAGAGGCTCTTGACATGGAAGCAAGAAGTGTGAAAGGAGTGACAAGGGGTAGAAATGACAAACAAACAAACAAATAAACAAAAATAGCCGGAAAAAAGAAAAATGTTGAGATGAGGATAGAAGAGAGCCACAGGTAGCAGAATTATCTGTGAGAGGGGAACTTGCAACAGAAACGTGAAACAAAACTTGAAAAGCTAACAGAGAATTAAGAAGAGATCCCTGATAAGCCATATTGGATTGCATAAAGTCGATACCTTAAAAGTTATTCTGACCAGGATTTACTCATTAGTTTTATATACTGTTTTCACAAGCCTAATGACTTGATTTCCCAGCCTCTGGACTATTAGCGAGAAGCTACAAATTTAGCGGAAGAGCTAGTGAAGGAGGTGAGAGTGGGCATACGAGGGTTCTCCAGAAAGCATCCAGCCACGTAATATAAAAAATAGGGGCATTTATGCTGGATTTTTTTCAGGACGACCCTCGTATATATGTGTGTTTGTGTAAGTGCGTGTTGGTGTTCAATGCTAGGCATGAAAACAATAAAAAAATTGATAATTAAAAGCTTTTTAACTGTATGAGGAAAAGACAGTGAAATTTTTAAAGTAAGCACTGAAAGAGATGCATTCTAATTACCTGAAGGATACAACCATTATGTATAATTTTAGATTATATATGCATATATATATATATATATATATATACATTTTAATAATATTGAAATATATGCATAAGGAACATAAACAGTTAAATCTTGTGAACATATGAAGTATTTTATGGTAGTCATAAAGATGGATTGCTAATTTTATGGTAACTTTTTTAAGTATAGAATTATGAACCATCAAATAATTCTATATATTTCTACTTTAATTTGATTAATATATTTAAATAAATTTTCTAATGATCCTCTAATGTGAAATGACTCACATATATAAAATGAATATATTTTAATGCATGTTACACTTAAAGCAACTATGAATGAAAAAAAATTGACTGAAGGTTAAAAATGAATTTACATACAACCTTTCTTTAACCCTTTTGGTGTGGCTGTTGACCGAAGTCGATTGCAGGGGCTGGGTGCCCCTACGTATTTTCTGCAAGTTTTATTTGTTATTTAGTTGTTTTAGGTTCATGTATAGGGTAGTTAGAAAGAAACTAACATAAACTGCAACTATAATTGATCTCTCATGAAATTCTTACATTAGCCCAAATTTTGCACAAAATATTCAGCCCTGGGATGAGAGGAAAATTTTTTTTCAGCACCAAAAGGGTTAATCAAGTGATTATTCATTTTTCATAAAGTTTATTTCTGTTTTCTCTTTGGGCACCCTGATGGGCAGTTAAGAGTGCTACATGACCCTTGCCATTTGTTCAGAAGGTCATTTCATTAATAAAGATATTTAAGGTGTTTCATGTGTGTTAATTTCCCATGTAATGTTTTTGGCATGACTGGAATATATTGATTTTGAACAAAAGATTTCCTATGCATGTGGAAAAGCTTAAAGGACATCTTTTGTGCCCTATTATAAGTAGACAAATTGATTTCAGCAAAAAGCCATTAAAAATGGAATGAAAGTCTTTGGACAATGCTGTAAAAGTAAAAAGTAGATGCCAAAATGCTTTTGAAAACTGACACACAGAACTTCACTTTGAAGTTTTAAACAAATAAAGGCTGAATGTCACCACAGGGATGTAACTTTGATTCTTACTACTGCAGTGAAACATACTTAAAGAGCAGAACTTGATTACTAGCTGGGATTCTACCTAGTCTCCTACTCTGAACTTAGGGCTTCCTCAGTCATTGTGATTGATATAGAACCAAGAGAAGATATGGAATTATTGATAAGAGCAATAAAATGTATGTTTGTCTAGACTACCAAGCAAACTCTAAGGTGTATGATACTTTTATGTTAAGCAACCTATAAGCAGTGCTAGGACCAGAACTCAGATGGCCTAATTCCTGTTCCTTCTAGACCATCATGCCCTGCCCTCTAGATGGCCTATGTCATAGCTGTTCCAAGACACTGGTGAAGCGACCATTTCAAACTAAATCCTAGTTCTAGGGACATAGGCTGGATTAATTCTGTTTGAGATTTGGTTTATTTGTGCATTTGTAAGTATGCACATGAAGCAGAAACAACATGCATTTGAAACCTTCCATTAAAACCAAATCTCCCATCCAAGTACTAGTCAAGCCTGACCCTGCTTAGCTTCTGAGATCAGATGAGATTGGGCATGTTCAGGGTAGTATGGCCCTGAGGGTAAGGGAAAAGCCGGTGGGAAAGGTGGGAGGGGGAATCAAATATATGGTGATGGAAAGAAAACTGGCTCTGGGTGGTAAACATATAATGCAACACATAGATAACACACTATAGAAGTGTACATCTGGCACCTATGTAATTTTTGCTAACCAATGTCACCTCAATAAATTTAACAATAAAAAACAAAAACAAAAAAACTAATCTCCACTTAAAATTAAAACCAAAGTTCAAATTCACTGTTCTAAATACATGCTGGTTATGAAAACAGAATGTTCACCCCTAAAGGTAATTATGAGTACATAAAAGGACATGATAAAATTAAAAGAGATTTGACTTAATTGATATTACATTTAATAACTTTGTTATAAATTCACTTAAAAGGTACATTATTTTTGGTAGGTTACATATTAACATGATTTATTACTGGTTAGTGCCACTCAGATTATGAACACTCAAGTCATAGTAGGAAGAGATTCCAGTGTACTTAGAATTAGTTATGATGTTGGTGTTATTTATTTGATAATAAATGATGAGCTTCTATAGGAAACTCAAAATGATTGTTTTAATCAACAGTTTTAAAGGTTTCTTTTTGCAATTGCATTTTAGAAAAACATTATGCTAAAAATCAATATTTTGTTTATATGTATTTAAGCCTAAGTGTACAGTTGTAATATTTCTCAGTTATATTTCCTTTTTTCTGTCTTCTTAAAACATAAGAAATTTCATGAGGGTTTCAGTCCATGTTTGATGTGATGCATATCTATTAAATGATGTTAATAAAAATGTCTTTTTTTCTTATTTTCTTAGTAATTACAGGTGTCATTTGGCTCAATATAAAGTACCACAGCCTATCTGCAACTGATGCCCAATGTCCCATTACATCCCTGAACTTAGAAAGCATTTATTGAATTTGATGAGTGTGGATGAGTCCAGGAAATGACTTAGTTGATATTCTATTTAAAGTATTTTGTGCTCCTTTGCTTCGGCCAATCAGGCCATGAAAGCAAAAAAGGAACGGAAATGGTTTACTCAGAGTAATGTTGAAACATTGGAACATCAAGGCAACACTCCTTTTTTTTTTTTTTTTTTTGTGGCCTTTTACCCTGGTAACTTTTAGGCTCAGCCGGAACAAGACCTATCCCTTTTCAGATAGTCTAGTTTCTGAAGTTGAAACTCTAATTCCAAAAGAAAATTAACTACAAAATTTCAAATTGCCCCCACAAAATGTGATTTAGAAGCATTTAGTACTTCATAGTATTCTTATATGATAATTTGTATTTCTGTGGTATTCATCATAATTTCTCCTCTTTCATTTCTGATATTGTTTATTTGAAGTACTATATGACATCAAATTCAATAACCTACAAGAAACAGACAAGTTCTTAGAAATATATAACCTTCATAGACTGAATCATGAAGAACTGAAAAATGTAAATAGACGGATCAACAATAAAGAAATTTAAACAATCATCCAAAACCTCCTTGAAATCAAAAGTCCAAAACCAGATGGCTTCACTAGTGAATTATACCAAACTTTCAAACATGATTTAATACTTGTCCTTCTCGAACTCCTCCAAAAAACTGAAGAAGAGGCAATACTTTCTCACTTTATGAGTCCAACATTACCCTGATACCAAAACCTGGTAAGGATGACACACACACACACACACACACACACACACACACACACACCACAAACTACTAACCAACATTTCTGATGAATACAGATGAAAAGTCCTAAACAAAATGCTTGCAAATTAAATACAATACTATATTAAAAAGATTATATATTATACATCAGGATCAAGTACAGTTCATTCCAGTGGCACAAGGATGGGTCAATGTAAGCAAATCAATTGATGAGATACACCATGTAAACTAAATAAAGGATAAAACTCGTGTAATCAGATAGATTCAGAAAAAGCATTTGACAAGATACAACATCCATTTATGATTAAAACACTTAATAAAATGGGTATAGAAGGAAAGTATCTCAATATAATAAAGGCCATATATGATAAACCCTCAGCTAATATCCTGAGAAACTGAAAGCTTTTCCTCTAAGATCAGGAACAAGACAGGGATGCCCCTTTCACCACTGTTATTCAACATAGCATTGGAAGTCCTAGCCAGAGCAATCAGATAAGAAAAAGAAAGAAAAGACATCTAAATTGGGAAGGAAGAACATAAACTGTCACTTTTTTGCAGATGACATGATTATTTACATAGAAAACTCTAAAGATTCCACCAAAAACTTTTAGAAACAATAAACAAATACAGTAAAGTTGCAGGATACAAAATCAATGTACAAAATCCATTGTGTTCCTATATACTAACAACGAAATTTCAAAAAATAAAAAACAATGAAAAAGCAATTCCTTTTGCAATTGCAACTAAAAGAATAAAATGCCTAGGAATAAACTCCACAAAGAATGTGAAGTATCTATACATTGAAAACAATAAGACAGCACTAAAAGAAAATTGAAGAAGACACAAAGAAATGGAAAGATATTCCATATTCATGGATTAAAAGAATCAACATAGTTAAAATAGTCATATTACCCAAAGCAATCCCCCTCAAAATCCTAATGGCATTTTTTAAAGATTTGTATGGAATCACAAAGACATCGAATAGCCAAAGCAATCCTAAGATAAAAGAACAAGGCTGGAGGTATCACACTCACTGACTTCAATTTATACTATGAAGCAACAATAATCAAAACGGCATAGTACTGGCAGGAAAACAGACACATAGACCAATGGAACAGAATTGAGAACTCAGAAATAAACCTATATATGCATATATATATATATATATATATATATATATATATATATGCAGATAATTTTTGACAAAGAAGCCAAAACCATACAATAGAGAAAAGAAAGCCTCTTCAATAAATGGTGCTAGGAAAATTGGAAAGCTACATGCAAAAGAATGACTCTAGATTATGATCTATCAGCATATAGCAAAATTAACTCAAAATGAATCAAAGACCTAAACATAATACCTGAAACAATAAATTGCATAGAGGAAAGCATAGGTACTAAATTTATTTATGCACCTTGGATTCAGAGAGGATTTTATGAATTTGACTTCAAAGGCAAAGGAAGTAAAAGCAAAAACAAATAAATTGGATTATATCAAACTAAAAAGCATCTGCACAGCAACAGAAACCATCAATAAAACAAATAGGCAACCGATCAAATGGGAGATAATATTTGTAAACAATACTTCTAATAAGAGACTAATATCCAAAATATATAAAGAACTCATAAAACTCAACAACAACAAAAATCCAATTAAAAAATGGGCAGAGGACTTAACTGACACTTCTCCCAAGAAGACAAATGAATGGCCAGAAGACAGATATATGAAAAAATACTCAACTTCACTAGCCATAGAGAAATGGAAATCAATACCACAATGAGATACTACCTTACACCTGTTAGAATGGCTATTATCAACAAGACAAGGAATAATAACAAGTGCTGGAGAGTTTGTGGAGAAAAAGGAACCCTCATACCTGCTGGTGGGAATATAATTTGGTACAGCCATTATGGAAAACAGTATGGAGGTTCCACAAAAAATTAAGAATAGAATTACCATATGACCCAGCAATCCCACTTCTGGGTATCAACCCCAAAAATCTGAAAACATTTATCCATAAAGATGTATGTACCCCTATGTTCATTGCAGTGTTATTCACGGTGGCCATGACATACAAACAATTAGGTATCCTTTGCTAAATGATTGGCTAAAGAAGATGTAGTACATATACACAATGGAATATTATTTGGCCATAAGGAAAGATGAAATACTGCCATTTGTAACAACATGGATGGATCTTGAGATTATCATGTTAAGCAAAACAAGTCAGAAAACATCAAGAACCATATGACTTCACTCATATGTGGGACAAAAAACTGAAAGCAACAAATAAACAAGACAAACAAACCAACAAGCAAAAATTCGTAAGACACAGACGATAGGTTTAGTAGTTACCAGAGAATGGGGTAGGGGTAGGAGATAGAGAAGGGTAAAGGGGGTCAAATATAAGGTCAAAGTAGGAGAACTGACTCTGGGTGGTGACCACACAATGCAATCTACAGATGATGTATTACAGAAATGTACACTTGAAATCTATATAATTTTACCAATCGATGTCACCTCAATAAATTTAATAAAAATTTTTTAAAATGTTTAGAAATAGTTCATGGAAGAGGTCATTGACTGTATTATTTTTTATTTTGTTATCATTAGGCTATCTGCTATTCACAGAATTTGTTTTACAGATATTACAACTTTTTACAGATATTACAACTTTACAAAAGGCAGATAGAAATGCTCCATCACAAAAGAGAAATATACCATTTTCAAAAATAAACAATCACTCTTCCCTTAAGCCATTGGGTTTTAAGAAAGGAAGTGCTAGAAAGTGTGGTTCATTAAAAAAAAAAGTAAATATTTGACATTCAATTTTCTGTCAAGATAAAGCATTTCCCTCATTAAATGGCTCACTGTTGTGTTCAGCAGATGACTTCCTGTATTTTTCTTTCTCTTTCGACCTAATGTTAAATTGTATGCTACACACAGTCAACAAAAAACCAAATACTTTACTCAATCTATGAAAATGAGATTTTTCTATTTTTATCAATGTTTATATGAGTGACATTCAAAAGTTTTAATTTCCTCCCATCACTTAGGATGTTTTTAAAGTCATTCTTAACTCAAGGGACTTGCAGGAGTTCAAACTATCTTATCCGTTGACTGAATGATTTACTTCACAAACTCAATAGACACTGCACAGGAGGTAAATTCCTTTCAGATGGTAGAATTATTCTGAGAACAGAGCCAAATGTCTCCTCAGCACTGGGAAGGAAGCAAATGCCTCATTTCCCCTTTTCGGAATGCCAGAGCACTGAAAATAATGATCAAATGTTCCATACCATTGCAATCAGCCTGTGGAAAAGACACTTTAAACCAAATAATTTAGATCACTTAAAAATTTGTAGTATTGGTCATTATGTCTTTCAGATGATGTGAAAGAAGTTTTTAAAATGAAATTGATGAGAAGTTAGTTCCTTAAGATTTGAAATTTGAACTTCAGAATCAGAAAAAAAGTATATAAACATGACCGTGTCTCAGTATTTATTTTTAAGTTTCTTTTTCCCTCTCTAACCTTTGTGTCTCCCTACCAAAACTGTTATCTGTTTGTTTTTTTTTTCACATTCAAGTTTCTCAAATGTGGGTAGACAACATTTTTTTGCTTTTACTTTCTCTTACTCATTCTAGACTTCAACCTACAGAACAGAGGCATACACTTCACCCAAACTCTCCATACAGGTCACATCCCAGTTTCAAAATTCGCTTTTCAGTCTTTTTTTTTTTTTTTAACTTGACTTTCTGCTTATTTGCCACTAAAATAAGACTTTTCATGACAATTTTTTCTGAATAACACTGATCATTACTATTTTTTTCCTTAAATCTGTTTTCTTTTTGGTCTCCTGTTATCTGTTCTTTAAAGAACTCCCAATTTTCTGTCTTTGATTTTACATTCTTATTATTTTAAAATAGATTCATAATATTTGCATGTAAATTCTCTGAAATTATACATGAACTCGTGTCAGGGTATTGCATTAAGTGGGAAAGAAAGGTGGGTTAGTTTTCATCAGATTCTCAGATGGGTCTATGAATACGCCAAATGGCTGAGTCGTTGCTTTATACACACCTTCAATGTCATTTGCTGCATGGCTTTGCCACTTGTCTCCTCTGAGGACACACCAATCGACATGATCATTGAAATACTGCTCCTGAATTCCAGATTCCTATTACTCTGCCTTTCAGATTTTAATTGTCCCCCAGTCACCTCAGTCAATATGCCTGAAACTGAACTCATTATCTTTCTCCCATTAAACCTGTTTCGCTTCACATGCTGCTGATTTTAGGAAATGGCATCAACATGCCCTCAGTTACTCAACCCCCAAAATTTTAAGTTACATTTGATGCTAATCCTAATAAGTCATTATTTATTTTATTCTAATTCTTCTTTGTTCACAAATTTCCCCTCCACCTGCCTTTCCATTTGCCCTTATCTGAGTCTGACCTGATTATTTCTCTCCTAGGAGATCCTTTTGAGAATCTGATGAAAACTACCGTCAACTCTACCTTTCCTCCCATCATATTACAATGGGTAATATACAGACTCTAAAACCAGATCCTCTGGGTCCAAATCTCAGCTTGTTCATTTGCTAGCAGTGTAATATTTAGAAACTATTTACTTCTCTGTGCTTAGTTTCTTTATCTCTCATATAAGGTTAATAATAGCACCTAGCTTATAGAATTGTCACTAGAATTAAATGGGTCAATATATGCAAAGGGCTCAGAAGATTTGGTTTGTAATCTCTAAGTATTTGTTAATATTTTAATAATGGGAAAAATACCCATTTGGTCTCTCTGCTTCCAGCTTGTCAACTTCCCAATACATTTTCCTACATTGTGACTGAAATATAACTGTGTACCTATCCTTCTCCCCACCAAACTATTAAGAGTTTCCTTAAAGCCAAAAACTGAATTACATCTTTTCTCTCTTGCCAGTGTTCTGAACAGTGTCTGGCATATTATAGAAACTCAGTAAATATTTTTAAAATAAAAATAGATGAATATCCTTATTCTCAGAAGGGAATCTAAAACAGAACAGTTGTATAACTATGTTTTGAATGAATGAATAAATTTAAGAATCATATCTTGGTATAGCAGGAGTATGTGCCAAGCTGATTTGGACAGCAAGAAAATCACCCCATGTAATTTTATGATGGAGTGTAAATATCATTTTATTTTTTCTTCCTTTTTTTATGCTTTGTTAGTAATTAAATTCATGATCACATTATATGATGTTTGTCTTGTGTGCATCCGATATATTTGATGATGTTTTAATCAACTCTGAACACAAATAACTAGTGAATGTTTAATAGTCACTATCGTTTCCAGAAGAAGTCCAAGCCTTGTTTCCATGTCATTATCAATGTAAACTATTTAATTCCCACATTAACTGCGAATTGCCAAAAGTATGAAGCAATCAGCTAAGCTTTGACACTATGGTAACTGTGAAGGCAGTATTTCCTTAGTGGGTAATGTTTCTAAGAATAAATGTGAACAAATGTTTGCAGTCAAAGGTTAGACAAAAATAAATGTGTTTCCCTAAGTCTCACAAAGTGGCTGTAATTCAGTTTGAAATTACTATTTGCCTAAGACACCACTATTATCTGTTTGGAACAAGAAGAGGAAGGTTTGGTAAATTATTTCAGAAAAAGTATATTTTAATTGCACTTCGGTTAAATGTATCTCATGACATAGATGTTTAAATTTAAAAAAAATCTATGAAACTAAACAAAAATACTCCCTACATGCAAAATTAGATGTATATATAGCTCCTGGACTGAACACAATTTTGAGAAAAGGATGTTTCTAGCCAACACTTCTTAGGAATACTGTTACCATATAACTTTAGTCAGTTATAAGCACTTCAGCAAGCATAAAATAACTACAACTTTTTGAGCATTTATTGTTATTTCTTTACTTAATGATAGAGATACATTGTGAGAAGTGCATCCTTAGGTTTTGTCATTGTGAAAACATCATAGAGGGCACTTAAGAAACCTAGATTGTCCAACCTACCACACACATAGACTATATGGTGTAGCCTATTGCTCCCAGGCTACAAGCCTGTATAGTATCTTACTGCGGTGAATACTGAACACTGGTTAAGTATTCATGTATTTAAACATATCTAAACATAGAAAAGGTGCATTAAAAATATGGTTTAAAGATTTTAAATGGCACACCTGTATAGGGCACTTACCATGAATGGAACTTGCATGACTGGAGGGTGTTCGGGGTGAATCAGTGTGTGAGTGGTGCGTGAACGTGAAGGCCTAGGACACTATTCTATGCTAATGTAGACTTTCTAAACAATGTACACTTAGGCTACATTAAATTTCTAAAAAAATATTGTTCTTTCTTAAATAATAAATTAATCTTAGCTTACTGTAATATTTTTACTTTATCAGCTTTTAAATTTTTCTTAACTTTTCAACAACACTTAGCTGAAAACATACACATTGCACAGTTATACAAAAATATTATCTTTCTTTTTATTCTCATTCTGTAAGTTTTTCTATTTTTAAAGTTTTCCTTTCAAACTTTTTTTTTGTTGCTAAAATCTAAGACACAGGCAGATCTATGACACAGGGTTAGAATTGTTAATATTACTACTTTCTACCTCTACTTCTTCTCCCACTGGAAAACCTTCAGGTTGACAATAACATGAAGATGTCGTCTACTATGATAACAATTCCTTCTGGAATACCTCCTGAAGAACTTGTCTGACGCCCTTCTTAAGGAGGTATTACCCTTTGCAGAGATATATCCATGGTTTGTTTGATTTGTTTCTTTTTTTCCATCATAGATTTCCCATGAACATTCCTAAAATATCTGTCAATAAAAACCTTTAAGTGTTGGGGTCCATTTTTCAAACTTTTTATGAAGCTTGTTGAGATTGGCAAAATGCTTCTACTGTACTCTTTGCTGTGCATTTTATTGGAGGTTCTTCTTCTTCCTCTTCTGCAGTTTCCTTCTCTCTTGCCTTTTTCAGTTATGTGTTTCTGTTCCAGTTTCAACAACTCCTCATTAGTCAATTCTTCAGGAAGCACCTCTAGGAGATCCTTAATGTCATCTTCATCCATAGCAGTTTAAAGTGTTTGCCACCTCAACCATAGCCCTGTTGATTTTTGCAACCTTTGCATCCACGACAAATCCTTTGACATCATGGATGAACCTTTTGAGTGTCTTCTTCCAAATGGCTTTCATACACTCTTTGGTGATATCACCTCAAGCCCAAGTAAGATTCTTGAAGCTGTCATAGATGCAGTAATATTTCCAGAATTTTATCACTGTCTTCTCTACTGCAACAAGAGCCTTGGCAAAGGATCTCAGCTAGTAGTCTTCAAAAGCTGTTACAACTCCTTGATCCATTTGCTGGATCAAATAGGTGGTGTTTAGAGGGAGAAAAACCACTTTGATATTGAGTGAAGATCACCAATAAATAAGAATATCTAGAAGCATTATCAACAATAAGCACAATCTCGAAAAGTATGTTACTCTCTAAACAGTACTTCGGCATTTTGCTGGCATATCAATTCAGGAGGACATTTTGGAAGAGGAGGTGCATCATCCACTTCTTATTGCTCCTGTAGCAAAGTGACACCGTGTGCTTACTGATATGCCTGAAGGCTATGGGTTTCTCACCTTGCCTGATCAAAAAGTGTGTCAATTTGTGGCCTGCAACACTGCCCCCAAGTAAGACTGTTATGCTGTCCTTAAAAGCCTTAAGGTCTGGTGTTGACTTGGCCTCCTTCTGGATGGAAGTCCTTTCAGACATCCATTTCCAGAATAGGGATGTTTCATCCATATTGGATATTTGCTCTGGCAAGTAATTTTCCTCCACAATCAGTTTATCTGGAGTTTCCAAACATTTTTCAGCTGCTTTCCCATAAGCACTCACAGATTCGCCACTTACTTTTACATTATGTAATAAATACTGATTCTTAAATCATTTAAACCACCCACAGCTAGCAATAAATTCGACATCATAGGTCCATCCTTTTCTTTCAATGGACTTTATGTTCTCGCCATGATCATCATGGTGGTTTAAGAGAGATGCTTTTGTGTCTGGTCTTCAATCCAGGTCATTAGAATATTCTCCATGTCTGATACAGGCCCTTCTTGAATTGTTAATCTCATTGCCTTTGATGAAGCAGATGCTTTGATAGCTTCCATCACTTTGTTCTTGTTCTCCAAGATTGTAGCCACCATGGAATGGGACATGTCTGGACTGTGAGCAATAATCTTCACTTATGTTCTACCTTTGAAGCCCTTATTCACGTTTAATTTCATTTCTATATCAATCATTCAGTGTGGCTTCTTCCTAACAACGTTAGCAGTGGATGTGGTATGCTTAGAAGGTATAATGAACAAAATGGCATGAGATTAAATGAAGAGAAAATGATGCAAGCAAAAGTCTCCGTAAATATGAGATGTATGAGGTTGCTGCCAGCATAAAAATGGCATCCTGTTTTACAACAACAAACCTTTTAACAAACAGAAAGAGTACACTCTAAAATAATGATCAGAAGTGTAGTATAGTAAATACATAAACCAGTAACTGTCATTTATTATTATTACTGTACATTACTGCATGTGCTATACTTTATACAACAGGCAGCAGAGTAGATTTGTTTACTCCAGCGTCACCACAAACACATGAGGAATGTTGTTGCACTATGATGTTGTGATGGCTACAATGTCATTAGATAACAGGAATTTTACAGGTCTGTTAAAATCTTATGGGACCACCTTCATATGTGTGGTCCACTGTTGACTAAAATGTTAGTGAGTAACTATATAGTGGTACCTCGTCATTAATTGGCTCTGGTAGATACAAAGAGTACCAAAAACAACGAGTACCAAACAAATTTTTCCCATAAGTAATGATGTAAATGTAATGCATTCCCAAACCCAAAATACATGAAATGACTACAGAAGCTTAGATAAGACTGCAAGGGCCTGTGTATAAGGCAAAAGCTACCGCATGACTAATGGATGACCTCTTGTTTTGGCTGGAAAGGGTAGTGAGTCATGAGGCAACTGACATTGACAAGTTCTATTCTAGCTTGTGCATCAAGTATTAAACAAATGACGAGTACCGGGACAAATTTTCACATCAAAATGTGCGGAGTACCAAATTCAACGATTTTCAAAGCAGTTGAGTACGAAGGATGACTGTATATAGAACAGGCATTATGTATAGATAGGCAATGTTTATATAAACCTCTTTTAGTTACTGCAAATTCATCAGTTATGTATCCTGATCCCACTTTAGAGATAAGAAAACTGAGGCTAAAAGAAGGTGCTTGGAGGACAATAATCAGATACACTCGAGTACTGCATTCAGATACTTTTTGTGGAAGAAATTTTACTTATAAATTGTGCTTAATAAATTTCTGTCTAATTGAATCTTCTCAAGGGGAGGCAAGGAAGGAACTAAAGTTTAATAAGTCAACTATGACATGTGCTCTTTGCTTTTATATGTATATCTAATTCAATCATTTCTCTGTCACTGTGAAGTAGACTAATTATCCCGACTTCATAAATGATGAAACAGCTTCATAAAGGTTAAATTAGTTGCCAAGGACAGAGAAAACTTAAAAAACAAATCTTATTTTGTCTTGTATTACATTTAGGCTATCTCCATAAATAAGTGAGTCAAACTGGAACTACAGGACCCTTAAGGTCAATTAAATTTATGGCTTTTTGGATTATAAACACAGTTCATGATGTTATTGAAAAATCTTTCAGAAGACTACTCTTTGAGTTTTTAAAATGCATTTTGGAAAATTGATGCATTTATTGCTTAGTCATACTTATATATTTATATTTAAAAGTAAAATATTTACATATAATCATTTGATAAATAATAAATCCATTTGATAAGTGAATTTTTTTATCATAAAAGTAGAAAAAGGTTTTCCTTACGTGTTTCAGAATTAGAACAAAAAAGTTAATTTTAGTAACTGATATTTGTCCATTATTATGGTTTAGTCATTTAAAAATTTTAAATTCGCCATAACTAAAGATAATGGTGCCAGTGAAAATAAAGATATACAGAGAATTAAAATCTTGATGGAAACCTTAGTTAGAGGCACTTTCTGTTTTTGTGTTTCTTATGAGTCCTTAAATGACCAGATATTTAATTAGAATACTTAATTCTACAATTAAGGGGAAAAAATTAATGAAAATCAAATAAAATCTGTTTATAAGAGCTCAGAACCCATTGGAAAATAGGACAGCCCACTTACATTAGGATCGCATGACCTGTAATTAAATAAGGATTTATTCTAGGATTGTATAATTAATAAGAAAATATATATAGAGGCTTGAAGTATTAGACAATTTCTGTCTCTAGTATTATTATTACTTTTTAATATGCTATATAATAGAATATACACAGTTAATTTTGTAATGCATCATGAGTGGATGTTATGGGCAGCATCTATCAGAAGCGCATTGTAATTGTTCAATAAATGTTTCTCGAATGGAACAGATGTTTGATTCCCTGACACTGCATCCAAACTCCAAACTTAGCCAGGAATTCTAATTCTGAAGTCATCTCCCAGCTTCTAAAAGCTTAAAGATACATTTATTAGATAACTACTTAGAAAAGAAGTGAAATTATGATAAGTAGGCAGACATATGAGCTCTGTGAGAATCACCAGGACTTGATATTTCTACCATCATGAAAAAAACAGAACTACTTAACTCCATGTGCTTTAAGTCTCAGGATGATAAGAAAAATATGTTTTCAATCTTTCCCCAAATGTATTCAGTTCAATATGAGAATAGATAGTGTCTCATATTAATACTTAATTTCTAAATACTCATGAGCTCTATTAAAATTCTCTGGCAAAATCCTACCATGCTTTTCTTCCAGTGGACTTTAACTCAAGGTTTTGGCAGGCTCTGACTGATTAGCAGGTTTTTTCCTTCCCAATCACATTTCTGAGCACACCCAAACAGAGCTCTGGGAACTCACTGTTTAGAAAATATTCTTTACAAAGAATCTTATGGGCTTGTTTAGACTGAAGGAGCTATATAACTCAAGGTAATGGAGTGTAATAGAGAAATGTGAAATGTCTTTAAAACAAGATCACTTAATATCAAGTTATTCTCTATACTCACATCTACACATGAAAGTATGGAATTGAACTAATTTTTCATATAGCTCAGATCCACTATTAAATTAAAGGAGACTCCACCTTATGTCTATTGCGTATATACACTGAACCCTTCCATGAGGTCACATAAGCCACAGCTCAATGACAATCATAACTTGCAGATGTGTTCTCTCTCACTCATCATCTTTTACCATTCCATCTTCACTCAGAGAAAGGCTGATTAGCAAGCATAACTACACAAGATGACCTTAAGCTCCAAACTTTGGAGAGCCCTCCTTTGGCTGAGGAGAGATTCTGATTGAAGTAGAAAAGTACACAAGGCACTCATTCAATAGTTGTTGTATGGATGGACAGACAGATGGATGAATGCCTTCTGAAGAGGCACAGGCCTGTGGTTAAATAGTTCCAGAGATTCTAATGGTATTAAAAATTTGCATTTCCACTGTCACAAGGACACCCCAGAAAAAACACGCATAGATACCTTAGTTTCACATAGGTCTTCTCTGTGTGGAACTAAGCATAAGTGATAAAGACATTATAAAGTTTTAATAATCTTAAAAAAGTTTTAATAAAGACTTATAATAACAAAAATGATTCCCCACTCATACAGTTATTGGGAACTTCTATATCTCCTTTTCTCTCCAGGCAAAATTTCCCTCTCCCCTTTTACAAAAGAGATAATTAATATTAATTTTAAAATGAGAACCCTCCTGAAACTCTGTCACTCTGACCCAATCTTCATTGGCTAATTTCTGTCCTATATAATTAAATGTCTAATACCACAACAGCAAATATTTGTCTAAGATAGTATCATAGATTTTATCTAAAGCTGAAAAGACCAAGAGAGAAAGAAGAAACCAGAAGATTCTTTTAGAAAGATATTGTGAATTCCCAAATTCAAGCTTATTAATACATGTTCAGAAGTTTAAAATATGAGAAAATTGTCAGTGCAAACTTCATGAGATGCTTCTAAGAATAAAGTTCTTTTGCTGCTTTTATACAGCAATCAATGCAACATAGAAAACTATACTGAGCATTTACTTGCTCCATCTTAAAAAAAATATTTTCTGTCCCAAAGTGGAAGAAAATCTTACCACCTTCTTTAGTGCAAAGGTTGACGAGGTTGTGTACTGTGTCCATCAGCTCCAGCTGCTGCTTCTGAAGGACACTGTTGTTGGTGGTAGCTCTGTTCAATTGTTTCTCTAGCTCCTGGATTATATATGTTTGACGAGTAACCAAGCCTTGAAGATTCTCCTTCTCTTCCTTTAAGGCATCCAACTCTTCCTTGTGCTTTCCCTCCATTTCTAAGATTTTATGTTCTAATAAACTACAAGGAAATAAAGATAAGATTAGTCTTAACAATGCTACACCAAAAATACTGTGATTTAACTAGCATGAGTTTATTAAAGTCAGAAATTTTAATTAGATATTTCACCATGGAAATATTTTGTGAGACACTATGTATGTGTGTGTGCGCGTGTGCGCACGCATAAAGTTCCATACATAAAATGTGAAATGAAGAATTATAAGATCAGTTACTGTCAGAGTAATGTTTGTTTCCTGAATGTCATTTATATCCTGGGGTGTATCTTATATCCAGGGTAGCTGACTTGGACCCAAACAGTTACAGTCTGGAGAAGTTATAGTATAACTTTCATTAGGAAATAAATAATCCAATAAGAAACAGAACAGTTCAGAAAAAAAGTTTGAACAAAATATAGAAACTATTTTTTATTTACTTTGCTTCATTCATTTGGGATTCTCAAAACATTAATAGTGATTACATTTCACAATATTTCTGTGGAGAAAGGAAATAGTATATTGATGCAGAGACCACAGGACCAGAAAGTAAACTATGTAAAATCACAATTAATTAGATTGCTTGGGATTTTTTATATTGCTTCAGAATCATAGCCACTACCTATTTATGTCTAAGCTAAGACAAATAAAGCTTCAGAATGAGGCCTAAAGGCACCACAAATTCCCAAATCACTGTATAAATGGTTCTGAAAAGGAAGACCCTGGGCCGGTGCCACAGACTCACAAAAGGACTTTTTGCTCAGGGTGATGCAGTCTTCAGCCCAGGTCCTTCCTTCTCTCAGAACTCTTCAAAGGACATGCCCCTTGCATATTGCACTTTAATACTGATAGTGAGTGCAGGAGCACTCTTGGATCCTCGCAACTGACTGGAAATAAAAGGCATTTACATTTTATGGAGTGGATAATGTATTAGTATTCCTCAGAGGAAAATCTTATTCAGTTTCCTCAGCTCCATTTGCAGAAAGTTCAACCAGTCCTTGGTTTACAAGGTGTTATTCAAATGTGACTTACCAGATCGGGCACTTATTTACCTTGGAGAAATACAGCACTGAATCATTTCTATAAGTTTTCATTAAGAGGACACTCGGGAGTGTTTTAAATTTAATACTTAAATCATAAAACGGAGCATGTTTGAAGAGCCAAATTTTCCAACCTCATGTACTGGGAGATGAGTTGGAATATCTGATTATCTTTTACAAGATTAAGAAGTGTGGAAAGAACTGCTCATGGGCAGTCCAGATCTTTGCCAAAAAACCTGTCCTCTAAGAGAATGTGGCCCAGAATATGGCACAAAAGTTGCCTGTTGAACCAAGCCTGAAAAACACTGAGATGTTTCTGTATATAAGACCCTATTAATTTACAATACTTTCGGTAGCATGCCCAATTTGCACATATGAAAATTTCACATTAAGACCTGTTGGGAGCAGCTCTGTGACTTCTGCAGGATAAGAAAAGCCATGCCTCTATTCTGCGTTGCTTTCATTCTACAGGATACCAGCAGTGAAAGAAACCATGCCCTGACTGATCCTTGAGCAGACTCAATTTGGACAGATACTAGGAATAGTGATTTGGGCAAAATGTGGTGGTCATTAACATTTTTAAAATGTTTTTTTGGAAATAAAAAATTTAGTCCAGGAAGTCAGAGTAAGATGAAAGACAGTATCTCTAAGGAGTAGTATGACTCAGTCTTTTAGTATTTTCTTGTGTGTCAGTAACTTGCTGTTAAGAGAACTTGGTGGTTAAAAAACAAACGAAAGAAAACAAAAAAACCCTTCTCTATTGGTTAAAAAGTTCATGCCACCCACTGGTTAAATGATTAACGTATTTCTGTGGATGTCAGAAAAGATGTTGTTTGCGCCTATTCAGTTTCGGCCTTCAGATCTGAGAATTAACCACAACTGAGGCCTTAGCTCATTCTCAGTTTACTTTCTCATTATTTTCGTTTCTCCTAGGGTAATAATCAGATGCAAGTTGTCCATAATATAGAGTCAGTTAACTTATAAATAAGGTAATCATCTTTTAAATTCACAAGACTTATAGTATACTACCAGGAAACCTTGGAATTAATTATTAAAATTACCATAATGTAAAGATCAGTAATATAATACTAAATAAAAAATCTGAATAACCATTTTGTTCCTGAAATAAGATGAACACTAGCTTTTCAGTTTTCCCAATCAGTAAGTAACATTCTAGTTTGGAAAATATCATGCTTTAGTTATAACTTGTATTTATTACTTTCTAAGTGCCAATAGTGCTCTCAGCACTATGTAAAATATAAAATGACACTACTCCTACTCTAAGGATTTAGAGGAAAAATATCTCAAATAAAACAACAGCTATAAGAGACATCTGTTTCAGACATAATACATTAAAATATTTTTTTGCATCAATGTTTTTCCACTTTTGATGCATTTCTTGCTTAAGAGGATATATATATTTAAAGATGACCACTATCTGAGATGTCAATAAAGGGTTTTACTTACTTATTTTTTAAATTTTGTTTTTCAGGATAATTTGGAAAGACCTTAGAATGGAAAGTTGATCAAAGAAGTCCTGGTGCCAAAGAAAACAATTCTGGATATTATCTTGTGGAAGAAAATGCATGTATTTCCAAAGTAAAAGGAATACTCATATATACTTAGTATGTTGGAAAGCACATTAATTTTCATAATTCACCATGCAACTTTTAATGCATGACTACCAGGTATCAAAAGACATTAACATAGCGTGTCATCTTAAAATAGATATTCATGTAAAGAGGGCGCAGCTCACGAAATAAGAAACTTGCTCTGCATCACAGACATCTCACAGGATTTGGAATAAAATATATGCATAAAAACTACAAGCATATTGGAAACTTGTACTCCAGTAATTCTCTTTTAGTTTACTTATTAGGTATATAATTTATAGTTACAATAACTTTTTAACTTCCTCAGGCAAGACTGAGCTCTTCTTAACCCTTCCATTTCTGTGATACTACTCATCCTTCCCTTCCATCTTCTCTTTGCATGGGCTTCCAAAAATCTATTCTCTTTTCTTTGATATTTCTCATCCATTTGTTATTATCTACTTGGGAACTCATCCCTTCCTCTTCACTATTTCCAAACTGGTCTGAATCCAAAACTTTCTTGCCAGAAAAATTCATATGTTAGCTCCACTTATTAATCATATTGTTGTAATATACCATAATAGTTGTGTACACTTTAACACTCTTATCTTCTTTGATTCTTAAAGCATTATAGTGGTATAGACTGAGTAGATATTACAAACCCCAATTTAAAGGTAAAAATCTAAATATCTTGTCCAAAATTGTAAACATATTGTGTCTTCTAACTCATCAGATAAGAAATCTGCCCATAGCATCCTTATGCTGTGAAAACCAGCATTAGAGTCCCATCTCTTTGATTTAGTATAACATAATCTCTACCTGTTTTAACTCATTTATTTTTATCAGGAATCAGGCATCACTTTAGTATCTCCCTAGTATCTGCTGCTCTCCATCTGTTTAACTTGGGAGCTTGTCTTTCACAATATTTCAACCTACTTCTTTTACATGTATAAAAGACAAATTTCTTTGCCAAGCCAGGTTTTCCATTTAATTGGAACTGGTATTTTTTAAAGTACCATTCTGCCTTAACTGCTCTGTAATTAAATTTAATTTTCTTACTCAGCATATTTATCATATTCTATTTTGTTTGAAGCCTTTTATTGGTCCCCTTACATTGTCCCTATTCAGGTTGGGTGGGAGAGGCCACCTCGGATAGGCAAGTATATCTTTCTATATAAAGGTTTATCTAAAGGACAACATTAGAGCTTCAGTGTCCTGAAATTAGATAGGCAAAGTAGTCATACTTTCCCTGATGATGTTCAGCAACAAGTTTAATTTAGGTTTAAATGCATAATCCAAAAACTGGATGCTGATTCCAAACTCCAGTGCACTACTTTCTAGAGTGCACTCAGTATTTTTATTAGTTAAGAGTTCCATCATCAAGGTTTTGAGGAGGCTAGATTAAATAAATAGTTCTTTTTATGATGCATCATTTAAAATTAATGTTCCATGGAACAACTTATGAAACTGTGTACTTAAATCTTAATATACAAAGACAAAAATTCTCACAGGATTCTCAATACTTTCTGTTTCACATCTTTCTGGAAACACTGAGAAGAGATATACATAGAAGTTTGGCACTTAACTTCTAGTTTGAAGTAGAGGTGCAATTTAATGAAGAATAAAATAAAATAACCTATGCCTTGAACCTCAGTAAAAGGCTCTAGTTGAGTGTATACAAAGCCTTATTTGAAAATTTTGGTTAAGTTTTTCCCCTCTTTTCCACAGTCTGCCTCCTCCAACATTATCATATTGGAAGTATTTGAAACCATTGAACACATCTTGAAACTTTCACAGAAAATGCTCTCCCTTTCAAATTGTTTCCCATAATAGAGTTCTCAACATAGCAGTCAATGAATTCGCAGCAATGACAATTGCCTAAGCTCTATCTGTGTAAATATAGCTCTTAAATAAAGAGGAAGATATTGAAACTGTACAAATCTTCTCATTTGTATCCAAACCTACTGGCAGATGTTTCCATTTTTTCATTTTCTCTTTAATATGTAAGGTGTCAACCTGTATTGCAAATACGGATTTAAAAGAATGATATACATATATCTAAACCTATATCTATATAAAGTTTTTTCACTCATTAAAAGCATAGTAAGTTCAGGTTAAATTTATGCTTTAAGTTTATACACATACAGAATAAATTTTCTCTCAAAATATGAAGTTAAATATTTTTGTAATTAAGGACAGAAGTATAGATTACTACAAGTAAACATTGGCAACCCAATGTTTTAAAGTTTGGGGTAAAGAAGAATAAGGTACACATGTTGTAGAAGCCAGAGACCAAGAGAAAGAATATATGCTTCATTACAAAAAAAAAAAGGAATATTGCTATAAAAAATAGACTGAACAATAAATAACAGATTAGAGAAAATGTTTGAAACATATATGATAAACACTTAATATTCATGAAAGAGCTTATATGAGTTAATAAAGAATAAACAACTTCATAGAAAAATGATAAACACACATGAATAGGCTAGTTACAGAAGAAGAAACGCAAACAGCCAATAAATGTTAAAAGGTGTACAAGCTAGCTTCTCAGGTAGACAAGATTAATGAAGTGACCAGTAAAGGTTTGGGGAAATTAGAAAGCTCATGTACACAGTGGAAATGTAAAATCCTTAGGTAACTTGCCAATATCTAAGAAAATTTTAAATAATCACATTAAAAATATGAATAAATTATAAATGATAGTACATGTATAACAATGAATGAGGTATATCTATATGTAGTTACATGTGTAATATATCTGTGATAAATTGTTATAAAGTAGAAATAAACTCGGCACTTAAAAGTTACATTCTATACACATACATAATATGAACACATAATTGTCTATGTATGTTACTGTATATAGGTATGTGTCTGTGAAAACACATACATAAATGTGCACATTCTATAGACACATGTATACCTTAGTATATTCATGGAAGTCTGAAAGAATAAGCACCGAACTGTTAATCTGTTGATGCTTCTCTGCAAAGGGTATTATTGGTAGAGGTTATGAAATTAGGGAGACTTTGACTTTCAGTTGTTACACTTCTATATAATTTAATGTTTGAATGAAGTTTGTGCTACTCTTTTTTTATTAATCAGAGCGATGTAGTAAACAGCCATGAGTCTAGAATGGTCTGGGAAAATGCTGTCTAGAGATGTGAAATTTAGGCTGAATTAGTGAACCTCAGAATGTAGACTGAAAACCTTGAGTGGCGTGTGATGGGTTTTTGGGGATGCAGTTAAAACACCATCTCTACGTTATTTATGTTAAGGACAATTAATATATTTACAATATTTAATGTAAACTATGTGATTTGTGTTTTCCATTAAACAGTCGTGTGTGTGTGTGTGTGTGTGTGTGTGTGTGTGTTTGTACACAGAAAATGACATTGCTTGGGATAGAGCCACTGGAAGATTTACCAGTTCATCATTCATTCAACATTCAAAGAACATTTAATACTACATGTACTATGTGTAGAGAATTGTGCCGGGGAGCATGAAGACAGAGATAAATAAAACACAGTCTCTGGTATTCTAGAAGTTCACAGCTTAATAGTAGAGGGATGTATAAAGACGTACACTCACACACACATTACAATGTGATGGGATGAGTGAAATAATGGTGAGGGTGGCAAGGTTCAGTGTTGTCCTATAAGTAGTAATGAATAAGTCTATCTGGCAGAGTCAGAGAAGGCGTCTTGGAGGAGACAATATCTGCACTGAATTTTAAAGTGTGGGCAGAAGTTTGTGAGTTGAATAAAGAACTACAGGGTATTCCAGACAAGTCAAACATCAAATATGTCTGAAATGACATCAAGTCTTCAGTGTAATACTAACAATTAGCATAATTAAACACTTACTTTGTGTGTCAGGTACTCAATCTCACATCATTGCCACACACTACTGTTTTCATTATCCCTGTGTTACAAATTAGGAAACTAAAGCACAGAGAGTTAAGCAACTTGCTTAAAGTCACACAAATAATATGTGGCAGAGTTGGTTATAACAAGATCAAAGAAAAGTGAAACTCAGGCAATCTGGCCTCTGAACTCATTCTCTTAGCTATCAGGCCATACTTTATAAAATTTAAGAAAACTACTGGAAGTAAGGTTTTAAAATTAGGATTATAATGATCATGGACTGTGTTCTATGCTAAAGGACTTGAGCTTTATTCAGTCAGTTACAGAGAATCATCAGGGGGTTGGGTAGATTCTGTCTAGAGATTCAGAAGTTGGGCCAAATTCGTGTTGTGTGGGTTATCTACAGAAAAGGAGAAAGGACTATGACTTGCATTTTAGGAAGAAGACAGTGGCTGAGCTCTGGATGATAAGTTTGAGAGACGTTAAGGGTTAAGGCAAAGAGGACACTGCGAAGGCTGAAACAAGAATTAATGGGAGTTTGACCTAAGACACAGTCAGTGGAAATAAAAAGAACAGGATAGGCTGAAAAAATATTTAAGAGAGGGAATTGATACCATCAGTAGTCATTAGTGAGTTGTAAGGAATCAGGGAAAGGAAAGCATTAAGATGGCTCTTGGATTTCCAGCTTGATTTAGAATTCTGTTCCACTCTAATATCCTAAGTTTAATAAAATTTAAATGAAAAGGAGTTGTATGCACTAAATTCATTTTTAAAAAGCATGACAGGAAAAATATTCTATTCAATCAGTGTCTGTAGGTGTTTCATTTACAATATATAGAATAGAGAATTATAAATACAAATACTTTTCCTTGATCCCTTCTATCTACAACTAACACAATTCAGCCTAATTTAATGAGAGAAGTTAGCAAGATTTTACTATAGTATTTTGTAAAGAATTTATCAAATAGAGGACAGCTTTAATTAAAAAAGACTGTGATTTAACTTTTCATTTCTTTGGTCATATTAAGTATTAAAAATCAATACTTTATTATGCCACTACAGTACTTCGCAAGGTATAATTTAGTATCTGAAAATTACACACACTTCAATCACTTAAAATTAATTAACATAATAACCTCCCATAAACTTCAGCTACAAGATAGATGAGGCTTGTCAAAGAAGTTCAGTGAATTCCCAAGGTAAAATAAATAGTTTATATTTCCTATTCTAGGATTAAGAGGAATAAATAATGATCTCTTTTGGAATAGGCCAAAAACAACTGGCCTGACCCTTTCCTCAAATTTATATTTGTTTGTGTTAAGAATATAACTTGACAACCACATCAATTAATCTTGAAGCTGCATCACATTGGAAAAATATTTTTATAATATTTAAGACAGAGAATCATCATGCACTTGAACCCTAATTTTGCCATACACTAGCTGTTCAGTCATAGGCAAGTTACTTGACCTCTGTGCCCTTCAGTTTATATATAAAATGAAAATAATAATAGGTACTTTGCAGAACTAGTTGATAAAGAGTGTTGTATGCTAAAGCACCTCACTCAGATGTTCATATAATATTAGATATCTAAACAGCAGCTAGTTTTATTAAAAGTATGTCAGAGTAACTATCACGTATAGTTTTACTTCACTCTGAATGGTCTTATTGAGGATTTCTCTAATCTTCACTCTGTATATTCAATACAAGCATCAGGAAAACCCAAGTGCTCATCTTTGTATGCATGAAATGTTGATTTCCCTTCCTGTATACCGTAGTGAGGTAGAAGAATTTCTTCTAGAATTGTTTTTCATCTGCATGTGTTTCCACATTGGAAAGAGTTGGGGTTAAGTTGAGAGATGGGCAGGTGCCTTCAAACCTGGTCAGTTAACCAAATCTTTTGACCAAAAGAACCATTTACATATTTATTTCAGCTGAAGGAATTTGCATTATGACATCCTTCCCTGTTCAGCTCTTTCCTATTGTTTTGAGCAAACATGGCAGGAAACACAGAACCTAACAGAAGTTGACAATTACATATCACACTTGTGGTCATACCAACCCTTTAGGTACAAGGTAAATATTAATGCCTCCCAATTCCTGGGTTCTTGGTTGTGTAGTTTCAACCATATGGGCCAGTTACTGATAGCTTACTTCCAAGTGCTGTTTCCTTGAAGTAAGAAACAAAATCAAGTTTTGAGATTAGGATAGCATCCAACAAAAGAAAAAAAATCCAAGAGAAACAAACTGATGGCTTCTCGGAGTCACCTCCCACCAGATTGTTAGGAAAACAAACGGTAGAGCAAAAAAGTTAATCCTCTTCCTGCTTTCTGCCTTTTGCCGTTTAGGGGATAAAGAAGTGAATCTAATGAGGCCAACAACTAATTTTCAATCTTACAAATGCTGCATTTAATCTGTCAGGAGGTAAATCAGCAGGACCTCTCAGTGTGATTACATAGTATGATCCTATTCAGATCACATTACTCCTTACACTGCCAACGAAGTGGTGGACCGTCCTAAGGGCCACCTCACCTCATGGACTTGGCAGCTGAAGCCCCATCATACTCAAACCTGGTAAGTCACACACCCAGACACAACCCCTGACATTCTTTGGGGAGGATGCGAGCTTAATTTAGATAATCCCCTTTGCGAAGTGTATTAGCTGATTCAAACCAGACCAGGCTGACTAAAGGCATGTTGTTCCCACATTTCAGAGATGCCTCAATGTAGAAATAGCTTCTTTTTCATTTGGGGATATAGATTCATTTAAGAAATTGGTAGGGATGATCAATATGCTAATTTAAAATATACAGAACAGTTTCATGTTTCACTTAGACCTTCTATCCACTTACACGGGGCGGGGGTCCCCATATTTCTCTGTTGCTCTTTAAGGTGCTTGGCAGAGTTCCTCTAATTCCATTTCACATATGAAAATAAACAACAGGGAAAATATGCTGTGCATCACCAATGGTTACTTTTGGTTTGTATAAAGAAAAAGCCCTTTTTAAAAGTGATTCATGCAAAAATTTGCCTGACTTAAGAATAAATGTCCCACCAACATCCCATTACATACACTGGGCCTTCAACAGGAAGACACAGATAACTACAGAGATATGGCAAAGCCAGGAGATATAGCACACTGATAGAAAATACCCCTAGCAACTACATGTGAGGTAATGTCGCAACTGAGGATCAAAAAAGAAAGAGGTGCAGAGTTAGAAGTAAAAGACACGCTTTTGTCAGCATGAGCACGAACATGAATTTCAAATGAAAACACAAATCCCTGAATTTACTGTGAAATACCTACAAGAGCTGGAAAATGGAATTGTTAAAATCCTGAAAAAAGTATTATTAGCAATAAATGGTGTGATTTATATGTATAAGAAAACTGGAATTTTCCTTAGAAATTAGAATTCAATGAGGGAAAAATTCATCAGCTGAACACATGTATATGCTTGGGGTTAGGAGTTGGAGTCCTCTGAGACGCCATGACACACGGAGAAACTCCTTCTGCTTCACCTGCAGCAAAGCTCTTTGAGAGCTCAAACCTTGACTCAGCTTTACTGATAGAAGAGACAGAACAAATTTTAATCAGTTTTCCTCATAAAAAGAACGTTCATGGTGAGAATTCCACACTGGGAAATGACACCAGGTGCCACATCACGAATCACGATGGAAAGACTACAAGTCCAATATGGTCTAGACTTAGGGTAGAAGGCATATATTTTTTTAAAGAGGAGAAGGAGAAACACAAGAAAGTATAAATATGAGAAGGAGGGAGGAAAAGAGACAAAGACACAAGGAGATAGAGAGAGCTAATACAATGATATTTAAGAACAGCATTTGTTACTGTAGTTGAGGATGAGTCTTTCAGGCTTCCCAGTAGTTTTATGGTATAACCTGACAGCTGAAGTTTCAGAAGTAGACCAAGAGATAATACACATATCAGCAGGAGAAAAACTGAAGAATGTAAATTCATGTTGACAACTTTTTAAAAGATAAATCATACGGAGTAACATAGTGAGAGATGGATTAACACCACCCTAGGTAACATCTGTGAAATGAAATGCCATGCAGTTATCAATAATAATATTAAAGGAATATTTATTGATTAGAAAAAATATCTATCTCTGAAAGAAGCAGGCAGTAAAACTACACTTACATACAACATATAGCAATATGTGCAGCTCTCTCAAAGTGATGGGATTGTGGTTTTTAATATTGTTTTGTGTACTTCCTCCTTTTTCTACAATAATTGTGTTAGTTATATAATTGTAAAAACAATCCTAAATGGTAAAATTGTCATTGTTTTATTTATTCATTCCTAGATAGAGCTTTCATAAAAGCATCCTGAAATATATCACTATAAATGGAGTTCACTTTTAGTGACAAAGTTAAAGCATGGTAGGATCCTAATAAGGGATAGTTGAAATAAAATATACCTTTCATGTGTATGTGTCTGGTTACTTTGAAACTGCAGTAGGTTAAATGGTACTTCTCAACAGGATTTTCAATTCCAGAACATTTCATCATGTGACCAGTTCAGGGTCAAGTCCTGTCATGTTTATTTATAGTTATACAGTTTACCCCATGACACAGTACAAAGATAAATAAATGTAAAACTTAGAAATACAAGTCATAGAGCATGAGTGACCCCTTTCAGACTCTAAATCAATAGCCAAGTTATCTTTTTCATGTAAAAGTTTAATTATAATTATTGTTATTAAGGTATACTTTTAGCATTAAGTTGGGAAATCCTTCTAGGTAGCAGACAGTATCCAGAAACCATGTGCTACAGTGGAAAAGTAGGACTAGGAACAAAGAAACCTGAATTACATTATCAGTTTTGCTACTAGCAAGCTGTTTGACCTTGGACAGATCACTCATTTCCAATTAGTCTATTTCCTCATCTGTTAGGTGAGAAGAGATCTAGCATTCCTCTTAGGTACCTTCTTGATTAGAAATATGGTGGAAACTCTGGTCCCATCACTACAATGGTATTTAACTACCTTCTACTAACACAACCATTTTAAACTCAATATAACGCACAGGAACTAAAATGTCTCAAGCCATCCAAATATCCCGAAGAAATGTGGTTAAATATACAATACACTTTCCTACAGACACCAGTGCTTTGAATTATCCATCATGAATGCCAATGACTTCAAAATTATGTAATTTATGTGTTATCCCAGCTCTCACAATCTCTAAGACCCATTTCACTTACCTGAAATAATTCGTAGTTTAGAAAAACACATCTATGAAACTAACCAAAGAAATGTATTAGGTCCAGAGTAAATGGCTTTAAATAGGGGAAAAACAAAATAACTCTTGAATCAACTTTACAGGTAAATAATTTTCCATAAAAAAAAAATTGCCTCTTTCTAGATCGTAATTCAACAATCTTGTAGCTCTGTACAAGCTTAACAGCAGATAGAGTGATAATTCGAATTACAGAGTTTCAAAGACTCTATTCTTTTTCTCTGTTGCTATAAATTTTGATTCTGCTGAAAACTTTCACTATTTTGTGTCACTGAATTTAGTGATATAATTAATCAATTTTGGTCAATATAATGATATTTGAAAAACTGAACATTATATAAATTAGTGTTCAAAGTTATGAAAAGCAAATATTTCAAGATTATAAAATAAACATTCGTATTAATCTTATTGTTCATGTACTTGCATATATTCACCTTAACGTTGCCTTTGTATTTATATTCCAAATTAGTATGGTTCTATATTTCTTTTCTTTTTTTTTTATAAACCACATCAATCTTTTTAAGAGCTGGCAAAAGGTATAGGATATAAATAAGTTATGCATAAATATTTTTAGAATATAACAATACTCACCTGTTTTTCTCATGAATCTTTAGAATTTCATTTGTTTGTTGAAGAAGTTGCTTTTCTAGCTTGTATGTTGATAATGAATTCTCCAGCAGTTGTATTTCAAGTCGAGAAGTTTGATTTAGCACCTGAAGATAAAAGATACAAACATTCAAACTACCATCACAAAGAGTAAAAACAATTATTTTGGGTTTTTTATTTAGCTGTGTCTTCTTTCAAATTAGTATTTCTACCAGAATATTTAATTAAATGGTCTGTATTCTAATAATTAGTGTTTCATATGTCTCTTAAACATTATGTATTTGAGATTGAGGTTGAAGTTGAAAGAGAAAATTGAGTTGAAAATTCCGTGTCCTGAATTACTAGCCTATTTTGCAGTGCTAGTGGCTTTATATGTATTATCACCAATATTTATAATTACAAAATAAGTATTAGTACAAGGTCTTTAGATATGATGTATAATTAAGAATAACTAATAGGTATGTAAAATATGCCTGCCTTGCTCTATCACCTTACATAAACCAATTAGAAATATGCAAACAACTTTTGAAATAGTTAAGGCAAATTCATGATCACACATTTATTCAACACCTACAATGCTAAGTCATGTCAGTCCTTCCAGATATTATGTCATTTCATAGATATGGTCATCTGTTGGAGGAATTATTATCATGACTTCACAAATGAGAAAACAGGTTCAGCAAGAGGCTGAAATTGACATGGGAATCAAGGGAAGAGCTGGGTTTCAAACCCAAATAGTGTAACTCTAGTTTTAATACTCTATACAGAAAACTAAGAAGAGGGAGTTTCAAACTATCCTATCCTGGGTCTTAATCTGAAGAGACAAAGGAACACAGATCACAATGAAGACAAACTGTAGTTATCATTTCAACTGCACTACACTGAGTCCTCTAGAAAGTGTAAATGTTCTACTCATCTTGAATTATGAAGATTCATGTTGTTAGTTAAGCTTTAATATAACAGGAGTATATGAGCCATGAACCCAAACATACTCATTCTCTGAGCAAACATCACATACCAGAAGATGCCTTCACACTGTGGCATTGTCCTTGTCCCTTCCTGTTTCTATCTTTCCTGTGACCCACTTCTTCCTTAAGAGAGACATATGATTCGTTTTAAAAGCTCCCATGTCATTTGAAAACTTTTATAACCAGCACATCTTTTTTTAGAATTACTTATTGAAAGGGACCTGAAAAACCTACTGGAGGGTATTGATTTAAAGCATCCTCTTCTAAAAATGACACATGAGAGCTTTCCTCCTTTTCTGTAGCAGGTCTAAACCTATATCAGATACACATATTAAAAAAAAACAACCCTTTCAAATATATACTGACATAATCAGGGCTGGGCTTGGGCTATAGGAAGTTGTGGGGGAAGAAGACATATTTTCAGGGGAATAGAACAGGGACTAGGGTGATGAGAGAGGCATTTGCCTTAGTTGCAAAATTTAAGGAGCTGCCAAAAAACTCAGTGATAATATTTTAACATACTTTGAAAGATGTAAATTAAAGTAAAAAATATCTATGCTGAACACAGTATGATTTTAAAATAAAGATAGGATCTGTCATGCACATGTATAATTCAGTTTTGCATGACCTGATCTCACTCCATTAAAACTGTCCCATCACTACTGGAGGTGGGGGTGAGGGATGGAGTGAGGTAGGTGGAGAATAGTGAGATAGCGCATTTGTGCTTTAAAAAACTTTTCAAGAGGGTATTCAAGACAGTGGAGTAGATAAATCCTGTGCTTGCTTCCTTCAGTTACCACATTAAAATTACAACAAAATTATAGAACAATCACCCTGGAGAACCATCTGAATTCTAGTTGAACAGAAGTCCTACTGTACAACTAAGAATATAAAGACGCAATGTCAAGACTGGTAGGAGGGGCAGAGACATGGAACAGGCCAGGCTACACCTACATATAGCAGTTGAAAATCAGGAGGAGTATCTTAGCCACAGAGGTCCCCCCACCAGCAATGGACAGATCTTCCAGACTGAAAATCAACAAGGAAACAGTGGCCTTACCTGACACACTAGATCAGATGAGTTTATTTGATATTTTTAGAGCATTTCACCCTCAAAGCAGCAGAATATTTTTCAAGTACATATGAAATATTTTCTAAGATAGACCACATGTTAGGCCACAAAACAAATAAATTTAAGAAGACATAAATAATAACAAGCATCTTCTCTGACTGCAATGGTATGAAATAAGAAATCAATTATAAGAAAAAAAACTGAAAAACACTCAAACACATGGAGGTTAAATAACATGTCACTAAATAATGAATGGGTCAACAACGAGATCAAGAAAAAAAATTAAAAGATACCCTGAGACAAACAAAAAATGAAAACATAACAACCCAAAATCCAGGTGACACAGTGAAAGCAGTCCTAAGAGGAAAATTCATAGCAATACAGGCTTTCTTCAAAAAGCAAAAAAAATTTTAAATAAACAATCTAACTTTACACTTAAAGTTGTTCTTCTCCGTGTCTGAGATGGGCATGAAAGAACACTGAGAAAAGAATGGAACCATCCAAAACTTAAAAAGATGTTTTTATATCTAAATCTGGAGACTAAGCTTTTTAATTATTCTTTACTTTGTCCTACCTCCAGTTCATTTGCTACATAGCAAGCAGAGTGATCTTTGCAAAAACATTAATCAGATCATGCCAACTCCTACGTTAAATCTGTTAATGGCTTCCCTTTAAAATTAGAATAAATTCCAAAGTTTTTGCCTGGCCTACCGGGTCCTATGTCATCAGGACCCTGCTTCTCAGATCTCACTTTCTGTCACTCTCCTCCTTGTTTATTATGGTCCAACCATATTGGCTTTCTTTCTGCCACCTCAACATGCCAAATTAATTTCCACCTCAGGGCTTCTGTACTTGTAGTTTCCTCTGCCTGGAATGCCTACCCCTTCCCAGATGCACGGCTACTTTCTTCTCATCACTTCAAGTCTTGCTCCCGCTTCATCCTCTGTCAGGTCACAATGTTTTATTTTCTTTATGGAATCATCACTATTGGAAATCATCCTTAGAGTTCACTCCTTGTTGTCTTTCTGCCTCATGTACATGTCAGCAGGAGTATTCTGTGTGAAGCCCTCCAAACCTCCAGAGCCCGGCATGGGCCCTGACATAGTGGAGCACTCAGAGCTATTTTTTGCATGATATCCCCTAGACAATGAACACTGTGCTGTTTTTCAAGTTGGGTAGTGGTCAGAGATGGGGTAACAGGCCACATGAGTATCAGGCTGGACTTCCATAACAGCCCAAACCTAAAGCAGCATCTGAACATGAGAAAAGGAGGGAGGCAAACCTCAGAAGGCCAGGCTAAGTGTCAGTCCATCTCACGCCAGTTTTGAGCAGAAATGACAATCCCTTCTCTTCTTTCCCCATCACCTTGACCCAATAGCTGCTTTATTTCAACTCTCTCTACTGATGCATTAAAATAAACTTGAATTTCAAAAGTGGGAGACTGAGAATTGTACAGGAAGCTATGATAAATTGACCACTTTCTTGTCATGTGTCTATGGAACTTGCTGTTCAGCAATAATGTAAGTGTTCCATTAAAATGACAAAACACATATCCTTCTTTAGCAGAAACACATTCCAAAAGGACATCTCTACAAGGAAGAAAGAAGGAAGAGGAAAGAAAAGAGAGGAGGGGGGGAACAGTGAAGAGTATATGAAACAACCCCCCGCCCCGAAACTGCAAAGCTTAAATTTTCCAAATATACCACAGAGTGAAAAAGTCCTAAGACCTGAAACAGGATTTATGGACTATAAAATTTTGGTTCTTTCTTTAAAAAAAGAATTAATACTAAAAACCTGCGGTTTGTCAAAGACAGTGAGCTAGAGAATTTCAGCCAGCTTCTCTTAACTACTTTTACAAGTGCCCCTGATCATCCTTAAAAGGAAAATCTCCCATAATAGACAATTTCTTTCACTTGCATATTAACTTTCAAATCAACCTTGTCTGTAGGTTAGTTTTTCTTTTTTACTTTAATTGTTTTTCAAGTGAAAAAATATAACACAAGGAATGATGCCTTGGCACTTAGAATTTTACAAAAGAATGAAGGAATGAGAGAAGATCACCGTTTTACAAAATTGATGCAATTATTTATTTGATCAATGAAGGGCCATGTGACAAAGTACCACCCTACAGGTTACTTGTTAACTTCCAAGGAAAAAGTAGATGATGGAGATGAAGAGACAGGGAGGATTCTAATCGAACCAAATTAAAATACCGTCACTGAGAGTGTGGCAAGCTGGCACTTGTGCCTGCTGATGAGATGTAATTGGAAGTTAGCAGCAACTCTACAGAGCACTCCCACCATAATGTTCAACTTAATCTGACTGAGCCCTTAGACTTAATTTCCAGCTTAAAGAAACCACAAGAGATAGAAGAGTAAACTTAAAAGCATCTTAAAAAAAATATTCACACAAATTGAGAATATGGGACAGTTTAAATAACAATTGACACAGTTTCTTAAAAATCTCAAGACTAAAAAAGAAAAAAAGAAAAAGATTGCTTCAAAATAAAAGGGACTACTAAATCTTAAAAGAAAAGGGACTACTAAATCTCAAAAGATAAAATGGTAAAATTTTTGGTAGAACTAAGGAAATCTGAATATGAAAACTAGATAATCTTAGAGAATTATTGTTAATTTTAGTCATGATAACATTATGTAATTAATGCTATGCAATTATTTCATATACTATTTTATATTTTATTTATATTATCTATAGATACATGAGGACTGTCCAGAAATCCAGCCATGTAATATGAAAAATAGAGGCATTTTTTCTGGACAGCCCTCACATATTATATTTATGATATAATAATAACCTCAGTGGGTTACAAAATTTAGTTGAGATAGTACTCATATTACAAATGAAGAAATTGAAGATAGAAGAAACTTAACCAAAAGAGCTAATACACAGAAGAGTCAGAATGGAACCCAGGTAATTTGTGTCCAAAGTCTGAGTTCTTTCCCGTGGGCTCACGTGGCTAATCACAAGCAGCATTCCTCTGGCTAAGAAAGGCACCTCCCCTCTGTCAATAACAACTGCTATCAAAATGGTTTCTTTAAAATTACCATGAGATCTTCTGCTTGTTGCTGAAGATGTCATCTGACTTCTTCCCTCTCCCTTCCCTCTTTCCCACCTCAAGCAGCACTTACACGAGGCAGGAAGGTGGCCAAATTTCTCATGCTTCTCAGAGTACAGAGAAAATACATTCATCCAATGTTGTAAAGGTGGTCAGAACATCTCTGCAATAGACTGCTTCTGTGCAGTCTTATACCGATCTATTTGTGAGTATATATTACCATCAACACTCAACCTTTACAACTTGCCTTTAGGCTTGAGAGCGCTGGGCTAACATCTACAGAAATTAAGGGACTAATTAGTTAATTTAATCATTCAACAAATATTTACTGAGAGCCTACTATGTATCAAGTACTGTTCTAAATCCTAAGAACAGAACAGTGAGCAAGACAGGCAGAAATCCATGCTCTCCAGGAGACTGGATCCTGGTGAAGGGGTTGGCCAGCATTTTCTGCAAAGGGCTGGATAGTAAATATCTTAATCTTGGAGGCTGGATGGTCTCCGGTGCAACCACTCAACTTTGCAATTGTACTGAGAAAGCATCCATACACAACACATATGATAAATGAATGAGTGTAGCTGTGTTTAATAACACGTTATTTACAAAAAGAGATGGCAGTTTGAATTTGACCTGTGGGTCATAGTTCACTGAGCTCTCTCCTAATGGGTTATCAAACACTTTTTCCAGACCTTGTGAGAAAATTAATTACCAGGGTATTTTCCTTCAATGATCCATTAGCAAATTTATTTTACTGCCATTTCAATTAGGCCAAGGTTAAATGTTTACTTAACGATCCTCTCACCAAGTTAAAGAGATCCAGTGGCTCAATTTTGAAAGTTACCCTTTGGAACCTATTTCTGCCTAGTGATTCAAGGTCATTGATTGGAGTGTCCCTTAAACCACCTTTTAAATATGTAGGGGTATGACTGAAATCCAAACAACAGGTGTGATAGCTTGTGATATCTGAGGAGCAAATGATAAATGAGATTAGACATGCAAAAAATTTATTAGGGCAAATTCCTGTGAGAGAAAATTGGGAAGAAGCCAGAACTGACTAGAAGTGCCTTCTGACTGGGTTGCAGGTCTAACTACAGTGAAGAAAAGCAGGAAGGAAGGGAGACCAAGTGGAAATACTAGCCTGTAGTTGTGAGAAAGTTTGGCAAGGCTGATGGAGAGCCCTTAGCCAAAGTCACTTGTCAGTGAAATGCTACAGTTCCCATAGGCAGGTCTGACTAAGCATTGCTGCCACAATGTGTCACTAGCTGGAAGTGACCATTGGAAACTGTGGTCCCTACATCAATACCGTGATGGATCTCAGAGCACAGCATCTGGGTCCATCTTAAATTATGCTCCCCATAGGAGGAGACTGAAAATACATTTTTACGAACGTAAGAAAGGGCTCCATAGCTAATTAATTTGCTGCAAAGTTAAGAAATGGATTAGAAAAGTATGCCACATTAACATGACTGAGCTCACTGAGGACAAGGTTTACTTTACTTATTGTTGTATTCTATATAGTACTTATTAAAATATCTCGTATCAAGGAGGCACTCAAAATATAGTTTAGTAAATCTGATTAAGGTCTATTTCTTTTTTTTTTTTTTTTTTTTTTTTTTTTTTGCTTTTTGGTATGTGGGTAGCTCCCTGGCTGGGAATCGAACCCAGGCCGCAGCACTGACAGCGCCAGCGCCGAAGCCTTAAGCCACTACACCATCAGGGAACTCCCAAGGTCTATTTCTTAACACTATGGTTCCCATATAAATCACTGGAAGTTGGAGGATACTTAGTCTCAGTGTCTAAGGAACTTCCTTATAGTTATACAACCAGCAAGGACGATGCTGGGTCCTAGGATTACATGAGATCATGTGCACTCATGCGGTAAAATGGCAATAATGAGCAGCAACAGGGAAGCAGCAGCAGCAGCATCTTCATCATTTATAGAAAACATTCAGTTGCTACTTTTAGGTTCACTTTACTTTTGGTGTATCTGCTTTCCACATCATCCTCTGCTCAACCCCACTTAGTGTCCACAACCTTAGAGAGAGAAAGGAATCACAGAGAGAGGCAGTCTTGACAGAGAGCTGCTAAAGCGCGTAGACTCTAATGCCAGACTGCCTGGGTTCAAATCTTTGCTCTAACATTCTAACATTTACTAGTTCTTTTGTCTAGAGCAAGGTGCTTCACTTCCCTGGGTTTCAGTTTCCACATCTTTAAACGGTAATAGTACCCGCCTCATAGAATTAAACACACACACACACACACACACACACACACACACACACACAGTAGCTAATGTAAGTAAAATTGCTTAGAATAGAGCTGAGCACAGATTTTTGGAGCTGAATTTTAATGTAGTTTGCTATTAGTGTGCTTCTAATCACAACCATCCTGAGGAAGAAGTCAGACATAGATTCAACCACAGGAAGTGACATGAATAATGTTGGAAACCAAACTGTTCTTATTGAACTTTTGGAAAGAGGAGCTGAAGGGAAAGGCAATACTGGTACTAACTGATAACAGAGTGAGAAAAACACTGCAAGACTAAGAAGAAAGAATTGGGCATGGTGCTGGTTCCTGATTCTCACCATCATGGCCAGCAGCATTATTTAAATGTATTCATTACCTGTCTCTTTTCTGACCATGGTGCTTACTGAGCACAAGAGTATTTTTAAATAGGATTGCAGTAAATATGGCTCTAACACCTTTTGTTAAGTTTAAGCCTAGAAGGTAAACAGAGAATTGGAAAGCAATTAAGTTGCTTATAACATCATCATGTGAAAGTTAGGACACTAAGATATATTGCAAAACCACTGGCATTAGCTCGTAGATTAACTCAGGACTTAAAGTCAGTTTAAGAAAGGCAGCACTTACCAACCATGAAAGAAAGTAGAATGAATATGGAAGCAAAAATCTGGGAGAATATTTGGAGAACACAAAAGGATTTACTGGTTGATTAATGCTTATTACAAAATAATAGAGTATATGGAGATTAAGGAATAATTCAAGATTCCTTTTGTATACTTGCCCCTGCATCACGACTTGAGTGCACTTGAATAATTACGCCTAAGTAGAACATGTCCTGTTGCAAAGGTCCAACCAAGTAAGCACCACATGGGTATACATGCATATGAAAAGAGTTTGAAGCCTCTCTCCCTACAAATTCTAATGGATTTGTGACTTTTTGAGATGTTTTTGAGGTTCTAGATACCTTAAAATTCTTCTTGGTGTATCTAAAACTTTCATTGGCTTTAATGACTGCTTAGTTTTAGCGACTCCATTTAGAAAGTAGGTTTTCTTCTATAAATTTGCTGTACCATATTCCACAAACTATATATCTCTTAGACTTAAACATGCAGAACAAGTTATCCTTTAAAATTTGACATAGAATATATCTTAACAGTTATTAATATGCTGACAATGGGAATTTCCCCTAGACAACTCCAATTCCTAGGTGGAAAGAGAACAAAAGCAACTCAGGAGATGTTCTGGAATGAAAATATAAAAACAGAATCCCACCACATATGTCATATGAGGTCTGAAAATAAGTTTGTGAACTTGCCACCATGTGCTTACATTGGTAGTACTGTACGAACAACTCGGTAAGGTTTCATAACCTTGGTATATCTGTCTCACCGCTGTGTTTGTGGTGATGTGTGGTGGTGTGGCATTCAGTATTGTTACATGATTTCGTGTACCATCACAAGACTGTCAGAGCTTGCTTGGATTAGAAAAACGAACAAACATTAAACTTCTTGTTAAACTTGGCAAGAGTGGAAGTGAAACCAGGGACACATCAGTCCAAGTTTATGGGGATAATGCCATGAAGAAAACAGTGTACAAATGGATTAAACATTTTTCCGAGGGGAGAGAAAGTGTCACTAATGAAGAAAGGTCAGGGCGGGCAGTAATGAGCATAACTGATGAAAAAATTGCAAAAATTCATTGAATTATGTGTTAAAATCATCAGCTGACTGTGAGAAGCACAGCAAACCAAGTAAACATTGATAGAGAAACAGTTAAGAAAATCTTAACTAAAAATCTTGGCATGAGAAAGTTGTGTGCAAAAATGGTCCCAAAGGATCCCACCAATGAACAAAAGCAAAGGAGAGCTGAAGTTTGCCGAGATGATGTTTTGGGCTGTGTTATCACTGGTGATGAAACATGGATGTACCAATACAACCCTGAAACAAAGCATCGAAGTGCACAATAAATGTCAGTCAATTCTCCATGACCAAAAAATTCCACCAGTCCAAATCAAGAGTCAAAATTATGTTGTTAGCCTTTTTTGACATCAGAAGGACTGTTCATTATGAACTGGTACCAACTGGACAAACAAAGTTTACTGTTTGGAAGTGCTGAAAAGGCTGTGTGAAAAAAGTTAGATGAAAACAACCTGAACTTTTCACCAACTCATGGCTCTTGCATCATGACAATGCACCAGCTCACATGGCACTGTCTGTGAGGCAGTTTTTAGCCAGTACACAAATAACTGTATTGAAACACCTCCCTAATCACCTGATCTGGCCCCCCAGTGACTTTTTTCTCTACCCAAAGATACAGGAAATATTGAAAGGAAGACATTTTGATGACATTCAGGACGTCAAATATGATGACAGCTCTGATGGCCATTCCAGAAAAAGAGTTCCAAAATTGCTTTGAAGTGTAGACGAGGCACTGGTATTGGTGCATAGCTTCCCAAAGGGAGTACTTTGAAGGTGATGGTAGTGATATTCAGCAATAAGGTATAAATCACTTTTTCTAGGATAAGACTGGGAACTTAAGTGTCAGACCTCATAAAACTTATTGTAACAGAAATGCATAAAAATTTCAAATGTTCATTCAAATAGGGAAGTATTAATTGTGTTTTTTAATATATAGAATGTTCTGTAGGAGATAGTGAGAATTCTGTTCTAATAAAAATAAAATGCACTCACATTATTTATACCATAAGAAGCCACTGTTCATAGATCACTAAGTTTGCTTATTGTGATGATAAATGATGTTACACATAAAGTCCCATAAATTTTAGCTATTATATGTAGTTTTTCTTCTCCATCCCCCATGGTTATCTGATGACAGTGTGCCATTATTAAAATATCAAAAAATATTTTCCAAAGCCTGGGTGATTTAGTGCTCCAATGTAATCCATGTTTAAGTTCTCATTCAATTATTTAATTATTAGTATTACTAATCAAGGGGAACAGAAAGGGAAAGAAATGAGTATGACTCAATTTGAGCCCCAGATTTAATTCACTAGCTGGATCAATGTGAGACAATCACTCAAACTTTCTGACCTCCTTGCCTGCTCTAAGTGGTTTTCCTAAAAGTCATCTGTACATGAGAAAGTGATTTATGTAATATAAAATGCACTATTCCTATAAATTATTATTGTTGTCTTTAAATATCAACATATGATCTCTAATGGCATTAACAGAAGTGAAATAAAATAGGAATAAAATTGAATAATATTTTAAAATTTATGTATTTAACATAAATAAAGAGGCCATTAGACTGAGATGGGTATACTGACTTGCTAGCCTACATAAGCAAAACAAAACCTAAGCTAGAGTTAATGCACTTGAAACCAAACAAATGAAACTTAAGATAAACCAATCACAAATAGTAACGTGTCCTTCCCAAATAAGGCAACTACTTAAGTGATAGCCAATCAAGTAATTGCTTTGCTTTGCTTTCACATCTTCTCTATTAAAACCTTTCCCTTAGTTCCTGCAGTAGAGCGTTCTTAACTACTTTCAGTTAGGCACTGCCTGATTCTAATTGATGTTTGCTCAAATAAACTCTTGTAAATTTAACGTGCTTCAGTTTATCTCTTAACATTATTATGTCAGCTTTGATTCCAGAAATCAGCTACACTGGGTTTTAGAATGGTAACTGAAATAACTATTTTCATGGTTCAAAGCACACCAAGAGATCATCTTCTAGTCATTAAAAATGATATTTTCACTAAACCGTAATGGTTGGTTTGTGACAGTGATGACAAAAGGACATTCTACTAATTTGTACATAAATAAGTATGACTGTACATAAGCATGCCACTGTATATGGGAGGAAAATATATATGATCATGCATATCTATTTATATCTATCTATGGAGAATAATATTAATTGACTCCTCATTATAAAATCATGTGAATAATAAAATAAAAAGTATACATTCCTTATTAGTTTACTTGAGGTTTTCCTTCCTATCCAGTGAATGCACAAAACTTCTGCATGTTCCATTATAGCTAGAGTATACTACCAGAAACAAAACAGGACAGGTAAAAAAAATGTACATTAAAGGCAACAATTTGATCCAAATCATTATTTTGTTTGACATATATCATATTATAGTTGGTAGCTGGAGTGTTTATTTGAATTTAAATGCCGATTACATCTTTTGCCAGTCCTGTTTTTGTTATACAGACACATACAGAACTAAACATACCAACCCTCATTTAATCAAAAGTAACATGCATAGCATGTCAGGTAGTCATTGTTGTTATTACTAATAAACAAAAATGTATATGTTTCCTTAGTCCCAGTGCTGAAATGTGCTCTGAGTTTACGGAATAAGCTGAAGGGGGGGAAAAAAGTCTTCCCACTTAGAAGTTTCTCAACTGTGGCCTAGGGGTGTACCTGGGTCTCAACATCTGTCAGTTTTCTGGTCTGCTCTGCAGTCTGAGAGAGGAGGCTGGTTCCTATCTCAAGCATGGTGGCCGTATGGTTCTGAACTGCATTCTGCTGTATCTGGGCCATCTCCGACTTCATATTTTCCACGATGTAATTCTCAATCTGCAAGAGATAAAGGACAAAGCATACTACATTATAAGCAAAGCCTCTCAGTTGGAGCATGTAATATTTACAATGACAAAACGAGACACAGCTGGCAAACCAGCCATCTGGCAGGGATCCTCTGCATCTCCGAGAATTAGGAAAAGGGGTACAGAGCACACAGGAATCCAGTTGCTAACAAACTGCTAATATGCTGATACATGTATGTAATCATCACAGTTATAAACAAAGTGTGTACTTGGATAGCGCTTTCTTGCTTTCAACATCATCTCATTTAACCCTCACAGCAAAGTTGTGAGAGTTAGGCACAGATGGCCTCATTGTTCTTTATATTTTATAGCTAAAGAAACAGAATCAGAGATCAAGGATAAGCCCAAGATCACCCAACAAAAACACAGAAGAGTTAGTGTGATCATTTAAATCCAAATCCTGCCTCCCTGGTCTTTCCATTACACCAGAGTGACCACTCATCTCAGAAAAATTCTGTCTCCTGCTTCTTCACTGTGATGAAGAATAAAGACCATGCTGACTAAGGTGAATGGGATGGGGGTGAGGGGAAAGGCAGACACCCAAAACACAAGCCTTTAAGGGTATATTAAACTATAGGCAATAGCATATGAAATGAGCTGCAGAACTTCAGAACTAGCTAAAACCGTTCCCATTGCTCCTTTGCAAGCTTAAAAAAGACATTTAAAGTATGGCCAATAAAGCGGCATCTGCCCTCTCGTCTTGGGTAGCATTAAGTCCTATTTATAGTGCCATCATAGAGAATACTACGGTTATAAAATGAATGATATACCACAGGGGCCAAGAATAATTACTAAGTGACTTACTATGAGGGAGTCTGCTAGGCATCTGGGAGAATAAAACTCAGCATATGCATGGCTTGAAAAATACAGAAGAAGCCTGCACCTCCCTGTCAGTGCACTTAACCCTCCCCCACCACTGAGTGGTGACTACATTTTATTATCCAATTACACATATGGGGAAATTGCATCCCAGAGAAGTCAGGTCCAAGGCCACACACCACAAAAACAGCCAGACTTGGATTTGAATGCTGAAGTCCTTAACTTTCATACCAACACTTAACCACTTGATAGCTCTGCCAAGTCATGCTTCATAGGCTGAGTTTCAAATCATTAACAGCAATGTGATTTTTACTGATTTAGTGAACCATAATACATCCATTATTTTATAATCCATTGTAACATTATTGTCATGTAACAAATACAGTCTACAATGAAATTTCCCTTTGTGAAATTTTGGCAGTTGACTTTCTAACACCATCTCTTGCTTATTTCTATTTATCAAACATGAATCTGTCCCAAGCTAAAGAAAATGAAAGGTTAGAGCCAAACCCATATTGTTATTAATAAATTCTGACTTTGTTCTTGGTCAATAGAAGGTACTCATAACTCTCCTTCATCCTTTACCTCCAAATTAAAAGGAGAGGAAACAATTCTACCTATAAAAATTTATTATAAAACAAAGTAGACCGAATTAATATCTGGAAATTATATCAACAAAATATAAGGTCTCTAAACCAAATCTTGGTTTTATCCCAATTGAACTAACACATTGAAACAACAATGGAAGGGTAGCGTAGAAGAGGGGAGGTCAGAGTGTCAAACATCTGTTATTTTGGATTCTGCATCATATGTTTCCCCTTTTCCTAATAACATTCCTTAACTTCCTTTTGGAAAATTATAATTTCCCCCTTCAGAACAAATGCTTCAGGTGAAGTTGTCCGACTACAGATTCAGGAGTGGGTAGGTGTTTGAGCCTGAAAACCCAGGATGTTCTGCTCTTAGAGAGTGAATAGTTCAAGAGTAGAAAGATATTGTAAGCAAGGCCACTAAATCTCAGTTCTGGATTTTGTCAAACTATTTCACAAAAGCACTGCTTTTTCCTCTGTGGTTAGGAGGCTGGTAGCATATAATGCCTGACACTGCATCACAAAACCACCAGCCTAAGAATGAGACCAAAAGAAGTGAAAGAAGGAAGAAGGAAGAAGGAAGAGAGAGAGAGAGAGAGAGATGACAGACAGATGATATAGATAAAAGGGTATCTTTAGAGCACCTGGAGCTGGTCATGTCTTTAGCCAGATAGCCAGATCCACCCTTGGCATTCAGTTGTAAAGTGTCTGATTTAATTATTTCCCCTTGAGCAGTCCACCTTTTTCTCTTCAATCACATTGATTTAGGTTTCTAACACTTACCACCACAAGAGTCTTGACTAATACTTATGATGGATGTTTAGCAAAAGAAGCCCCAGAAAGGCAAAAAAAGGAAAAGAAAAAAAAAAAAGCAGCAGTATAGCAGTACGGCAGTATGGTCTTTGCTTGTCCAGGGAATTTGGGGCTATATATAAACATGCATATCCTCAAAAGTGGCAGGAAAGTCTCCACCATAAGATGTAATTGTCATTTATAGCTGACATTTGTCAATTGTCTACTATATGGCAGACACTAAGTGTATACACACACACACACACACACACACACTTAACAGAATTTAAACTTCACAGCTTTATGTGGTATGCATTATTATAGCCACTTCATAGGTGAGACTATTAAAGCTTAGAAAATAAATTCACAACAACTTGCTCAAGAAGAAACAAGAACTTAAACCACAGTACCAACCCATGTTCTTTAACCTCTAACCTATTCAGCGCAGCACTACTTAGTTACTCTATGAATTTTGTTATGTAGCTCCTAAACCATGTATGTTCATTAAAACAAAAACAAAAAAACCCTACATGGGGAACATTTTACACATGCAGATGGAGATACAACACATCAGAAATCTGCATAAGAATTTTCAAGGGTATATCACTAGGAAACTACATATTTTCAAAAGCTTCTCATTATAATTCTGATTCAGGCAAAGACCAGTGCTTCTCAAGGTATAGTTCAGAGAATAACTGTCTGCATGAGAAATGTTTGTAAACAGTCTGCCACGAGACAAAGAACTTGTGACAGAATGCGAATTGTGTCGCTAAGCACACTGTTTAGTGCACTTATACAATTTATCTATACAAATCGTAATATACATATACATATAGATACTGAAGTAAGACTTTTTCAGTGAAGAAAGTGATGTTCTAATGATTTAATGTACATTCTGGTACAAGCTCCTTACATTTGCAAAATAACAATTTCCTGAGTACAAGTAATTTAGACTATCAAATTTATTCTGCTGTGTCAGATTCTCTGCTTACCAAGAAATTTCAAATAACAATTTGGTTCCTACGTTAATTTCTCTCCCGAGAAAGAATTCACTAATCAGTGAGCTCTGATACAATCTGCTAGATAATTATACATCAATGCTTACCCAGTTGGTTAGTAGGAGCCAGTTCCCAGAGCTTGAGTTGCTCTGGGTGTAGTAATAATCATATGCCCCAGTCTCCACAGAGGAGGCCACCTTTTGCATAAGGAGATTATATGAAAGTTCAGCTGCTCTGTGATCCTATCTGGGTTAGAGTCTGTCTATCTATCTATCTATCTATCTATCTATCTATCCATCCTAAATTATTGTGTTGTTTTTTAACTGTAAAAGTTACTACCAGCAAAGCAAAATAACTGCTTTATGCCAGCATTCATTACAAAGAGACTCCCAATTCTGCTGACCTTGTTGTAGAAATAAAGTAGGTCTCCAACTCATACTAAAATTCTTATTTGGGTTGCCATGATGAGTATCATAAATATAACGCTAATTATTTTTTAATCAAATGGGGCTGCTTTCTTTAGGAGTAACTGCCTTTTAATGCAAAAGGTAATGGCACACTTAAGTAGCAAAAACCAGATGTAGTTGATTTAAAGGCTGAGGAGGGAGGCAGAAGTCAAATATACAATGTGTGATTAATAAGGAGGACTACTTTCATCTTATCTCTAAACATTCCTCTGTAGATGTATAACTATGAAATCCATCTTGCTGTGCCATGTCAGCCGGGTTCAGGAAAGTTTTGCAACAAATTTGATTGTTTTCATATATTCCTTACTAGTTTTAGAAATATGTTTACAGAATATGAAGACTATTTCAGGGTTCAACATTTTATAAACATCTAAGATGTGAATTTTAAGCTTACAAGTTGCTAAGCACAAGATCTGATGGGTTATGAAGTAGGAGATCCCCTATCTAAATCATGCACCATTTGACTCTTCTGCCACTCTCAGTGTCTGACCCCAGAATTTTAGTAAATATTGGCCTGAATACTATCAAGAGGATGGAGGATGTGATTTGAAAGGGGATAATGAACAATAAATGGAAATTTTTAAGCGAGGACATAATGTAACATTTCTAAAGTGATTTAATGTTTACAAAGAGCTTTCATACACACTAACTTGATTCTTACACCAACCCCATAAGGGGAGTATGGACTCCAGTTTACGGTTTAAAAAAAATCAATGCTCAGAGACCTTAGGTGATGTGATAGAAAGAAAGGACTCACATCTATTTCTGATGTTTCACTAGCCTAAGAGTTGTGAGCTCACTGAGAATTCATTTACTTATTCTTTTGAGAAAAACATACATCATTAGAGGGTGATTACTTCACTCTGTTTTGCCGTGTTGGAGGCTAGGTTAACTTACGGTGAGGTGAGAGGCTATAGGGACAAGTATGTGAAAAGTTTACTTTGCCAGAACTTCTAATACAATGGTTAATTAAAAATCCTCTCATCAGGTCCTACCTTTTTTCTTAGTATGTAGTTTATAACACTTTTGTTTACTTTTGCCTGTTCTATTACTATAAACCATTATAACACAGGAAACAACAACAATACACTAAGACTCTACTAAGGCAAGGTATTACATATACTAGTTTTACAAATACAGTAGACTCCCAGTTAACCAGCACCCATGGTTTTAGAAGATGCTGGATAAATGTAAGTAGATTCTCCATTAACCAGCACTCAAGCAACAGGTACCCTCAAACAACTGGCAAAAATCTCAAGCAACCTGAGTGCTGGTTAATGGACAGTCTAATGTATGTAGCTTATTGCCTCCTTATAACAACCTAAGCACTTTAAGTTTCCTCATTTCACTGACAAAGAAACAGGCTCAGGGAAGTTGTCTATGATAACACAGTGAGTCAGTGGGACAGCTGGTATGTTGCTTTGAAAGTGGCTAGATGGCTCCATAGGTTGTTCTCCATTGTAAGAATAGTCACCCATGAAGCACAAGAACACTATCACAAATGCCATAGACAAGTACTGGTAACATATAATATTCATGCATGAAATATATAAAATGAAGGCTACAGAACTGATGCTGTAAAAGTTGCTTAAAGACATATAATTTCTCAGTTTTTAAATCATTTTCATACTGATTGATGGCTCTAATATCCTGCAAAATGTTATAGGTGAGGAGAAATCAAATACTTAGTCAACTGTCTTAAAAACAGTATTAAACAGAAAAATATTTTTGAGAAGGCAAAATTATCAGTCATTTGTAGTTCATATCTTTTGAGTAATGACTAACAGAGAATTAATGCTATTATTTTCTATTATGGGAGAGAGTTTTGGGAGAGCTCTCTTACTGAGCCCTTTGAAATTTTTCCTGCTTCATGTTCATGAGAACCAAAATCTGTGTGAGATTATGACATGTCTTGCATGTGAAATGCATTCTGTATCATTTCACTTCAAGAGATCACTTCAAGGGATCTCTTATATGAGGGTGTATCTTAAAGCACAAAGAACAGAATTTCTTCATGTAATTCTTAAGAAAATAACATTTTAAGCCCTATAAAAATTGACAAAGGCATTGTTCCCTTAAAATATGTTGTAGATTAAGTGGACTCTCATTGAATGTTGGTGCATATGGTATTACTCAGTTATGGCAAAACAGCCAAGAAATAAAGTAAAAGGGTAAATATGGAAAAGCAATAAAAAGGTAAAACAATGCAAAAAATGCCTTAAATGTTGATGGTTTTATCTAATATCATTGTTTCATAAATCAGTGGCAATATTGAAAAACTAGGTTTATGGTTTTATATAAAAAATGGCTGAGACCAAATATATTATTTGCAGGAATTTCTATTATTAGATCCCCCAGTATACCCCTTCTTTTACCAAATGGAGAAGTACCATTGTCTTTTTAGAGCACAACTCTATTTAGTTGACATTTAAAATAATTTCTATACTGATACGTTTTTTCATTTTTGGTATCTAAAGGAATACATACTATTTATAGAAGAAAGAAAACCATTAGAATAAGTGAGCTGGAAGAGACATTAAATATTTTGAGCTTCAAGGATCTCTTTGATAGACATGGTTACTGAGGTTCAGAGAGGTTATAGAAAGCAAAGTGAAAAATCTAATTAATGTCAGATGCTGGGCTCTGGCCACTCAGTGTGTTGGAAACAGGTTTATCTTGACAAGCTGAGCTAACAACATGGCTACTAGTGCTTTGGGCCCACCCCACACTTGCTTTCTTGGTACCTGCTTTACTTCTGATGGCTTCTAATTTGAAGCTCCTCTTTCCCAATACCAATTCATCATCATGGGTTTTTGGGGTGTGACTTTGATTCTGGACTTTATGCTTCCTAGCCAGCACTGATGCCCACCTGACTCTATTCTTCCCATGCAAGAACCCACAAAATGGCAAAAAACCAAGGCCAGACTCTAAAATTAGTTCAGGTGTTTTTTTTTTTAAACTCTTCATCAGTTCAATTTAGCAAATATGTGATAAATGCATCCTAAGCACGGTGCCAGATATTAAAAGTACAAAGAGTTGTCTTGTAGAAAATAGACAACATATAAATGGGTCATTTCAACAGAGTTGCTGAATACTCTAATGGAATTTACCTCTGACTATATTTCTTTCTATAAATATTCTAATCTCTTTTTGATAGGGAGAAGCTCTCAGCTACTAATATTAATAATATAAGAGGATATTTGTTACATCACCTCCAATGTAGTAGCAACATCATCACCACTGAGGCATATGGAAAAGCTAAGCTATGAAGGAAGAGCACACCAGAAAATCCCATAAGAAGAAATTCTTTTGCAATCATTTTTCTTGGTTACAGTTTTTTTAAGACCACATATTTGTGGCTTCTGAAAATTGCCATATAGTGTCCCAGATTTGGATCGGAACTCAAGAAAGTCCTCTGCTTTCATGTAAACAAAAGAGATGTTTTCTGTGCCAAAACACATTTCATTAGCCTGGCACCTCCATTTTACACCCATATTCTCATACCCAGATAAAGTCAGAGTTATGAAACTTTAAAAATATTAATAAGTGTCTGCTTAATTTTTCCTTTTCCATTTTTTAAAAGGCAGATGGTATATAAAAAGCACATTCTGCCAGGAGTCAGCTTATCCAGATTCTAATCTAGGTAATATTGTTGATTTACTCCACAAACTTGAACAAGTCACTTGAGCAATTTGGGTTTCCAATCTTCATCTATGAAATGAAGGGCTGGATTAGGTTATTTATAATGTCTCTCTTAAAGCTCTCAAATTAGTTGACTGAAAACTTCCTTTATAAAATAAAGGAGTCCACAAGATTGATTTTATTTATTATAAAAAATTTAAATTTAGATGTACATCTATGTCTACAAAATACGTAATACAAATCCTTAACGGCAGTTAGGAAACAATGATATACGAACACAGTAGAAAAGCCCTGGATCAAGTCTCTAGAGCAGGCACATCTGTCTTAAGATAAAGAGCTAGGATTTCTGATTCCTTTAATCCCCAGGCACCATTCTGTCCAAAATATATCCCTTGTCTTTCATCAACACAACCTGGCTTTTTTCCTCCGTTTCTTGATTCAATGAATGGCATTGCCACCACCTATCCATTCGTCCAAGCCACAGGACTCATTGTGGACTATTCCTTGCCTTCATTTTTTACATTCAGTCAAACTATGTTGCTTCTATCTCTTGAATGCTGCCTAGATACATCTCTGTACCTCCTTCCCTTTCTCCTGCCACAGCTCTTTATCCTCACTGCACTGACTTAGGTCAGACTCTCATCATTTTTCTTCTGGATTTGTTAATGGCCCCATAACTGGTCTCCTGACTCCAGACTTGCTTCCTCCAATCCATCATCCCTAGCATAACCAGAGGGATCTATTTAAAACACAAATTTGGCCTTATCACGCCACTGCTTAAACTCTTTCAGTGGCTTCCACTACCTACAGATGAAATCACAACTCCTTTTTTTTTTTGGTGGTTCCTTGGCTAAGAGTTGAACCCAGGCTGTGGCGTTGAGAGCACCAAAGCCTAGCCACTACGCCACCAGGGAACCCCCGAAATCACAACTCCTTAATAAGTATAGAAGAACCTTTATGATTCCTCTCCCTACATGTACCTTATGCTGCAGTCACACCAATTTGCATTTCTCCAAGTATACATTATTTTCTTTTGCTTCCGTGCTTTTGCCCACGACTTTGCTCTGATTGCAATGTTTCTTTTCTACCTCATCCTACCTTTTCCTGGGCTAGTCCTATTCTTTAATACTCAATTAAAGCTTTTCCTCCTCAACAAAAATTTTCATGACTCTACTCTCCGTAATATCTTTCCTTTGTACTTCTAGAGCATCCTGTGCCTCTTTTTTCATATTAGCATTTCCCATGACTCCAGGACACAGTAGCTCCTTGAAGGCAAGCACCAACTTGTTTAGCTTGGTATTCCTTAGTTCCTGGCACATGTGAGTCCTCAATAATATTTAGATAAATAAATTAATGCATGAACAAATGAACTTGTGAAAGAAAATACTAACAGCTTCCAACTGTGAGCTTAGCCTAGCCATATCTGTTCCTGAAAGTATCAAATGTCATATGACCAATTATTAATGACGCCTTTTGGAATGCCAATGAGACCTAAGTAAATGATGCAGAAGTAAATAGTTCTGAGGATAAATATCTTAACTTACTAGACCACATAACCCCATCTTTTCTCATTGTATCTTCCCTTCTTATCTTTTCCCACTCATCTCTATTATGGCTAATCATTTAAATTAAGTAAAATCTAGTAAACACACTGAAAACTAACCATGTTTTAATCACTATGCTATAAAATGACAGCAAAAGAGTGACTGAAACTTCATTCTGATATCAAGACTGCTTATAATCCAAGTGTGCTACAAGTTCTGGGATAAAGGTACAAATGTCTTGCCTGCCTGCCTGCCCTGGCAGGATGAAGGAAAGAATGAATTCTCTAAATGAAAGAAGGAAAGAAGTCTTCCCAGAAGAAATTCCAAATGGATATGGCATGGAAGTCATCAATTTCTGTGTCTGCCTTAATTCACAAAAATGTGGCCTAAAAAACGTGGTGGATGTGGGGATATAGGAGGAAGCCAGGACTATGACAGTATACAAAAAGCTGTGCTTGCTTAAGCAAGATGACTTCCCTAACTGCCTCCTGGAACATGCTGTTCAGGAAATCAACAAAAAAATCAGTCAGAAGCAAGTGTCACAAACATAGAGCACAGGCATACTATAAAATTTTTAATATGAAATATATATATAAGATTTAGGTACATAACTTATTTGCACTTTATCATATTTTCAAACACACTAAGCATAAAGTTCATCCCCTTAATAACACATGTTAAATGCATATGTGTGTGTCTATATATGAGTGCATGTGTGTTTACTTGCACATAGATGCTCTCATATGCATAAATTCCCAAACTCTCAACCTATGTGTTTCAGGTTCTTCATCCTCACCTTGTGGTTTTATTTATTTCATTGTAGTTTATTTTATTAAGATTCCATTTAAAGCAATCAATGCATCACTTTCTTTTGGATGAGGTATATTTTATGCCAAATTTAATCACTATAGATAATGCTTGTTAAACAGTCATAATCAGACCCAGTATTCTGAGAAATAAAATCTGAGAAACATTTTTACCAAATTCTGAATTTATACTTTGATGACAAAAAAAATAAACAAACAAATAATCCAGAAGAACCACAAAGCAATTTTGCACACATTGTTTTTATATCAATAAAAGTAATAGTTTTAAATAAAGAAAATATAGTTTCAAATAGAAAATTGGAATAAAATAGTTTTTTAATTTAATTTTTAGTTTCTTGTTTATCTAGATTGAAATTTAATCCCATGAATGCTACCTATAAATACATTCTGGTTCATTAAAAAAAAGAAAGCTTTGCTATTTGAACTAGAGACCACCCTAGTAGACGGTAGGTGGTAGGGATTGGTACACTAAAAAATTCTCACCACAGGATAATTCTAGGAAACACCTTCTGCAAACTACATTTTTTTCTCATATGACAAATGACAGTGATGCAAACGAGTAGCTTATGATGTTCATCTTTTAAAGAAAACCACCTACATGAAATGAAACATTGCATGACAAATCATGCAATTTAAATACTCAGCAAATGATACAAGGTACTCAGTAACAGAAATTCAAAAGCCTTAATAATTAAGGGATTTATAGATCTTTTCAGAAATATCATTACTATGTAGAAAATTGCCATCATTTTACTCTGGTATTTTATATGAAATTGCAAGGTATTAGCCCTTAAAATCTAACCTAATTCCAAGAAAGCCCCTCTATTCAACATTCTGAGTTTTTAGGCTATTACTTTTCCATATACAAGTATGCTGCTTCTTTTCTTGAAATAAAGTTGCTCTATTTGTCTTCCTTTTCTTCTGTAAATCTCTTAAATCTATGGTTGCTTTTTTAAAAAATTAATTTTCATTTGCTTAAATAGGGCAAAATTAATAGCAAAAGTGTGTGTGTGTGTGTGTGTGTGTGTGTGTGTGTGTGTGTGTTCTCTACAATATGGGATTACTCAATGGAATGTACAATAAGTTCATACAGGTATACAACTGTCAATGTCATTGTATAATAAACATTCCAAAGCATTGTGTGTGAGGTCTAACTAATTTTTCCTGAATAATATTTGTTGAGTAGTTCTTATTTAAATTACCCTTGGTTCAAGTACTGGAAAGATTATTAGGATGGAAAATAGTCATTCAAAGCATATGAAAGAGACAATGATTGCTGACATAAATGAAATGAAATCTCTATTATTCTTCACTTTGATCAAAGAACTACAGACACTGAGCATTGTTTCTTCTTTCACAAAAACCACTTTGGTCCTTGGTAGCTCAAGTGCTATTGCAATGGAGCCCAAATTAACATTACAATGAATTAGTGTCTTAGAATTAACCACACACCAAAAGACAGAATTGAATTAAGCATGAATAACTGCTATAATACCTGCTCCCATTACCACATGTACTGCCAGAGGAATTTTGTAAAAGTTCATTTTAAAGACTCACTAATCTAGTTTTAGGAGCTGTAGATCACTGCACAGTGTTCCTTCTGAATTCATCCCATTCTGAACAAGCAGTGACCACTCAAAAACTCATATTTTTCACCAACTGAATGAAGATTGGTCTAATTTATTAGAAAGTCTAAATCTTAGAATCTCAGAAATATTTTTAAAATCATGAAATATTGATAACAGACACCATGACATGACCATTAAGATTTAGCAGATGTCATTTTTGACATATTTGCTTTGTACTTGTTGCTTTTTTAGTAAGAAATAACATGTTGCAAAGACAATCAAAGCACTCCCTCCACACACACACACCAGAATTAACCATTATGTCAAAGTTGTGTGGACTCATGCTACATAAGTATATACCCCAAATAATAAACTATATCATTTAGTATATTTTCAATATTTACAAACACATTACTTTATTGGAGTGCCCCTTCAATTCTTTAATTTTTATTTCAGTATTATATTTTTGAGACTTAGACATATTAGCAATGTAGTTTCTTACAAATTATGAGACAGAGTTAGATTTAGTAAACTTAACTGTTAATTGGCCTGACTTATTCTGAAGAAAGGAGTACCAGCTCTAATTAGAGCCATTACTCTGAGTTTTAGCTCTGTCACAAAAAGGAACAAGTTATTCCTCAGCATCTCACAAAGCTCCTAGGAATTGATCTCTAATGAACAGAAGAAAAGCTGTGTGATGAATCTTTCCCCATTTATAGAATGTATTTCCAGAATCCATATGAATAATTTCTATCTTTGGTAAACAGTCAACTCCCAGAGAGCAATTACAGGGCTGAAAAAGAAAGGAAAACAAGGAAACAGTGAATGGAACTAAAAATAGATTCCATAGTTCTTCTCATAAATTACTACATTGACTTTTAAATAACCATGACCACAATTATAAGGAGAGTCCTCTCAACTTCCTAGGAGTTTTCCACTGAATGGATTGTGTAATGCAGATATTAAGGTACAAAGTGACTAAAAAGTACCAGTATTACATGGCTTAAAAAAATTTCTATTCAACATAATAAGTAGTATACAGAATTATGTATTCACTACATTGTCAGTTATGTTAACTGCATTTAGACACATGGCATGCATCGGTAAAAGAAAAACACTGAACTGTGAACAGTGCCTATCTCCAGCTGATGGGAATACAGCTGAAATGTTTTCTTGAAATGGTTGAAAAATTTTCACGTTAAGAAAAATGAGAATTTAATTTTATATTCAGAAAAAAATACATAAAGAATGAGCGAAAAACAAAAACGTGCTCTGAATGCACTTACTCAGTGGGAAACATAAGCATCTGGTAGTTTAGTGGCAGCCTGGTCAGAGCAAACCTGGAAACCACCACTGTGATCCACAGATGTGCCCCACTGGTTCTGTCGGTTTTCCTCATCCAGTGCTATTCTGTTTTGTGGAAGGCCTATAACAAGAGCCGTGGTTTACTGAGCACTTCCTCTCTGTCTGCCAATGAGCTAAGGTTTTCATATACTTCCTTAAATTATTCCTTACAAGCAGCCCTTTGGAACAGATATTGTTACCTTCTCATACCAATGAGATGGTACAAGTTTTGAGAAATAAAGTAACCTGGTCAGTATTACTGAGACCAAGTGCTGGAGCTGGTATTCAAACTTCAGTCTGCTGACGCCCAACTCTATTCTCTTTCCACTTTAGTCAGCATCAGCTGTTTGGTTACTGCAAAGATTACAAACAGGCTGTTTCTTGCCCAAATCTGTGCAGCTATAGTGTTTTGTTTGACTAGCGTGTTATTTTTTTAAGTAGTCTCAAGTCTTCAGCCAGGACGTGCAATCTCCAGTTAGCCACTGCTCCTCCCTCTCAGACACAAGACTCCTGGCCCTTCAGCTGTAAAGGTAAGTAAGCTTCCCTAGTAAAAGACATTTGAGTTTCCATCAGTTGGGGATAAAAATAAAAGTAACTGACATTTAACTCTTATCTTCTAGTATTAAAACAAAATCAAAACAAAACAAATAAACTTTTCTTCATTCATCTGTTCCTTCTTTTTAAATACAATGAAAACTCTCTTCACCACATAGGCATATGAAAAAAATAACTGTGTCAATATGTAGTGAGTGTTCTCTTTGAGGCCTTTCTAATTAAGCATAAAATAATTATTTTATATGACAAGGTGACTTACTCTTTCCTCAGCTCCATGATAATATGCTATTTATGGCCTCATTAATTATCCTTGCTGAAAAGTATCAGTATTTTCTTTCATTTAGTTCATTTAGAGATACCATCTTCTGATGGCACATGGGTTAGAATCATGCTTGTGCTCCTGTTCATTATAGCATCACAACTTCAAATAAATACAAATTTTAAGTAAATACAAATTTTAAGTAAATACTTATCCTAATGTTCATAAACAGAGTGAAACTTCTCATTGAGTATACTCTAATATTATGATTTTTAAAAAAGCTTACCAACAAAATATCATTAATAACCTTCAAACAATCCTCCCTTTTGGAAATAAATGTTTTCTGGGTTACTAAATTAAAATATGTTGAACTATATCCAAATTGAAAAAGATGAACTAAATCATTTTGCGCAAACATTTTTAATTGTTAAAAATAAAGTTGTACTTACAGATAAATATATTTACAAAAAATTTACAGATTCACATATTTATATAGAATATTTAATTAGAATACCTATATATGCTTAAGTATAATAAAAGACTGTAACTGCTTCCCCTTGGTAATGTCATGACTTTTCAAGAAGGTGTAAGATTATAAACCAGTGGATTAGATAATGACAAAGATATACAGGCACACACCCAGATGTGGGTGCTGTAATTATGCATGTTTATGAGGGCTGTCTGGAAAAAAATCCAGCCATAAATACCTCTATTTTTGATAGTACATGGCTGGATATTTTCTGGATAGCCCTCATATATTATATATACATTTACATACTTTCTTGCATGAGATAAACATACTTCAATAAATATCCACCAAGTCACTTTTATATATTTTCTATGTTAACAGGCCTTGTGCTATGGAGATAGAAAAATGCAAAAGATACAGTTTTTGCCTACTCTATTGAGTGAGAAAGAAGTATACAAATAAACAACACCAATATAATGTGCTGTTAGAATCAAAATAGCTGTACAAGACTGTGAAATGTACAGCTCAAGTTTACAAAATCCATGACAATTTTATTCCATATACTTAGAGAGAAGAAAGACTTAGGTAGATCTTCTCAGTTAACTCAATGTGAACGAGCACATACATAATTTGAGCACATGCTTAATCAGCGTCTTTTCTGTCCGGATGTGCGTTCCTACCCGAGACTCACTGCTCTTGGATTTGTTTCATCATGACCTTTCCTATAGTAAAATTATATCAATAACATTATATCCAGGAAACCATGAAGCCCAAACATTATACATCCTAGAATGTCACTGAGGCCTGTTACATTCTTGACTTCTTAGAGCCAAGGGTATTCATTCCATAGCATGAGATACATTATATTAAAAAGTCAAGTGAGTTTGCTAGAAAAGCACCATCATATCAGGAAACCACATTTATTTTCTCACCACTTTTTCATCTGTGAGAAATAGAGTCTGAGACAATAGGTAATTTCCCCAAAGACACACGGTTAAATGGAACTCACAGCGGAATCAGAATTCTCCCACCTTGTCTGAATTCAGAGTCTATGATTGTGCTAATATACACCATGCCTATCAGCCCAGTTGTAAGGGCCTCTCAGAAGTTAAGATTCCTTACGTTCTACCTGGTTTCTTCCAAAGTGGGAGAAAGGTCTTGGTGAACTTGCACTGGCCGGTGGAATCCTGAGGAACGATGGGCTATCTTTAGCATAGTGTTGTGGAGAGCTCCAAGAATGTGTCATCAGGAGACCTGAGTGATTTGTTTTTTCACTTAGCAGCCAAGTGAACTTCAGTCTTTCACTTCTCTGAGATAAATATTTCTCATCAGTAAAATCATCCTGCTAATTGTACCTGTTCCATGTATTTCATTAGTTTGTTGTAATGATAAAATTAAATGTAAGTGAAAACACTTGGTCAGCTATAACATGTTATGTAAATAACAAATACACTTCAGTCTGGAGCCAAACTGGCAGAAGTGCGTTGAAAATCTAGTAGAAGTGTGAATTCGCTGGTGTAATAATCATACACACACACACAACATACATATATATAATGAGAAGTCAATTAACAGTTAAAATCAGCCATTTTATTATTTGTTTTGTCAAATTCAAATTTATAGCCACATGAAAAGTAGCACATGAGAAGAAGCAGTGTATGAGACAGAAGAGGAAGCTTTGGATTCTGACCGTTTTAGACTGACTACTATTAGCTATATGACTGAGCAAGTTGCTTGCCCACTCTGCATTCTAGCCTCTGCAACCAGAAAATGGGAATAATAATGTACCTAACATCATAGTATTGTTTGAGGATTTAAAAAGAAGATCATGATCATACCTACATTAAAAAATAAAATAACAAGCTTGTAAAGAAACAGGGTTTGAATTTCCTCATCAGCTATGGATATATGATATGGTTAGGAGAGTAAAAACTACATTAATGAGGGATTCGTTCTAGAAAACTACATTAATGAGGGATTCGTTAGAAAGCCTAGCTTTCTAACACGTAATTAGCACTGTGACTATGAAGAAGTCACATAACTATTCTGAGCCTTGGTTTCCTAATCTGTAAAGTAAATATAATAATATTTTGTCAAAGCAGTTTTGTAAAGTTAAAATGAAAATATTTTGTAAATCATAGCCATACAAAGATAAGGGATTTATTATAGCATACTGCCGATCCCTGATACTATTGCCCTCTTAATGCTAAAGAATTTTACAAGTTTTCATTCTTAAAAAATTGTAAGTATCTTTCCTATTTACACTAACTCAGAAATCTATGTACTCTAGGGTGGCCAAAAAGTCTGGGAAAAGATAATAAATTTTTATTGTATTTTAATGTAATGTCAGAAGCCATTTATTATGTATATGCACTAATTCCTCCAGACTTTTAAGGCCACAGGGTATAAATCTCTTGTACAACATGTGCTAGTCATTTCAAACTTTCAGAAGGAACTTTCTCTTTGAGCAATTTTAACAAAGAAATATCTATAATTGTGATGTTGATGATGATTAGCCTCTGAATTGCTAGGCCTGCGATGGATAAAGTGAAAAGATTGCAGTGAATAAAGATCCCAGATGTCCTTCATAAACACATTGTGGGATGGGTGAGGGGAATACAGGATTGGAAGAAGGATGTAAAGGGAGGAAAAAGTATGTTTTTGCACATTTTAAACATTATAGTTAATGTTTATAGCTGAACATCTGACTTAAGAGCTGATAAATTAACGATAAAGTTACTCATAATAAAAGTATTCATCAGTTTACCTAAGATAACAGGAACCTGGAAATTAACAATATTGCAATTGTTAAAGGTTTGTTTTGTTTTCTGATAAAACAACTGATAAATTGAGGATGAAGCATTTCAAGTCACTGATAACTATCAATAAAAATTTAAGACAATACAAACACAACATTAAAACAATAAAAAGAGCATTTATTCATACTTACATGGTTCACTACTGGACATCTGGCAAACCTGGCAACAAAGGGCCTCAAATGGTTCTTCTTTTCATGACAAGCAGTACCTCTTTTAAGACATCAGGGGCTTAGGACTTCTTTATTTAACCACACAACTGAAAAAGTCCTTGTGGGTGCTTGCTACATAAAATATTCCAAACAAGTAACTCCATTGAGATTTCTGAGCTTCAAAGGACACTTCATATGACATTAGTGCACTTGCAGCCACGTAACTACTGGGCAGGAAGCAAATGAGCCTTGTCCTTGCCTGGTGCGTGTCTAATGGTGTAACACAGGAAGGTCATGGCACTGTGCACATTGGGATTTCAGCTTTTAAAAGGATTCTAAACAGGAAGAAGCTCTCCAACAAACTGGCATTAAAATACTCCAACTTCCAAAACACTCAGGGAGACACAGATTAAGGTTTGTTGTCCCCAGGAGAAAACACAAATGTAACGAAGTCAGGTGAGAGTGGTAGCTTTCTCATTTTTTTTTTTTATTACGACCCATTAAGAGGAATAGTTTTAATCAGAACAAGGAACAAGTATAACACACACACACACACACACCAGCTTGTGTGTACACACAAATAAGAAACAAAAGTTTCATGAAACAGTATTTATTCCAATGGAAGTAAATAAAACCCAGGTCTCTGACCTTCTAAGACTTTGATGTTTTATTTCACTTGTACAAGAATATTTGATTCAACCAAATTATCGGTTTCATAACCTACAAATGGTCATTATGTTCAGTTTAAGATATTTTGGAAGCTAAATTGAGCTCATGGACTCAATTCCACTGTAGGGGGTGGGGGTGGGGTGTTCTCCTATATCAACAAATAATTCTCAGACACCAGTAGGGTGTCCAAGAATTCAACTCAATGTGACACTACCTACTTGGATATAGCATCAGACGCACAGGTTAGAGGTTCAGTCTTACAAGACTGCTCCTCCTAAACACACACACTCTTCAGCAAGCCCAGGCAGGAGTGCATGTGCTTTTGACCAACTGGCTGTAGAATGGAGGTTCCAAAGAGCCCCTCCAACTCAGAAGGCCAACTGCAAGTCCAGTTACCTGTACTTTTGACAAACCAGCTATAAATCAGAGTGTCAACAAGCAATTTCCAAACCTAGAGAATTTTTTAAGGGTTTATTTGAGCCAAATTGACAATGGCCCAGTAGGAGAACCTCACTGGCTGGAGAAAATGTTCCCAAGAATGGCAGTTTTGCAGCCTATTTTATACATCAAAATAAAAAGAGGAGAAGAAGTGTTATATAAAATCCATTGGTGGTCAATTCAGGAGACAGGAGAAAGCAAAGCAGGGTAGTCTCTGGGGTTAGGTACACAGGCAAAGTAGAGCAGCACAACAATTTTTACATTGGTAGGTACAGAGTAGTTAATAATTAACACTCACAGCACACAGAGGGGGTATGCAGGCAACAAGATAATGAGAGGTTCTACAGTCTCATGCTCTGGTGCCTGAGGTTGTGCCCTCAGGGGTCTAGAATAAAGACTATGCTGACATTTCAGAGGTATGTTATCTTAGATGCAAAAAGACAACAGACAAGCACCCAAGGTAAAGATTGACCTTTGTCAAGGAAGCTAGAGGCCTAGGGTCTGACTACTCACCAGGATCTACTTACAGTTAAGAATTTTTACATTCTGACCATCCTATGTAGTTACTTTTGGTCTCTGAGTTTGTAGGGCCCACACGGAGGCCTCCCCTGAGCTTGTCAAGTTCAGTATATGGCCCCATTTTTGTCCACAAGAGGTTACCACAATCCCCTCTTTTGGTTCAATTAATTAGCTAGAACTGCTCACAGAACTCAGAGATACATGTTACTTACTAGATCACTGGTTTTATTGTAAAAGGGTCTAACTCAGGAACAGTCAGGTGGAAAACATACGGGAAGGGGCACAGAACCCTGGCAGAACAGATGACATGTTACTTTAGATAAAAGACAGTAGGTCTGAGTGTACCACTCTCCTCAAACCTCCATATGTTCACCAACATGGAAGTTCTCTGAACCCCATCCTGTTGGGTTTTTATGGAAGCTATAGCCATGACTGATTAAATCATTGGCCATGCGGGGCGGGATGGGGGTGGTGGTTCCATCTCCCAACTCTCTCCCCTCCCTGGAGAAGGGTGGTGGTGGTACAGAAACTATTGGCAACTATCCCTCATCAAGACACTTCATTTACATAACAAAAGATGTCTATCACTCTCAACACTTGAGAAATTCTAAGACTTCAGGGAAGTGTGAGCCAGAATTGTGGATGAAGACCAAATATACTTGAGAAATACATTTTAGCCATCTGAATAAGTGAATATATACTTTCTTATGGATCACAATGTCACAGGAGTTGATATTCACAGCTACCATTTATGTTCTCACTGTGTATGAGGCAATGTGCTGAACAGTTTGCTCGCATCATAGCATTTAATACTCAAAACAACCATTAGAGATGTATACTATTATATCTATTTCACAGAAGAGGCACCTGAGATTAGAATTTGGCTCTGGCTGTACAACCATGGACTAGAAGTCAATTTTTTCTCTTACTCAGAATTATTTGTGTTATAGCACCAAAAAGTCAAAAGTTGACATTTAGAGCAGACAAGACAGAATTCTGACTAGTTTAGCACAAAAAGCTATTTCTGTACAATAAAGAAATTGGTAGAACCCAATACATGTTTAAGATCTTGTGTATATGTACTATAAATTCAATATAATTCTTAGAACATGAGTTTTTTTTTTTCAACAAAGCTTGTCATTATTTTAGGTGACCAGTTGCAGACCTTATCTGTGTATTGTTCTACAGAGGTACTTCAATAGGATGGGTTCTAGCTGTTGTTGATTTTAAAAACTTTAGTGTGGCAATGAGTGTCTAAGATGGTCCAACAATCGCCTCCTTTCAGTATTCATATTCTTGTGGACTCTCACACATGCTACCAGAGTTGTCTACGTGACCCACAGAATATGGCAGGACAGATGAGATGTCACTTTAGATAAAAGACACAATGACTTCCATCTTGGTCTCCTTTCATCACTCACTCTGGGGAAAGGCATGTTATATGCAGCCCCATGGAGAGATCCACATGGTGAGGAATTGAAGCTTTCTGGCCAACAGACAGATGAATGAGCTTTGAATAGATCCTCCAGCCCCAGCCAGGTCTTCAGAGACTGTCACCCCAGCCAAAAGCTTGACTGTACCTTCACAAAGAATCTGGGGCCAGAACCACCCAGCTAAGCTATGCCCTGATCACTGATTCTCAGAGATGATGTTTGCTATTTGAAGCTAGTAAACTTTGGCATAATCTGCTAGGCAACAATAGTTAATTAATACAAATAGTTCCAATTTAAACTCTGCAGGATGCTATCTTAACAATGTTTTGTCTGCATGGGTTGCACACCACCTTTAATAGCAAAAATGCAGTTCAAAGGTAACAGAATAATCACACTGGGGAAATTAAGAGAAAAAGGGAAACTAAATCATTGAATGGTGTAAGAAATCTGAAACTTTATTATTAAGCTGTCAAGTCAAACTATACAATTTAGTCTAGAATCTAATGATGTAATTTATGTATTATTGAGACTCCTAATCCCAAGCAGTTAATCTAACAATTTGTCAGCCTGTCTGTTACTTATCAGCATCTCCTTTACTCTTACTTTCCCCAGTCATTGGCTATTTTAAAAATTACTGGCACATCCTACTTGAAGTTGAATTAGAAAAGAGAAGAGAATTGAAACTCACATATGTGAGTGAGCGTTGCTACTCTTTGTAACTTAATGTGGGGCTAGTCTTTGAAATTTGAAAAGTAGGCAAAACTAGGCACCATCATTCTTCAATCTCCCCTCTCCTGGTCCTGAGAATTCTCCTGCTATCTCCCAGCTCCCTATCCCTTTTTGCCATAGCATTCACTCAGGTCTGCCTTTCCCCACAATGACTTCTCATTGCATTAATTTACTCAAAGGCATGAATGAATAATTTCCAACTTATTGTTCTTCTGGCTATTTTAATTTTCTAAAAGACACTTGTTTTCTCAATTAAATTCTGACTTTTTGGATCTCAGCGAGCATTATAAACTGAAATAAAGATTTCATAATTGAATTTAAATGTATTATAACAGTGTCATATGGACCAAAACTAAAATTCCTAGAAAAAAAATTTTTAGGGAGTTCCCTGATGGTGTAGTGGCTTAAGGCTTCAGCGCTGGTGCTGTCAGTGCTGCGGCATGGGTTCGATTCCCAGCTAGGGAGCTACCACATACCAAAAAGCAAAAAAAAAAAAAAAAAAAAAAACCAAAAAAAAAAATTTTTTTTTTAACTTGTTTTGTGATGTTAGGATTGCCATTCAATTATTTGTAAGTGTAAATAAGGTTTTTCAACTTCAGCACTATTGACATTTGGTGCATGAAAATGTTTTGTTTTGTTTGAGTGTGTAAGAGGGCATCCTGCAGATTGCTGGATGCTCAGCAGCATCACTGGCCTCCACACACTAGATGTCAGTAGCACCACCAGCTGTGACAACCAAAAATCTCTCTAGCCAATGCCAAATGCTACTGGGACTCAAGATTATGTCCAGTTGAGACCACTAATATAAATAATTACTACATTTCTGAGCAAGTATGTGTGTATATTAAGAGGATATAAGAAAATAATTTCAGGAAATGTGAGGTTATTTAGGAGGTGACCACTCTTCTGGTACTCCTAAAATTACAATCGTATCATAGAACCACATGCATTTGTCTATCCTATCCTGCATTCTAATAAGAAACAGTGTTTGAAACTACTAATTTTAACTCTATTCTTTAACTTATCAGATAACTGAAACATGGCCATGTTTACAAAACAAACAGACATTCACACAATTTGAGAGGGCTAGAAAGGATCCTGGCGGCTGTGTCCTTAAACTCTCTCTTATTAAAGACCATGGCCCAGAGAAAAGGTCTTAGGATAGTCAATCATTCAATAAAGACTAGAATCTAAGTCTCTGTTTTCAAGTGAGGTGGATACAACAAAAGATACTTTCCTCTTGGTTAGTAGCTCAACAACACTATATAATATTTTTCTCTGAATTTGTACGTTACATGGTATGTACTTACCTAGCGGTGCCAAGCCAAAGACACAAGCTTGACTCTGTATTCTGCCAGGTTTTTGCATGACTGAGAGGTAAAGTTCAATTTCTCAGCCTCAGTGAAGGCTTTGTAAACTATCATGTATGACTAAAATGTGAATTAGCTTATTGTCATGCTCAAATGTTTGAGATATTTATGCAAAGGGTAAACACATGCTAAAGTTTGCTTCAGATAGAAAAAGTGATACTCTTAATGGTGTCAAAACTAAATTTACAAAGAGCTTTGTTGTTGCTGTGATAAGTTGCTAAAAATGAACTCTTGAACAAAGTGTAAATCCTTTTCCATTTCCTAACTGTTCTTTCCGACGTCTCAATTCCATACTCCTTAAGAGGAATGAACTTCAACACTATTTTTAGTGAAGTACAAAACAGATTTTCTTCATGAACAAGAGAATACATTTGAAAAGATCTAAAGAAAATATATGAATTTTGAAGAAACATGTCTTTTTGCCAGTGTGTTTGTAAGTCACAACATCATATTTAAAATTCAGAGGCTGAATTTTGAAATACGTTGGAACATGAAACATAAATGATTGATTACTGTGGGAACTGGACAGTGGTGCGGAGTCCGAGTGTGACTGTGTTTGTCATGTTGGAAGACGAAATGAAATGTAGATTTAAGGGGTGGGCGAAATGATGTTGCCCATGACAGATTACTCATAGACACATTTCCAAAAAGATACTATTTGCCACAGAAGTCCGGAAAAAATGTTTGATACGTTGTACCCTGGCAGAAGTTTTTCTTTCTTTCTAGATACTCTCTTAAAAACCTTCAGCACATCATTAATTTCTGATGGGATGAAAGATTTGCCAGATTTCTCTAAATGCTGTACTTTCCCCTAGGCAACAACCAAGGCTTTCAGAAATATCTGATTTACTGTATTTTATAATAGAGTAGAAGAACCTAATTAAGAGTAAAGAATGAAATAGATGAATACAATAATATTTTATGGTCTCTTATTATTCTCTTCAAAGAGATGACCTAGTTAAAAAGAAATAGCTTAGAAAGACATCACCAGTGCTTTGCACCTAACTCTTGAAATGCTTTTTTCTCTAGTGAAAGTCAGCTGTTTGGTTCTCTTTCCAAAGAATTTTTGAACTTAGCACCACTTTGGTTGGCTGCTTTAAGAATGTTGACCTTAATTCCCATTGAAAAGAGTGAAGGGTTAGGATTAATGCTTTGTTTTGTTTTTTTACATATGCTGCCTTACAAGACTCTTTTCATTTCCTTATAAAGGAAGTTTACCAACCTGTTTTTTTTTTTAATTAAAAGGATTAAGACCAGATTATTTCCATCCCAAGAGTGTGATCAAAGATACTTGTGGTAAGCAAAGAGGAGACCAGGAGAGCCAACTGCAATAGACTGTAATATAATGCTACAGACTAGTTTATCAGGTACATTTATCAGGAAATTATTATAAGATTATAAAGTATAATATTTACATTTCATTACAATTTTCACAATGTCAGTTCTCATGAGGAAATATAATTTTAAAAAAGACAAATTAAACCAACATGCTCACATGCACTGTATATTCTGGCCTGAGGTCATTTACAGTAGTTGTGCAGGTTTGATCCTGCCCAAGGGCAAGCAGCCATGGGCGTGAGAAGGGGCTGAAATCAGTCCACTTTTAGCTCTCTGATCTTGGGGCTTGGTGCAAGATTGAGGCATTTTCTAATTCTTACAAAGCATTATATGGGTTAGTGGTAGACTGACCAGATGTCCCATTTTAAACAGAACAGAAAAGAAAGGTACTGTCCTACTTCAAACAGTATATGTGGTCAGTCTCATTCGGCTAAATTCAAGGTGTCAGTAGTACCATTTACAGGGACAGTATTGTTGTTTTCTGTCCTGTTTAAAATGGAATGTCTAATCAGCCTAATTAGTAGTGGTCACTTCTGGACTATCTGAGGTCCCAAATTGCCTTTCATCTAATGCACCTATGCAATCTTTCTCTTTTAACAACATCTTATCAGAGAAAAGTGCAGCACACGGCTATAGCCCATGACTGGCATTTCCAAACCTAATAGGATTCTATACTCAGTCCCCAAAAGGAAATAGGGAAATTTAGTCTTCACTGTCAGAAATTCTGGTGGAAATTAGGGTGGGATCAGATGTTATATGGCCAGGGGGATAAAAAATACTTAAATTCTTCTTTTGTCCAGTCAAAACCCTGTCTTCTTGAGGAACCCCCAGAAAACCCAAGGGACAGTGGCAGAAAAAAGCTAAATTCCACAATATTATTAGCTGGGTTTTAATGCCAAATTCCAACACAGAGCTCTTAAATAAACTACTGGAGCATAAAACCTAGATATGAAGCACAGGAAGGTGAGCCCACGCTCCACTGAAAATAAAACTCAAACGTTATATGCCCTGTAACCTGAGCAGATGAAGCACAGCATCATAAACCCCTCTTCTTTCCAAACCTAACTTTCTGTGCCCATGTCTCTCCATGCACTCCTGCTGTGCATAGTAAAGAAAATTAAATTCGTACTTCTTACCCCAGTGTACAGCATGTGGTTATAATGTTAAGATCTATGTCCATGCTAAAATTTAGCAAAATTTTAAGAAATATTTTCAATATACATTATGTGAATACTATGAATTTATTGCAGGAGAGAATGCTGCAATTTAGAGAAGAAAGGAAAATTTTCATGGGAAAGGTAGAAGCTAAACTTAAACCTGATAACTGTCTAGAGAAGAATGAAGAGAGAATTGTTAGTAGAAAGAACAGCTCTCACACAGGCATAGACACCATGAAAATGCATACTTCATTTTGGTGCAGGCAGAAGGAAGCAATGCATATTCTACTCCATTCAACTACAGTGGAGGTGTTATAAGGAAAAGTAGTAAGAAACAAGGGGAGGCCCAGAAAAACTGTGGTGGGTATTTAGTGTTAGACTTAAAGGGAACTTGGAATTTATCCCATTGAAAAGGAGAAAATCCAAGCATAGAGGACTTCAATTCTCACTAAACTTTAGGTTCTCACTAAATTCCAAAAATTTTTAAAAATCTGTTATACCAACTGCAAACTTTATCTCCAAGCTATCAACATGTACTTTGTGGGTCAGTGCATTAGAGAAATACAGTATTTCTAAGATTTTTGAATTTTCAGTTTAGGAAATTTCCAATTTTAAAGCAAGTATTCTCTATCATTCCAAGAGATCACATACAATTTTCCTTTTTCTTTTCTTTTAATGCTTAATCTGCAGTACTTCATTTCAAACACAGTTCATCACTGATTATACAAATACTTAGAAATAGGCTCATTTTTAGTAGGTAATGAAGTGTAAGGATAAAGCTTAAATGATGCAATATACCCAATGACTAGTCTTACATAAATAAATAAAGGACCATTTGTTTCATTTCACTTCAATACACACTTTTACAAGGGAACGTTCTATTTCTTTTGGCACACACAGAAAATTCTAAGTATACATCAACATCTTTTTAATGTTGAAATATAGCTTTTGTTTGTCCCTTATTCAAAAATAACTATATAATAAACATACTGGAAATTATCTGGTGCCTTGTTAAAAAATGAACAAGCTGAATTTCCTCACCAGATGCCTCCTGACATTGGCATAACATTGCAGAAATTTACAGACTCCCAGTCATAACCCCATGTGGATGAATCTGCTACATGTGCTAGCCAGGCCAGACTTCACCTGCAGATTCTGAAATTCAATCCATCTTCAAACCTTATCTAGGGACTTCCTCCAGATAACAACCCACTGGAGGAGAAGTTTAAAGGTTGCTACTTCATGGGATTATTTTGGGGTACTACAGAAGGCTCTCTGTATCTGCAGGTTTCCCATCTCTATGGATTCAATAAGTGCAGGTTGAAAACAGTATTTTCGAGCCACAGTTGGAAATCCAAGTATGCAGAGGGCCAACTGTATGCATTGTTCTATGCCATTTTATACAAGGGACTTGAGTGTCTGTAGATTTTGGTATTTGCGAGGGCTGGGGAATGGTCCTGGAACAAATCTCATGGAAACAAAGGGATGATTGCATTTTGTTCTTTTGAGAAGTGGAAGAAGTTGAAAGATGTGAAGTAAGAAACTAATTGGGGCACTGACCGCAGGGACAAAGCTAGGCTTTATCAATTTAATCCATTTACTCTTCAGAGCACACCTTGTGATGTAAGTACTGTTTAACCAGTTTCCACATAGGAAGCTGAAGCTTACCTGTGTGAAAGCCAGTGTTATATAATGTGGTAGGTATGAGAGTGAAACCTGAAAAACCCGGACTCAAAGTCCAAAGATTTCAATACACAATCTTGTCAAGAATACAAAAACAGGTAAGTGGATTTCATTAAAAAAAAATTAACCCAAGGATTAATACCGATAAATCCAAACTATTATTTTAGTTAAACTGACTTAATCCCTAGAGGAAGCTTGTCGAACCTGCGACCCGTGGGCCACATGCGGCCCAGGATGGCTTCAAATGCAGCCCAACACAAATTTGTAAACTTTCTTAAAACATTACAAAAATTATGGTGGACCTTTTTTAGCTCATTAGCTACTATTAGTGTTAGTGTATTTTATGTGTGGCTCAAGACAATTCTTCCAATGTGGCCCAGGGAAGCCAAAAGGTTGGACACCTCTGCCTTAGAGGGTAAATCCATCCAAAAATAAGTTTTGATATTGTCATTTAAAAAAAACTTAGGGAGTTCCCTGATGGTGTAGTGGCTTAAGGCTTCAGTGCTGGCACTGTCGGCACTGCGGCCTGGGTTCGATTCCCAGCCAGGGAGCTACCCACATACCAAAAAGCAAAATAAATAAATAAATAAATAATAATAAAAACTTACATCAGTTGCCAAAATTGATTACATTACATTGGTATATACTACTGTTTCAGATACCCCAATGAACTGAACATCTTGGTGAAGTAGATAATTGAAAAATTATCCATGGACCTCTACCTAGTCAATCTTGATAAATGGCATCCTAAAATAAGAATTTTTCATTTGAAGCTTGAAGCTGAATTGAAAAAGAGTCACTACTCAATTAAATTAGTCTTTATAGGGCTTAAATATACTTGAATTTATGGAAGGAAATACCCTTAACTATGTTTTTTTCACTACTATTTTCCTTATTTTAGAAACTATATGTTTTAACCTGCAACTTCTCTAAAAGTATCTATTTACATGTTTTGAAAAGGAAATATTCAGTGACGAAAGTGTATTCTATAATTTTACCATACTCTTATCTCCAGTGAACATCATGTGTCATAGCATAAAGCTATGCAGATGCCATTGATAATGTTAATGATCTGAAGAGAAACGTTTTGTGTGTGTGTGTGTGTGTGTGTGTGTGTGTGTGTGTAAAGTCATTCAAAACTATCTGTAATCCTAGAATCTTTTTACATTTTTTGCTAAATTTTCAAGTGTTTTACAAGTCCTATAACTTTATTTTTCTTATTTTAATTACAAAAGCAATGTTACAAATATTGAGGGTAATGGGTATTTTAGGGATGAGGGATAGGAGTGATCTGTCCTGAGGGGAATATTAATAATATTTTACCATTGATATTGTTTAGAATTGCTATTGCCTGCTGATTATAAAATACAGACTAAGTTCCAGTTGGTTATTCACTGTAAATTATCTACTAAAAGACACCTGGAGTCGACCACCTCCATTGCCCTTGCTTTGGTATGACACTGACTCAGGTGACTTCTAGATGAAAATCACCATGTTTCAATGTCTTGTTTCCTTATCTTTAAAGTAGAACTAGAAGTGCTGATTCCATTAGGCCGCCATATAAATTAAATAAATTACAATTAGGAAAATGCTTAGAAGAATGCCTGGTATAGAGTAAGCATTAAAGTACTGTTCATTTAAATAAAAAAAAATATTTATGAAAAGCCTGGGGTTTGAGCCTATCAATTTTATAGATTAGAAAACTGTCATAGACAGTGGTAAAAAATTTTTTCAAACATCAAAGGGTTGAATTCAGGGTCTGAATTTAAATTTATCCACATTAAACCTGTACCTACTCTATCTCTTCCACATACAACAGGTGTTTTATGATGCCCATGTTCCTACCACGAGATCATTTCTTTAGATTTTAATGAGCATTTCCAATATTTCCATATCTTGCATATTAACTTCCCAAATTATTTATCTACATACATATTTCTAGCCTAAAGTTTCATGTTCTTTCAGAATAAGTGAATTGGAGTATAAGGTAAAAGCTGGTAATTAGTAAGGAACAGTTAATTTTATTAAACATTTTAAGCTACTAAAAGCATGCAAATTAGGTTGTTATTGTTATTTTAAGAAAAAGAACATTTTGTATTGAAAAATTATGTCTTTCCAAGAAACCACTAACCAGATGTTGGGGTCTCGAGATATCCCAAAGGGATACTGGTAAAAGAAAAATGATGGAAGAACTCCTTCCACACAAAATCCAAGAAAGTACACACATATTGTATAACTATGAATATTGCTTGTGAAAAAAATTAGTAAAATATGCTTTCTCATCAGATACCAGAGCCCTGGAACATTCTAATTTTGAAAAGTGGTTTTAGAGAGAAGAAAAGCACAAATAGCTAAGAAAAATTACTAGAAAAATGTTAATTCAATAATTAAGTGGAATATAGAGTAGAAATAACAAATATCTAAAGTTTATTACACACATGTGCCAGGAATTAAAAATCTGTGTGGGGTACAGAAGTGTTCAGTGTTTGATTCTATTTACAAAGGAAACATTTAAAGGCTACATGATATATTCATCAGCCAGTTATTTGTCATCAAATGTCTATTGTTTATTATGTGCAGAGCACTTTACTATATACATACATACATAGATGTATGTGTGTATAGAAACACAAAATGAAACTTGATATTTTAACTATTTTGATTATGTTGTTAACTCAACTTACTTTTTGTATTTTATTTCATTTCTTTTTTTATTGTTGAATTTATTGGGTTGACATTGGTAAGAAAAAATTACAATGGGGTGACATTGGTTAGCAAAAATAGGTTCCAGGTGTACAATTCTACAATGCATCATCTATGTTTTGCATTATGAGTTCACCACTCAGAGTCAGTTCTCTTTCCATCACCGTATTTGACTTCCCCTCTCCCCTTCCCCAACCTCCTCCCCACATACCCTCAGGTAACCACTAAGCTAATGACTGTGTCCATGAGTTTTAATTTCTTTGTTACTTTCAGTTTTATATTTCACATATGAGTGAAGTCATGCTTCTTGGTTTTTTCTGTCTGGTTTATTTCGCTTAGGATGATGACCTCGAGGTCCACCCATTTAGTCACAAATGGGAGTAATTCATCTTTTCTTATAGCTGAGTAATATTCTATTGTGTATATGTACCACGACTTCTTTATCCAGTTATCTATCAAAGGGCACTTTGGTTGTTTCCATGACTTGGCCACTGTAAACAACACTGCGATGAACATTAGAGTACATAAGTATTTGGAGACTAAGGTTTTCAAATTTTGGGGTAGATACCCAGAAGGGGAATTGCTGGATCATATGGTAACACCACTCCAAATTTTCTGAGGAAGCTCCACACTGTCCTCCATAGCGGTTATATAATTTGCATTCTCGCCAGCAGTGTGAGAGGGTCCCTTTTTCTCCACATCTTCTCTAGCACTTGTTATTCCTTGTCTTGTTGATAATAGCTATTCTAACAGGTGGTGGAGCTGATTTGTGGTGGAGCCAGAGGATTTTCTATGGTCATTACTTCTTCCTTTTTTATTGTTTTGTTGTTCCAATTCTTCCTGATTTACTTTGATTTTCTGTTTTAGGTTGAATAGCCTCCTTCACTATTTCATGAAATGATGGCCTTGTGCTGGAGAATTCCTTCAGCTTCTGTATGTCTAAAAAGGTCTTTATTCTTCTTTCATATCTAAAAAATAATTTTTCTGGATAAATTATTCTTGGCTGGAAGTTTTTCTTTTAATACTTTGAATATTTTATTCCACTTTCTCTTGACTTGTAGAGTTTTTGCTGAGAAGTCTGATGATAGCTGATGGGCTTTCCTTTAAAGATTATAAATTTTTTTCTCACTGGCTACCTTAAGTGTTCTCTCTTTGTCATTGCTTTTTGACATCTTCAGTATAATGTGCCTTGCAGAAGATCTGCTGGCGTCCAGATAGCTAGGGGTCCTATTTTATCCTTGAACTTGAGGTTCCAGATCTTTCCATAGGTTTGAAAGTTCAGGTCTACTATTTGTTTGTGTAAGCTCTCTGTAGAGTTCTCTTCTGTACTTTCTGCTATTTCTATTTCTGATGATGTTCTAATGGAGTCAGATAGTTCTTGTACAGTTCTTTCAGTTCTTTTGACTCTGAAGTCCCTATCTTCTTCTTTCTGTATTGTTTCCATGTTCCAATCTTCAATATCACTAATTTTTTCCTCCACCTTGATGGCCCTATTTTCTATGGTAGTTCATTTTTCAGTTCTTTCACTGCATTGTTTATCTCTAGAATTTCTATTTGATTCTTTGTTATAGTTTCAATTTCTTTGTTAAAATATTCCTTTTGTTCGCAAATTCCATTTTTGAGATCACTTATCTGGGTATCTGGGTACTGTGCTAACATTCTTTCAGCTTTCTGAGTGTCTTAAGAACTGCAATCTTGAATTCTATGTCATTTAGATAATATATTTCCAGATCTCTAGGTTCTTTTTCTGGAGATTTTTCATTTTCATTCTGAGCAGCTTTGAATCCTAAGGTAGTCATTGTAATTGATGTGTTTTACTGAGCATGAGGATTTCTTCCCCGGCAGATATAAAGAGGTCTTTCTTTCAATTCCCAATTGGTCACTGTAGTGTCCTACAATATTTTCTCTCAGTTATTTAGTCTTCTATGTCTGGGAGCTTTCCTGAAAGGTGGGCTTCTCTTTTTGACCCAGTCGCCTTGGTCTCAATGCATTTCCTCTTTGGGAAAATGTAGTGGGTGGTGGTGTACTATGCTTCTGAATTCAATGCAGGGAAAAGCTGTTGCACCTGTGATTTACAATTTCCCTGAGCCTTCTTGCTGGTTTCTACAGGGGCGGGGTTTGTTGGAAAGGGTGCAGGTTTGTTTGCCTTTTTTTTTTTTCAGCTGGCTGTAAAGCAAACACGAGGTGTAATTGGGGGTGAGGGGTAAGCTTTAGGACAGGATTATGGGAAGCAGCCAGGATCTCTTGTGTTTATGATTTCTGCCTGGGGCTGGGGGTGGTAGAGTTTATGGTTACTTTTGTGTCCTGGGTTCGCTTCCCTATGTGCTGCCTCTGCTGTAAAACAAGCCTGTTCATCAGGGATGCCCTGCTTGTCAGGTGGGGACCAGGCATGCACCATTGGTTCTGCCGTTCTCTTTCCTTCTGAGCCTGCATTTCACCCAGGACCATGTTTTATTCTGGTTAGCATTTCCACGGCAGCCAGCTCTCGGTTTCAAACTCACCCAGAGCTGTTTGTGGTGGAGCCAGTGCTGCATCACATACACCAAGTTGCAGCTGGGGTTCTATTCTTGTCCAGGACATTTCAGAGCCTTTGTTCTGTTTCTAACCCATCCAGGGGGCAGCGATTTGGTTGAAGCCCCAGCACGCTACTGCTAGGTTGGGATTTTAACTTGCCCACAGTCTCACAGGGTTTCAGCTGCCCACGCCTGCGTTCTTGTGGTTTCTCGGCCTCTAACCCGCCCAGGATCGTATTGCTCTTCAGCTAGTGTCCCCAGGCCCCCACTTTGCTCCTTTTTCTGCCAACTCTGGGTCATGTTCCACAGCCCCGTCCCCGCTCTGCTCCCTCCCTCCTCTCTCGTTTGCCCCCCTTTCCTTGACCTTCAGGTGTTTCCTTGCAATGTGTCGGTCTCTCAGCTGAGACTGTGTCACTTAGGGTTTGCCCGATTGGATTCCAGTTGCTCAACTGTATTTTCCATGAGAGGTTTCAAGGATCTCCTCTCTTGCTGTCATCTTAGGTCTCCTCTTATTTCTTTTAAGGTAATTAAAAAATTTTTTTTGGTTTGGTTTGGTGTACGTTAGCTCTCCAGAACTTATTTGGTGATTGTGTGTTTTGTGTGTGTGTGTGTTTAATAGCTGATACACATACAGCCAGTGTGAGTTCACCCTCTAAACTGTAGCTCCCTTTATTCAGATTATTTTTTTAACCAACTCATCTTGTGGCATGTCAAGCCTTTCCCATTTCATCAAAAAGGAAATGTATTTCAAAAATAAACACATTAATCTGAAATAAAAATCTTTTCCACCTCATTTTACACCCATCTTATCTACATATCTTCTCTACTAATGTGGGGCAGGGCCACAGTGCAAAAAACACCCTGAGTTTTACTCAACTTGGTGATCACTGTGTGGGCAGAGTGCCTGAAGACCCCATCATTTACTTATTTGTGTTTGTTTATGAGGGTTTTTTTGTGTATGTGTTTAATACTTTGTCACTGGCAAAATAAAGGCAAGTTCCTCTTTGTTGGGAAATGTACTGCATACTCTTCCAGGTGGATTTCACTAATTCTTGGGAAGGCCTGAGTTTAGATAAGTGGAGACTGTAGAAAAGTTGGATTCTTCCTGTTCCTGGTTTCCTTAGTGTTTTAATTTCATCTCCTAGTGGGCAACTTTTTGTTTTATGTCACTGGGCAGATGGCCATTGGCTCTCTTTCTGGTTTTATTGGAAGTTTCTTCAAATGGCTGTGGTCAATTTCAATGAACTTTTTTTTATCATGCTCATTTCATTTAATTTGGTAGTTGGGGGATTCCAAGTCAAACAGAAATTTCAGGCAAAATGCTAAAAGGGAAAAACATGAATCCAAATCAGCAGGACTTAAAAGCAACACTGTGTGTGCCGGGAACTTGCCCAGAGATCTACGCTGTTGGAAAGTGATAGGCAGCTGTGACATTACCTGTCAATGTTTGCTTCTCCAGAGGTTCCCAAGAACTACTTCATGCTTACTGAAGCCCTACTTCATAGCTTGGAGTCTGAGTAATTGGATATCTTTGAAAGAGAAGACTAGGTACCCTCATGAAGGCACCTTGCTGGGTCTTGGCAGAAGTGTGAGGGCAGCTCTGAAGAGCAATTACATTCATGAAGACCCTTGAATTCTCTCTTTGTGAAACCCCATCCCCTTTGTTGCTTGCTTCTGGCAAACTGAGAGCATCCTGAGAATGGGTCAAGGAGCTTTCAAAGGAATCCTTGCCAGCAAGATTGAATTAAATTTCCAAAAGCAAACTGGAACACTTTTTCCTGTCAGAATGGCACATTATGACAACTGGGTACTAAGACTGTGTGTATGACAGGAATAAGAGATGCAAAAATATGCCCTATAGGATATTAACTTTTAAAAGTAAAGAAAGTTTCTTGGTTGATTAGAATAATGTTGCTTCTCTGACTGTTCCACCACGTTTTTCTGCCCTTTGCCTAATTTTCCTCTACAGCTGGGTGGTAAAAAAAAAACAAACCAAAAAACAAAAAACAAAAACAACATTTTTTAAGACATAAAAGACATCTAGGAGTTCTGGTAAGAGAGCCAGACTTGATTTATGTCCGAGATTGTTACTCTAAATTACTGATTCAATTATATATTGCTGCCTCTAGATTCTGAATTGGCCCAAATAGGTCAGTTTCTTATTTCAGATACACTAAAGGAATGTAATTTTTCAATTGCATAAAATGTAAGAAATATATCAATAGGTCATACTTCTGAAAAAACAAAAAGGAATTTGGCATATGTTTATAAAGCTTTCACTTCCCAATTGCATTTTTATTTTTATTTTTTCAAAAAACTTGAAACAAGATACAAGAACATAGAATTGTTTTGATAAACCACATATGCTAATTAGAAGTGGACGTACGTGTCACAAAATCTAATGTGGTTTTCCATGAGCTGGGCACTACAGCAAGTCCCCAGTTATTATGTACATGCTCTATAGCACAAGGCCATTATAGATCTATAACAATGCTGTGCTGGTAAGTTGGCTCTTCCAAAAAATATCCCCCTATTTATGATATTTGCCATTTTCTGTGGTGTAAATACTCCCACCATGGCAGATATCAAGCTAACAGATGCACATAATTCACTCTTATCAGCCTGTAATAGCCAGCTTTAGCGCATTACATATAGATATACTTGAAGCTACAAGGCAACTTATCCCAAACCCCTTAATTTTTAAAAGTAGGAAACAAGGCTTAGAGGTAGAGTGATTTATGTGAAGCCAAACAAAATAGATATTGTACATTAGTCCTAGTTCAGGGCCCTTTCTACTACACTAAAAATACAATGAATGAATAAATATGTCTGTGCATCTTTATATTTCAATCTGAACAATAGTAATAAAGAAACAATGAGTGGTTATATTTTTTAAAATAGAGATAATAATAGAAGGTAAAATAGGGAGTCAGTCATGTGTGGCCTTAATTCTTCCCATTGTAGGCCACTCCTACATCATCTGTCCATATCATTGGAAAATTTCTGGGTTCAAATTTGTATGATACAGGAACTGAATGCTACTCAGGAAAACTAAACTCCAGACCCCTCTCTGTCTAACCACAGTGTACCACCAAGACTTTTTGATATGACTTACATCATATCAGTATTGGGCTGCTCTATTGTAGTGACAACAGACACGTGGCCCCCTAAGACTTGATCTAGATCAGTGGTTCTCAAACATATCTGTAGGTCCCTAAGAATTCCTTGAAACATTTTCAGGGGGTCTACAAGGTTGGAACTATTTGTTTAATAACACTGAGATGCTATTGGCCTTTTTCACTGTGTTAAGATTTGCCTTGGTGCAAAAACAATTGGATCAAGATGATCTCATCCATCACTATCAGTCCTCATGGCATTCTTCACCATCACAAAACTTGCATTAAAAAAACAAAAAGCCAGTTTCCCATAACAACACAGTGAAGCAGTAAAGATGATTAATTTTATTAAATCTTAACTCCTGAATATCTATTTTTAAATATTCTGTGTGAATACATGAAAATCTGCATAAGGTACTTATGCTGCATACCAAAGTACAGTGGTTGTCTCCAGGAAAAGCACTCATAAATTGTGTGATTCTTCAGGTTGAATCTGCTTCTCTGTTCATAGATCAAGTTCATTAGAGTAAATGACCTATAGACAGGATATAGTTATTCAGACTTCGAAATTTAGCAGCCATTTTGTCAAAATGAATGAAGTCTATCATTTAAAGGAAAGCAACTGAATATATTTGTTGTAAAAGTTGAAATTCAAGCTTTCAAGAGAAAATAAGCATAATTAAAACCTTGTGTTCACCATTATAAGAAAGCCAGACGTCTCTGCAATATTTAAAGACGCCTCTGATGCAGTATTATTAACAAAGGTGATATTTTAATATTGTATAATGAAATATATCATATATGAACAATCTGTTTAATTCAGTGAACCAGTATCTTCCCAGTAACCAATGCTTCATGTTACAAAAATCATACACTGATGAAAGATCTATTCAAAGTGCAAGAGAGAACAATGGATTTTAATATAATGGTATAAAAATTTGCTGACATGGATTCAGATTCCATGTGTGAATAAATATTAAAGGAGCTTCCACAACTTTGGGGGTAGTATCAAAGAAAAATATTCAAAATTATCTAAAGAGGTTTATTAAAATACTCCTCTTTTTTTCAATATACCTCTTTAAGGCTGTATTTCTTTATATACTTCAACTCAAACAATACTTTGCAGAAGGAGATAAGAGAAGCCCACTGTCCTCAATTGACAAGATTTGCCCAAATGTAAAACAGTGCCACCCCCTCACTAAATGTTTTTGTTTTAGAAAATGTAGCTGTTTTCATTGAAATATTTTATTTATGTTAGCAAGTATTAGGTTTCCCCTTGTTATTTTTAAATAAATATTTTAAAAATGTTTCCATTTTAATTTCTAATATAATAAATACCAATAGAACCCACACAGACAAAAGGACCTCAAGAGTTTTTAAGACTGTGACTAATATCAAAAAGTTGCAGAACCACTCGTCTATACCTACCACTAGTCTATAATTTAGGGGTTAAAGGGGGGATATGGTCAATGTGTGCCATTCACTGATGGCTGCCATTAATACCTCTCTCCCTTTAAGTGCATGCTGCTCCTTACATCAAGAGGTGGAATCTGTTCTCTTTCTCCTTTAATCTGGGATGGCCTTTTGACCTGGCTCTACTGATAGAATATGGCAGAAGGGACCTTCTGGGATTAAGGTTTTAAGAAGACTTGCAGCTTCTACTTGGGTATTTTGAAATGTTCATTCTTGGGACATTAAGAAACCAGCCACATGGAGAGGCCACATGCAGTGTCTCTGGTCATTAGACACAGGTGAGTTTCCAGCCAATGACCAAACATTAACTGCCAGTCATTTGAGGAGGCTCTCTTGGATGTTTGGCCCATTTGATGACTGCGGCCCCATGTGCCATTTGATTGTAATCGCATATGAGAAATCCAAGCAAGAAACTCTTAAGTTGAGCCTGCCTGGTTAACCTCCAAGAACAATAAGATATAATAATAATTTATTTTAAGTCACGGGGTTAGGGATAGTGTGTTATGCACCAGTTAGGTAACCAAAACAGGGAGGGAATCTATTAGGGAAACATAATTATGGTTTTTGCATTGTTAAAATTTGCCATTTGATACTGGAACATTCTTAAATAAATGTGGTTATGTTATACATCATTTTAATGCACATTTCTCACTTCACGCTTTTTTGCTAATGACTTATTACTTGATTACTTGACTTATTACTTGTTTATTTTATATTTATTTTAGACTATGGAAATGATGTTAGACAAAAAGCAAATTGGAAGAATTTTCTTATTCAAGTTCAAAATGAGTCATAAAGCAGCCACGACTACTCACAACATCAGCAACACATTTGGCCCAGGAACTGCTAACAAATGTGCAATGCAGTGGTGGTTCAAGAAGTTCTGGAAAGGATACTAGAGCCTTGAAGATTGAGGAGCATAGTGGTCGGCCATAGGAAATTGACAACAACCAATTGAGAGCAATCATCAAAGCTGATACTCTTACATCTACGCAAGAAGTTGCCAAAGAACTCAACGTTGACCATTCTATGGTTGTTCAACATTTGATGCAAACTGGGGAGGTGAAGCTTGATAAGTGGGTGCCTCATGAGCTGACCAGAAATAAAAAAAAAATCATTGTTTTGAAGTGTTGTCTTTTCTTATTCTACATGACAATGAACCATTTCTCAATCAGATTGTGACATGTGATGAAAAGTAGATTTTACATGACAACCAGTGATGACCAGCTTAGTGGTTGGACCAAGAAGAAGCTCCAAAGCACTTCCCAAAGCCAAACTTGCACCAAAAGAAGGTCATGGTCACTGTTTGGTGGTCTGTTGCCTATCTCTTCCACTACAGCTTTCTGAATCCTGGCGAAACCATTACATCTGAGAAGTACGCTCAGCAAATTGATGAGATGCACTAAAAACTCCAACACCTGCAGCTGGCATTGGTCAACAGAAAGGGCCCAATTCTTCTCCACGACAACACCCAACCACACGTCCCACAACCAACGCTTCAAAAATTGAATGAATTGGGCTATGAAGTTTTGCCTCATCTGCCATATTCACTTGACCTCTCACCAACCACTTCTTCAAGCATCTTGACAACTTTTCACAGGGAAAATGCTTCCACAACCAGCAGGACGCAGAAAACGCTTTCCAAGAGTCTATCAAATCCCGAAGCACAGATTTTTACGATACAGGAATAAGCAAACTTATTTCTTGTTAGCAAAAATGTGTTGATTGTAATGGCTCCTATTTTGATTAATAAAGATGTGTTTTGAGCCTAGTTATAATTACTTAAAATTCACGGTCCAAAATTGTGATTACTTTTGCACCAACCTAATAAGAGACTATTAGCTATGAAGTGTAGCTATAGAGGTGGTTATGATCTCAGGTGATTATAACTTATCTACTTTAGATTAAGATCCTAACCAGGCCAAAGGAAGCACTTTGAGAGTAAGTATGTCAGTTTGAGAGGGACTGTGTGAGCATTAGGTTGGTTGTGGAGGTCCAGTGATTCAAAGCAGAGCTCCAAGAAAGGAGTTAGTATACAGCTGAGACTGCAAGATATGTGGAGAACTGGCATGCTCATCATATCCAAAGCTGAAGTTCAGCCTTAGAAACTGAACAAACACAGCTGTGTTGCAAACAGTTTCAACTGAACTTACCCAGATCCAGGACTCACACTTGTCAGATCAATTCCAGTGACATTAGCAGCAAGTCATACTTCAAGTCCCATTGGCTACTGCGTGTGAAAGTGCTAGTATGCTGCCTGCCACAGTTGGAATTATTCAGAATTACTTTAGAGGGAGGTATTTAGTAACTCATAATAACTTTACAACCTATGGACACCCTGCATATGTTTCTGCCTGAACAAATACCTAAGAGAGATAATCCAACGTGATAGAAAGTGTTAAGACTATGAGGAAAAACTCCAGAATTTTATATATGAGGGTTTAGAGGGCTACAGACTTTTTGGAAAGGAGGGCTAGAATGCTCTTTAAGGGACATCTGCCCCACAAACACACTGTTTTCCATAGACTATTTAGTTGGGAAGCTTTGAAGGAGCTGATAGAGATTTTGGTATGTTTGTGTTATATTTCCCACAAACCTCCCCATAGCAGCTCAACTTTCTATGATCTAAACGAGATTTTCAGAAGTTTAGGCCATCAGTAATTGCTATTGTTCATCCAAATTTACTCTTAAGAATGAACAAAGAAATCTTCCACTGCACAGGTGACAACATAATTAAGGATGTCAGGAATCCTTAGAAAAAGACACCCAAAGCAGTTTGTCATAGGGGAGGAGGACATGGCCCACCCCAGCTTGTACCGTCAGAACTCTGGGGTTTAATCAACCTTCAGCTTGCGAGTCCTGGGTGATTCATTTAACCCAGTAGTTCTCAGCCTTCTTGCACATTAGAATCACCTGAGGGTGCTTACAAAATGCTGATGTCCTGGTCTAGCCCAGAGCTTCTAAATTAATTTGTCTTGGGTGAGCTACCAGGTGTCCCCATGTTGTTGTTCTTGTTGTTGTTTAAGATACCCAGGTGATTGTAATATGCATCAAGCATTAAGAACCTCTAGTTAACCTCTCTGAATCTCAGTGTTAAATAGGAAAAGTAACATCTAATTCTTCGGAATGTTAGGGAAGAGCTTCATAGACACTGCATGTGACAGCTCTTCATAATCAGGAAGGATATAATATAGGTAAATATTTTTATTATGTGTTAACTGTAAAGAATAAAAATAAGAACTGATGTAATGCTTTTTAATTATAATAGTGAAATGTCTTAAGTATGTAGTTCCACTCTATAGATAATTTATTTTTCTTTAGTAGTGACAAGACTCAGTGTTTTGTTGTATTTTGCTGCAATTATGACAGGAAAAGGGGTAATAACAAGAAATACAGCCTTGAATTTTAAAGTCACTCAAAAGCTGCTGTTATCCATTAGGTGGAGCATCTAATAGGCAGTGTTTCAGTAGCAGATTTGTTAAAAATCAGCTTGGCCTAATGTTTAAAAACAGACCCTGGAGACAGCTTGCCTGGGTTGAATTTTACTATTAATAAAACATGTAACTTCAGGTGAGGTACTAATGGTTTTATAATAAGTATATCTTAGAATTTGGGGAAGATCAATGCATGTAAAATGTTCTTAATAGTGCCGGGCATAAGAGGAAGTTCTCAGCAAATGTCAGTTATTATTATATTATACACTAACAGAGTTTTACAGTTAATAGCTAGTTAATATAAATGTGCAAATCCCTTTTTTTGGTGGACTATGAAGTAGTCTCTTTTGGAATTTATATATAGTATAAATAAAGACATCTAAGGGCTACTATCATATAAGGGGTATTATCATATTATTTTTATATGGGAATTCATTCATTTTTACAATCACCAGACAATGTGTGCCAGGTACTGTGCTAAATGCTAGATTACAAAAATAAATGAGATTCCTTTAAAAATTCATAGTTTAGTGGACTAGATAGATATATGAAATATAAGGACTGACTCACAATTGAAATGTATGCACAGCACTATGAAAACAAAAGAGGTAAGCTATCGTGACTTGCTGTCTCTGCAAAGAAGGTGACTTGGGTTAATTAAGCCTTCAACAAGGTTGTAGAAGACAGAGAAAGCAGCACATTACAGACCAAAAGTACTGGGTATCAGCAACATGATGCAATGACCTAAAGATTCTCTCCAAGTTCAGATTCCTTCTTTTATACCAATCTCTGCTTTACTGAAAAGACTTGGGAGTTGCTAACATCTTAGCATAGATTCTTTCTCTGTTCAGCCCATTATTAAAGCATTGTTGATGCATAATATTGCACTAAAACACTAGCAAACACTCCCCTCTATGCTTTGGAAAATCCTAGGAGCAACAGACCTTTCATACAGGTAGTTCTAAAACTGAAATGGTGTTTTATACTTGATGATCATTTGGGGGGATTGTAATATTATCAATAATCAATTATTCACAATCCTGAGCAAGGTTAAATTTTGAAAAGACATTGGACAAGAAAAAGTATGGTAGAAAAAAAGTGGAAAGATTTCATATCTTGTCTGTGGATGCTATTTAAATACTTCTTTCCAAGCAACACTATAATCTCTACCTATGTTAATTTTTAAGATGAAATTATGTACTGTATGAGGAACTACTGAAACTACTTTCTCACACAGCTCAAAAAATAAATTTCTATATTTCAAATAAATTATTAAAATGTCTGGAATGCAAGTCCTTTCTAAATTTCTAGTGTCTTAAAGAATGTTTTAGAACTTGCTATATATTTCTTGATTTTGATCTACAATTTTATAATTTTTGATAATTAAATTAATCAAATTTAATTAAATTTTAAATTTTAGTAAATTAATAACTAATGAATAACTTGGACAACAATTACTAGTGGTATATATTAATTATTTCACAAGAGCCTTGCTCAACTTGTAATAACAAATTGAAGGTTTTCTATGCAAGAATTTTTTTTTTAATAACCTGTTTCCTAACATTGACTGCATAAAAACCATAAGAAGAATGCATGGTGACTATGACAACTTCAGCGAAGTTTCTCATAAGAAAAATATTATGCAAAATATCTTTATCAATGACTAACATACCCAAAAGTAGCCAAGTTTCATTTTGTAAACAGAAACTTATTCTGATCATCCCTTCCCCAAACATCCTAGTCCACTGCCATTTGAAAGAACAAAACTGCCTGATTATACATCCTATACACTCCCATGATGGACTCTATAAAGCACAGTTGCTAGAGGAGGCCTGCTTTGTTGCAGAATTTTCAATGCACATCCTTGACTTTGTAACGACAGTGAGGCAGTAAGCTTCTGGTGCTTGCAGGAGTTAATGGTATAAGAGAGTGGACTGGCTGAGAGTGTGAAATGTTTCCTGATGCCAGGAAGTCATTCTGAATCATGTGCAACATATTAATAGTAGAAAGCACTTCTTCAGAGTACTAGAAAGGAATTAGAAAGTTCTTACATGATTTAATAAAGATCATATAAAGAGTGATAAATGCTTCCTCTTTAAATCACTGGAGCCCAGTAAATCCTTGCAGTGATGCCCAAAATGAGTGCATTTTTATGAAAAAAAGGAAAAGACAAAAAAGCAAAGGTAAGATTATAATGTGTTGTCCTAAGAGTTATGAGGAGGAAGAAACAATGAGGAACAAGAAGGAAGAGGAGGAAGGAAAAGAATGGGAAGAAGAGAAGGATATTCACCAAGTTCTTACAATCTAGATAGTTTCTAGCACTTTACTTACATTTATTCTATTTATAATCATAGCTTTTGAGGTAGACACTATTATTATTCTTATTTTACAGATAGAGAAACTGAAACATTGAGCTAAATTGTGGTGGACCTGGTATATATCCCAAGTACAAAGAAAAAAATACTCCTTTAATTTCTACAATGCCACATAGTGAAGCATTACCAGGTAGAGCGTTTTCAAAGATCACTATAGACTCGGAAGATACTGCAATATTCTGTTTAATTTGCAGATATATGAGGTCTGTCCAGAAAGTATCCACCCACATAATATAAAACATAGAGACATTTATGGCTGGATGTTTTCTGGACAGCCCCCCTGTGTCTAGATGGTTGCACACATATTGGTAAAATATTCATTCACACAATTATAATAGTCTCTGGGATTCAGGTAGCCCAAATGGACCTAATATATTTAAATGCCATGTAGTCTATAGTCATGATGACCCAGTATTAATGTGACTTTCTAGAACAAAAATTGTGGTGATACGAAAATGGAGAACTATTGAGTTTGGAAAGTTGGATTCTCATCATGACTTTGCTACTACCTAGCACTGTGACTTTGGGGCTTTTAGTTTTCTCATGGATGAAATGGTGAAAACATGTCTTCTACCTACCTCATGGGTTTGTTCTGAACATGGCAAGGGCTATGTATGCTGTGTTTAAATGCCCAGCATAAAGTCCTTGGCTTTCTATGGAAATCTCTAAATCTACCATGCACAACATGCTGGAGTTCAGTTATCCCAAGTCAGGTTGGCCTGGGAATTTAAGAGATGGCCGATTCTACAGAGGTTTGGGAGAGGTAAATTTGATATGGAAAGCAATTACATTTCATAATAATGGATGTGGCAGAACTCTGACAGGATAGCAAATTAAAGAGGATCCTTAGTCTCTGTTAGTTCCATTTCAAATCCTCTCCTGGGGACTCTTCTATTTCCAGATTTGAGAACTGGCTTAATTTTCCTGGACATCTTTTGTCTGTTTTAGCTAACAGCAAGGCCAAACAGAGGATAACATACAATAAAAACACTTACATGCTGCCAAAGTAAACCTCTGTGCAAAAAAGAGGGTTTGTAGCTCTTTAGAAAGATTTAAAATATAATTAGGAATGTGTGTGTGTGTGTGTGTGTGTGTGTGTGTGTACACACACACACACACACATATATATATATTTATATTTATATTTATATTTGAAATGCACAGAGTAAATCTAAACAGTAGAGTTGTAGAAAATGGTTGTGGCTACTCCCTCCAACTAAAAATAATTTCGACCCAGGCCATGTGGTAAGGTTGCTGTAATATCGTTTTGCACATTCTTACATACCAGAAATACTAAAACATAGGCTTTTTTCCTTTAAAAAAAAAATCATGGTGCAGCAAGAAGCACTCTGTGAGTATAAAATTGGCATCTTATGGTTCCTACTTACTTTCCAAAATGTGTGTAAATTACAAATTTCACAGGCTTTAAACTTAAACTCAGTAAGTGCATTCCCTTTATGGCCAGTAGGCCAAAAATCAATACATCATAAGGTAAACTACCTATAATAATTTTCACCACATCATTTATTCCTCAACAATTTCAAGAGTTCCTTATTTTATCTCATGCTCAGAAGTACTTCCATTTTCAATCCACCCATTTGAAATGTATATGGGTATTGGAGAGAGGCCTGTGTGTATACAATGGAGTTTTATGAAACTAACACATTGGAATCTAACACTAACCCTACAGTAAACAAGAATATACACTTGCTTATGTTTGGGGACAGGACTAATTCATTGTGACCAAGAGGGTTTGACTATTCAGTTCAGTTTGGTTCATAACATTGAACTGAATGCTCCGATGCTTGGCCTGTGCTTAGTACAGAAATACTTAGATTAGTGATACCAGTTCCTTAACCCCAGGGAGCTCACAAAATGATTGATATTGTTGTCCAAAGGGAGTAACCAAAATCATAATGTGAAATTTAATCATCAAAGAATCTATAGAATCTATAGATCCTGAGAAGATCCAAAATAAATACCCAAAGCAGTTAGAAAATGGTACAGAATTGTCAAAAAATAAAAGGTCTTTACCATTCATTTATTTAATAAACACGTGCACAACATTTTCCTCTGTCACATTATTTCAAACGTTTTACAGATAATAACTCATGTAATTCTTAAAATGGCCCTCTGAAGTAGACATTATTATTCCAATTTTGGAGATGGAAGAACTGAGGTACTGAGAGGTTCAGTAATCCGCCCAAGTTCACAGATCTAACAGACACTATACACTAGGTTATGAATCCAGGAAGTCTTGCTTGCTCCAGGATGCATGCTCTCATGCCTCTGTGATTTATTCCCTCCACTACTGACACAAATGGGCATAACAAAAAGTCCTTTTGATTAGAGGTCCCATTAAAAAGGTCTCATTTTCAAATCGGCATCAGTTTCCAGGTATCATTTCAATAAAACAAAACTTTAATTAAAAAAATTAACTACCATTCAAGAATTATTTTTACTCACAAATACAGTTATCCAAGTTATCCAAGCTCCAGCCCAGATTTCTGTGACTGTGGTGTCAGATGACGTGTGTCTTCACACCTCTGGCTCACACAGGGGAACAATTATATGTGACAGTCTATTTATTGTCTCTGGCCCCAGTTCACCTGGAAGTCTGGCTCAGTGTTATTTTACGATGTATTTTTTTATTACTTTCAAATTTATATGTGTTCATTATAATTGGTGCAATAATCTAAAGATATATTTTCTAAAAATAATAATCTCCTCTGACACTCTTGGGATAACACCCTGACATTCTGATGTGCATAACTTCACAACTTTCTCTATAGTCATACATATAAAAATATGCATGTGTTTATTATAAAACATATGCATACTATTTTAAAACATGGGATTACACTATACACATTACTGTGCAATGCGGTTTCTCAGAAAACAATGAATATTCATCTGAGTCAACGTATAAACATATTCCTTTTGTTTCAATAGCTACATATTTCAAAATGTAGCTATTAAATTTATATAATTATTTTACTTTTGAAGGAACTTCAGCTTGTCCCTTGCCCCATAAGAAACAATGTAATAAATACCCCTGAAAATAGTGTGGTATATAATTGTATAAGTACCAACTCATTTTAATAAGAAAGATTCTAGTAATGGTATATAAAATTTCAATCTTACCATTTCTTTTCAGAATGATGCAAGTAATTTGCACCCACCCAAATATATTAGGCTGTTTTCCTACATCCTCATAAAACAGTAGGTATCACTCTGCCTTGAAATTTTGTCACTCATGGAAGAAAAAACATTTTACTGTCATTTAAATTTTTATTTTGACTAATAAATGAGGATGAAGACCTTTTCATTTATTAGCCATGAGGATTATAAATTTACTGAGATTTTGCTGTTCTTAAAATTTGATTATTTTATCAGGTAATTTTTATATGTGAAAGATACTAACTCTTTGATATAAATCAATATCTTTTTTTTTTTACCTAGCTTATAGCATTTTTTGCCATGAAACTATATGTACGGGTGATGTGTGTGGCTTTTGGATTTTCTGTTTCTCGTAGGAATATCTTCTCTATCCCTATTCATCTCCTAAATTATTTTCTAATATTTTAATAGTATTATTTACATTTAAAATTTTTAATCTATTTGAAACTAATTTCATATGTGGTATGAAGTAATTTTATTCCCCTCCAGAAGGACAGCTGGTTTTGCCAAACTGTCTACTAAATAAATGATCTTTTTCTCTTCAATTGAAATGCCACCTTTGCTAAATATTAAGTTCTCATATATGCATGGATCTATTTCTGGCCTCTTTATTCCATTCCATTGATCTCTTTGTCTATTCCTAAGCCAAAGTGTATTGTTTTGATTATGGTGGCAGCTTCACTCTTACTTTTCATTGAGTAGGGCCTAATATTGGGTAATAGTGAATGTCTGAACAAGATGTACACAGTGTAGAAGAAAAAAAATTACTGTTCAAATCAGAAACTATAAACTGAAATTTTCACACCAATCATGTTACTTTTTAATTTCTTCCAGCAGTTCTTGCTGCTGTCTTAACTGTTTACTTGTACATATTTATTATTAATATCTTTTTTAATCTTCTGAGTCTGAACATTCTGTAAAAGGCAAAACTATAGGAACTAAAAATAGATCAGTGGATGCCCAGGGTTTAGGGTCAGAAGAAGGGATTTACAACAAAGGGTCACAAAGGTACTTCGTAGGACCATGAAAATGTTTACATCTTGATAGTTGTGGCGTTAAACAATCATACATACATTGGTTGGAGAGCATCAAACAGTACACTTAAAAAAACACAAACTTAAATGTATACTAATTATATTTCAACAAATTTGAATTAAAATGTGTAACTATGAAATGTGTCATTTTTTCAGCTTTTTGCAGATAAAAGCTAATCTACTGCCTGCAATAGACAGAGCTAGAATCCAAACCTGACTTTGTTTTAACTCCTAGTGACAAAACAAGAGCAGAATCTTAAATGAAAAACAATAAGTCTAACAATAAAAATGAATTAAAAAAAAAAAAGAAATTCTGTGGGAACTCCTAGTATTATACCAATGCATTTTGATTTTCTGTCTTTTGAAGAAATCTACATATGAACTATTATAACTCAACAATTCATTCTGGAGAAATGATTCACTCTCTTACACAGGTTCATAAATTTTATTACAGTTCCTAGCATGGTATGAACTGTGAAAGATACTCATATTTTCCTAAAGCTAGAGGTGACAACTGGAGGTCTGGTCCTCAGTAGCATCTAAGCAGTAATTTTCCACTCGAGGAAACTAAGGCTGTATGAGGTTAAGATTGGCAGCGCCATGGAGCTACTGTATTCTCGTTCCCACTTTCTCTACTTTTGTCAGTGCATTTTAAGGAAAACTCTTCTCCAAGCTGACTCTTACTAGAATATACAGACAAGAAACTAGACCATGTCTCAGAAATCAGAGGCCCAAGGCCAGGGAAGATTGATGAGCATTTCTGCAGAAAGCCAGCCCCAGTCTCAATCCCAGAGGGAAGGCAGGAGGTTCAGCATGGTGATCTAGTCAAACAGCCCTGATGTAGTTCCAGATCTAATGTTATCAGGGTTTATCCTACAGAAGTTAGTTTTCAGAGTCAGAACAAGGAGGAGGGCATGGGAGGAGGGTAGGTTTAAGAGATATCATAACAATGTGCCTGCTTTTTCTCACTTGTGAAAATGTAGGCTATCTGGAGGTAAACTGATAGGAGCCATCCTGAATTAACAGGTTATCACTAATAACCTTTTAGCCACTTACACTAAACTGCAAAATAAATTTATGTGATTTTTATTCCTAATGCCATTCTGTCTTCAGATGATTTTGCTAAGGTATCCCTTCTGTATTTATTTTTATATTATATTACATTAACTTTTGTATTCATTATTTGGACAAGATAACTCAGCATATTAAAACAATATGAAATATTAATAACCCATTGCAAAGAACATGGCTCTTCCTAGAGCTTCCTTATAGATCTTTTTTCCCCTAAAAAGCTCAAGGATGATAAAGTTTGTCATAGTAGTCCTGGTATTTCTTTCAAGTGGTTTATCTCTTTTATAGATTAGACACTATCAATATGATATTGATAATAATAAATAATAAAGTAATAAATGCCATAAAAGTACTTTATATATTGAAACTATTCAAAATAGAGTGGGCTGCCTTCAGAGAGGAATTGCTAGAAATGTCTAAACTAAATCGAGATGCTTTTTTTCTTTTGTTCACATACCATATATTTAATGAGCATCTGAAGACTCTTGCCAGGTATGTAGTTAAAGGATTTCATACTGGGGTATGAGACTGGACACAATGACCTTTAACGTTTCTTCCATTTCTATGCTTTTTGGTTCCATGTTTCCACATTTTTATTAAGAATTCCAGGGGCCATTATAATTCACTGGTTTTTATAATTTCATCTTCTACCACTGAGTAATTTCCCATCATATCTTTGCTAATTAATGATGATGGTAAAACACCTTTACAAGTTTGCACTGATTTATGGAAATCATAACAAAAATGATAAATGTAACTACTTCTCCTACTATCTCATTTTGGCCTGAACTATTATATAAAATCAGGATATCTTATAGTATCTACAACAACAATACGTCATATCAATATATCAGGAAATAAGTTTAAATGGATAAATTATTATTTATGTATACATTTATTTGAAACATATCATGCAGATTTAATTTTGTGTCAGCATTGAATGAAGAGTTCCCAGTAGCAAGAAAATTGTTAGGGTTGCCAAGAAAAAGTCAAGATGTACTTCTTAATTATTGTGTGCCCAGAGCTAGGAACTGGGAATAAAATAATTTATCTCAATTATACGAACAGATAATGACCAAATACCATGCTTGTAAATTTAGTACAGGCATACCCCATGGGCAATATGGTCATATATCCTACCCAATTAGCTAAATTATTTTTCATTCATCTCCGCATTTTCCCCCTTACAGGTATAGCCTTAATCACCAACAGACACTGAAATCCAGATTTTCAACCACAAAATAATAATAAAATGTTATTATAATAAGCAAGCTACCATTGTCTTTAGAAATGGAAGATAATGAAAGAAAATTAAATTCATGTAAGAAAATTAAATTCAAACATAAATAAAAACATCTTTTTAGATTTTTTTCAGATATGGACTAAAAACAGTCAGTGCTCAGTTTTATTTCTTCTGAAAATTTTATATGATGAAGTAAAAGGAGGCAGAAGTAGTTGAGTGGCTGGTCAGCAACTCTCCTTTTTATGCTCTATTGAAGACGGTCAGTAAGGGAGGAAGACAAACGCTGACAACAGAAAGAAGGAAGAAATGGTGGGCAAGGAACAACAGACCTGTTCTTGGCAATTACTACACTGTTGCTGTACTTTAAAGCGGTGCTTAAAAGCTCCACCAGGTAATTTTCATCACTTCCATTCAACATTTTTCAAAAGTGACATGAAGAAGGTTACTTACAGAAAGAACATGTGACGTATACATTTTTTTTTTTAAATTTAGTAGCAGAATACTACAAAAGCATTTTTCCTAAAGGAAATGCACATGTATTTATTTGTTTCTCACCTCCTTCCTCTTCTGGAAACGCCCATAAGAACAACAGTTCAGGGACATCTGAAAGGCCTATGGCAAGTAACATAAAAATGATGCCAGCTGGAAAATTTTAGGCTCAAACAAAATGAAGCCAAATGCTTCTGACACATACAAACATTTCCTTTTCCTTATGGTGACACGAGGGCCCTCCCCCTTTAAAAAATGTCTCTATTTCCCTCTTTGTATGAGTCACAAATCTGTGACAATGCCTCAAAATACCAGGTGTTTCATGAACATAACTTTGTCGTTAAAATGGTTCCCAAGGACCACCACTTCTTTCACAGCTTCCAGATCATGGAAGCTATACTACAGAGTCATGCAGCACTACTTTCTCCTGACCCTAAAATCAGGTCTGGAAACACTGAGGAAGGTGATCAAAAGAAATAGTCAGCTCTCAGAACCAACCATTCACAACAGAATCATTTATTCCATTTGGTTCCATCTTCCTTACTCCATTCCAGTCCCATAATCTTGCTCTCAGTTCTGCTGAGGTCATATTATCAGTTCTCAATGGCCACATGGAAACCCAGCTAACGGAGTTACATGTTCACATTCAAAACATTTCATGCTGTTCAACAAACCCACTAAATGCCCTAAAAGACCAAATTACCCATGCAAGGAAGGGCTTTGGCTTCCTATGATTCCAACACCAAAGTTGGAATGAAACTAAATAGAATTATTATCAGATTATCAGGGTTTGGCTGACTGTCTGCCCTTCATCGTGAAGCAGATGAAATCTGGTTTTTTCGCAAGTGCTGATAATACTGCTGAGGGTATTATCAAAATGTTAAGTATCCCTAGAGGATTTGTTTGTATTTTAAGCATGCCCTTACCTGAAAACCCACAGCCTATTAATATGCCCAAAGGAACAGAAATCGTTTTCACAAATTTAGTTCTTATTTTATGACAAGGCTTTGATTCCATTGAAGATTCTAAGTTTTACAATTATTAATTGATCATAAGACATATAGAATTTAAAAATACCACTTAGCATATTAATAATTTGTGACAACAATCACAATCCATTGCATTTTCTTATGAACTACCTAAATTTGAGATAGTAATGGAAATTTTTTACTTTGTCCAAATAATTTTAGATGGCCTATTCATAGTGCTTCAAAGTGTTACTTAGGGAAGTTCCCTGGTGGTGCAGTGGCTAGGCTTTGGCGCTCTCAATGCTGCAGCCTGGGTTCGATTCCCAGTCAGAGTACTCCTACCCACCAAAATAAATAAATAAATAAATAAAACAAAAAACAAAGTGTTACTTAGTTCATTTTATTAGTTGTTGAAACTGGGCAATTAGTACATGAAGATTCATTATGCCATGTGTTCTACTTCTGTGTGTGTTTGAAAATTCCCATCAGGTAAACTTAAAATATGATTTAAATTTAAAAATTTTTAAATTCTACTTAAGCACAATTATTTCAAAGGAAACATCAGGATTTTATGCAAAGATCTGCTTGATTGAAAAGGCAAATCATGTATAAGCTTTAAAATTGATACCAAGTTTTAAATTTCCTACCAAGTGTGAAAATGCCCTGTGAGTCAAAGAGCCAAAGTTTTTATATTTTTTCAGTACTCACAAGTATGAAAGGTCTGTTGATGGTTCACATAATCCATTTTCTAGTCTCAGAACAGATTTAAGTCAAAATTGTTCTGAACAGAATGGCACCTAGTTTTTAATTTTTAAAAAATCTCCAGAGAAAGCTAAATATAATTTATGTATTATTATAAAAACTAATGTTTCTTATTCTGTTTTGCAAGTCTGCTTCTATAGGGGGTGGGATGGGAAAAAAGGAAAGGAGGATGCGTAATCATTATTCCACTAGGAAACAGCCTGAGAAGACACTGGGACATTTTCAGTACTCCATAATTCCAGCTATTCTGGGAAAATCATGAGAAAGATTCCTTCAGAGTTACTTTAGCAGCTGTAGTACTTAACCAAATTAGGAAGTAACAATGTCAGATAAGATATGAAGGAAATCAGAACATTTAAAATATTTAAAACACACAAATTAAAAACCCCATGCTTTTCAAAGCCTCCATTGGTGTTCTAAAATAACCAAATTAATTTTAGTTTGAATTAAAATTAATTTAACTTTTTGAAAAATATATACAAATATATTAATATTACATTCAGTCATTCTACCTAGGGACCAACATTTGCACAGAACAGTAATTACTGGACAGGAAGCAGGAGAACTCTCATTCCACCTTCTATTCCAGATGCTTCTCTGTGTTCTCTGACTTTCTCTCTGATCTATATCATTCCCACCACCAATATCAGCTTTTTCCAAGGTCAGTGAGGGTAAGCCAAGGACTACTGATAGACGTTAGGGGAAAGAGTTAAAAAGAGAGAGAAGTTGGCATATTTTTGGTATTCCCTGAAAACAGAATTTGATTCTGAGTGTTACAATGTGCTAAGCAAATAAGTTATCAAAACAAGTGGTGTCAATTTTTATTGCACTATGAAAAACTATTTCCTGCTTTAATATTAATTAGCATGAATAAATATGCACTTCTCTAACAAAATTTTCTGTGCCTATCAGGTTCCTAATTTTGTACCATTAAAAAATGCACCATTTTAAACATAGGTGCTCCACTGACTCATCAGTGAAGGCCTTTCAAGATCCTTTGGAGGCTAGGAGGGCATGGCTGGTCAGAGAGCCTGTCACAGACCAGTGGCTGATCCAAGCTACAGCTTTAAAGTCTCCCTCCCAGGATACCCAGGGGTTCCAATTCTAAACCCTTTTCCCTTTACCATCACAAGAATAAATCCTAATAATCCATGTGGCAAAGTGACATGACCAGTCAGACACACCAGCAAATACCATCATTACCTTGAGACGCAATCTCATTGATAATTTAAGGAGCCAGATGCCACCCTTGTCGAGTAGAAAGGGCTTAGAAAATGTTGGGGTAGCTGAGAAGCTGCCACACCAACTCTGGCCCTCATCAAGGAAGAGTCAAACATAAGAAGTAGGAATTAGATAGGAAGTCTTCTCTCTCCAGCTTTGCCAGAAACAGAGTAGAACTATTTGCACATCATTAGGAGGGTGAGAGCTTTTTCTAAAACATGTAAGTATTTATTAAACACATACCAACTACTATTCATCTAGAACTTTTATAGTTCATCCATACTTTGTTCCAAGACCTTTTCTGATAAAAGACTCCCAATTGTGGGATGTCAGATTGGAAAAAAAGGGAATTAGTTCCTTTCAAATTATTTATGCAAATACATTTCAAAATACATTTCACAATTTAATCCCCATTCCAAAATTCATGCTACATGAGTATTACTGAACACATCCTGACTCCTTAGCCAAATTAATGAATTCTATAGCATTTTTTTTTTCGGTAATGCTCCATGAGAACAAGATGTTTGCCTGATTTGTTCCCTGTTATCTTCCAAATGGCTATAACAGTGCCCGGCACATAGTAGGTCCTCAATAAACAGTTGATGAATAAATGAATAAAAGTTTTTTACAGCAGTAGACATCAAGTATCACAGCCATCTGGAAAACAGTAATTGTCAACTAGAAAATACAGGAAGACAAAGGGTCAAATCAGAGCGTTCGAAGCAGGGAATAGTATTAATATGCTCTTGTCACTTGAAATTAAAAAATTATTTGAAAATATACAGATCTGTACACTAGACACTGCTAGGAAATGGCTAATCTTTTAAAAAGTATATATGAATACACACCCTGCCGTCACCGAAACACCAATGATTGATTTTTAACATAAAATGCCAGTTTCTAACCTTTAATCCTGTTGTAAAGGTTCCTTTTTGAAATACATTTCTGGTGCCTCCTGCACATTATTTTATATCTTGCTGACTGGCAGTCTTTTGAGTCCATAAACTGCTTTTTGGGACCATGACTTAGATTATACAAAACAATCTTTATTTTAAGCCCGAATGTTTTGTGCGCAACTTTTCTACTATTCAGCAATTCATTTTGGGTACTCCATTAATATTAACTGATCATCTGTCACTACAATCAATGTGGAATATGCATTTCTTTTGCCTGTGATTAATTATGTTTTAAAAGCTTAATATTCAGAAAAAACTTTTCTTTCATTTTTTATTTCTTTTTCCAAATAAAAAAACATTTACAAGCCACTAAAATGCAAGAGTTATCAAAGAACCACTCTAACAATCTTGCCTGTTTCTACAGTTTAGAAGTCATTCCATTTTGGTAGCCTTATGCACTATTGAGTAGATTAGAGAGATGAGATAATGCACTAAAGTTCTGAAATGACCTGCTTTTAAATCCTCAAAAGGATAATACATAACTGAGGGCAATGAGTGGGTTGACAGTCATTAGCCAAAGGGTAAGATAATTGAATTTCACATAAAACTTCCATTAAGTTCAACAGTCCTTTGATGCAAGATTATTCCATTTGTACTGAATAATAACATAGGAAATTTATTATAGAATTCAGAGTTGTATGTACCACATACACTGTAACAAATCTATGCATATAAAATATGTCATGTATTTTGTTCTCGTTCAACTTATGGATAATATTCTCTGAAAAAAATCAATGTGAAAAGATTTTTTTAATGCTTAAAACTAATATCTAGGAAATATGATGCCTTTGTTTTCCTTTAATGCTTATTTTGGATAAAACAACATTATATCAATGATATCCTAATTTTGCTCCCCTTTCATCCACCTCCAGGATTTCAAAATAATGTAGTAGTGGAAAGATCGATTCAATCATTGGGTGATTGTCTATCTGTAATGCTATGGAGTGAATTGCTTCATTGGCTAAAAGATAGAACTACATAAACTATCAAAACCTTTCTCTTTAGAAGAAGCAATACTTCCTCACTACGTTGATTTTCAAAGAGCAAGTGGAAATTTGGGAGAAGCAACTATTTTTCTTAACAGTATGCCTATCCTAAGGCTATTTTTCATATTTGGGTATCTTCTGTGTAAATATCTGCACTGAATGCTAACTGCAATATTAGAATTCAACTCAATTTATGGTCTCATCCAACATAAAACAAAACAAAACAAAACAAAAACAAGAGCAAATAAGGAGGTAAAAGCAGAGGGAATTCTAGAAACCTTTAAATATGAGAAAACAGTAGTCCAGATAATAACCTCAGAGTTACTGTTTTTCCCTTCATTTATTTAATAACTATTTAATAAACAACTTATATGTACCAATTACTGGGATAGGTCATTAGGCTACACAGAAGAATGAAGAACACTTCTATCAGTTTAACAGATACTAATTTATCTAATCCTCACAAAAACCAAATACAGTAGGATATTTTTTATTCCCATATTACAGATGAGCAAACTAAGAGACAAGTAATATGCCAAAAAGTATAAGCAATGCAGACAGGAACCAACTCAGTGCCATATATATCTTTAGGTCATGATTACTCTCTAAATTAAACCACTGCCACAATTAGGAAATATAAGAATAAGAAATAGAATATGTGGCTAAAATCCCCTTATTTTAAATTTATATTTAAAATAAGCCTAATCTTTGAAGCAGGAATTTGACAACTAAGAATTTTATCTCCAAAATACACTTAGAATTACAAAATTGTACATTTGATAATGAACATTTCACTTTGCTTGAGACAGTGAAAAACTAGAAATAGTCCTCTATCAGTTGGCTTGTGTTTGGCTACAAGTAATGGAATATTTGACTAAGGTAGATTAAACAATAGTAGTTTATTAGCCCATAAGAATTCCTGAAAATAAGGTTCTAGCACTAGTTCAGTAGCTCAGACTGTTAGCAACGATTCAGAATCTTAATTTTTACATCCTATTATTATTGGCATAGATTCATTTTTTAGGCTCCATCCTCATTATCACAAGACAGCTCCTACAGCACCAGGCATCACACCTTACACTGTAACATCCCAAGTCAGAAAGAGGGCAGTTTCTCCAAGTATGTCTACTTTTTATGTAGGAGGAAATCCTTTTGCAGAAACTTTATTTGGCTTCATTGACCAGGCTTGAGCCTCATGCTCTGTGCTTAGCTGTAAGGGAGACTGAGAAAGTGAATAACTGGCATTTCCATCCTCTATTATGGGAGCTAGAATTTGCCAACAGAAGGAGGAAGAGACCATTGCACTGAGAACTAGTTAGGCCTGCCAGAAACCTCAAAGTCTAAAAATAGAATACCCATATAGTATAGTCCCATGCATGTTGTTATTATAAAAGATAATGTGGGTAAGGAATAGATTACATGAGGAAAAAAAACAGCATGTAAGAAATTTAATGGATACAAAGGACATACACCAAAATGCTAACAATGGTTAGCATTTGTGATAGGATTAGAGGGGTATTTTTACTTTCTTTATATTTTTATATATTAGCTAATATTTCAAAATTAACATAAATCACTTTTATAATAGAAAAGACTGTTTCAGCTTTGAAAAACAATATAATTCAAAGAGAAAAAAATTCCTATCAAAATATTAATGTTCTTTGGCTCAACTTGGAAGCAGAGTTGAGCCGTCAAAAAATGAACAAGACACTTTTATTAAAATTTGTTTTGCATTACTGTCATGAAGAAATGAGAGAAAGACAAAAGAGAAATCAAGTAAAATGGTCACTGGAGGATTTTAAAACTGGAAAAATAAAAATGTTTTGTTAAGAGACGATGATACAACCAAAAGACTTAAATAAAGGGCTGTTGCAACTTAATATATTAGAGGCATTGCTCTATGGATTTCTCCACTTGTGAGAATGCCTTTCACTTTTGCCAAGATCAGCTTTATGCTGGCCACAAAAATTAAAATAGTTTAAGGGAAGAACGAAAATACTCTTGTTTTGGGAAAGTAATTCACAGTTTTAACAGCATGATGATATCTGCCAATTTATTAGTGTTTGTTTAAAACAAATGGCTAACACTGTTCTTGGTTCATTTAACACTTTAAATCATTTTAATCAGTTATACAAGAATACTTCTCACTGCAAACACCATCAAAGAATAAAAGCCAAAAATAAAATTTCTATTTCATTGTTTCCAACAATCCTTGGCTCATTTCCCTCCAAAGAGATAACCACTGTTTAATTTAGGATTTATTTCTTCATATTTTTTCTACATACTCAGATTTTTAAAAACCTCAGTTAAATCATGCTATACACACCGCTGTACCATGAGCTTTTTAAAGCATAGTATGTCTTGTATATCTCTCAAAAATTTTAGTAGCTACCAAATCTATTTAAACACTCTTCTTTTAATGGACATTTATATTGTCCCTAATACTTTGCTTTTATAAATAAATGCTGCAATGAATATTTTATACATACAGTTTTGTTCACTTGGGTGGATACTTTAGTAGTATCAATTCCTAGAAGTGAAATTGCTAACGTTAAATACATATACACATTTTAAATTTTGATACAGTGACATTCTGCCCTCTGAAAATGTTGTACTGATTTCACACTCCAGCCAGCAGAGTTAGCAAAAGCCCCTTCTTTCCAGCTTTAGCAGCACTGAATGAACATCAACAGAAGTAGAGAAAATCATTGTACTTGTTTTAATTCATATTTCTGTAATAAATATGAGTAATAGTGAGGTTGAACTTTTCATGTGTTTTTCAAATAAACATTTATACTAACAGCATTATTTTGGACTTATATTGGGCTATTCCTCCCTGAGGACACCATGGGTTGATCTCATTATATTAGCCATATTCACCTTTATTTTATAAAGACATGCTTCCTCAGGTATTTTTTAAAAATTAAGTATAAAATATATATATTAATTGTAGTAAGTTTTAGTACAGAAAAATATAAAAAATAAAGCAAACATTACTGATAATTCTACCCCCATATGTAATATATATTATACATATACCTGTATAAAAGACATTTATTTTTAAATTTGAGATCATACTGTATATAATAATTTCATATCCTTTGTCTCTTAATGGTATAGTGTAAATACTATATTGTTTTTAAATTAATTGTCTTGAAAGTATGGCTGTCATATGGCTATATCATAAATTTGTTATTTAGGCCTTTAGTTGTGTTGAACTTAGAAATTATTTAATATTTTAAAATTAAAATAAGATTTGCTAAATATTTTTATAAATTTTATATTCCTCTCTATTTCCTTCATATAAATTACTATAAGTTAAATCATTGGCTCAAAGCATATAAACATTTTTAAGTTGTGGGATTTCTACCTATATTTTGAACTATGTGTATGTGTGCATATGTTATAATAATTTATACTCCCACAAATAATATGTTTTTATTTCTATATCCTTGAAACAGCTATAATACATAGTTTTTAATCTTTTATACACTAATAGATTAAAATTTTATTATACTGTTTATCATTACTACAATTACAATTGATAGTGAATGTTTTATAATGTGTTTGAGTTTAATCATTTGTATTTATTGTTCACTGAATTTCATAAATATATTCTCTTTCCATTTTTCAATTCAGTTCTCTACATTTTCATATTGATTCATGAAAACTTTTTATACAGTAAAGACATTAATATGTCTCTAGTTTCTTTAAATCTACCACACATATAATGTACAGATTTAATGCAAGCAAAACCATGTGACAATATAAATAGAAAACAAATGTTGAAAAAAAGGCCTAGGTTTAGAAACCTTGAAATATACACAGGCAATTTTCATACTTCAAATATGCATTCTACTGTGACATTTTCAAGTTACTAGAAATGACTTTTTAAATAGCCAAAATGATGTAAAATTTCTTTTTGAGTGTCCCAGAACCAAAGTACATCAGCATTAGTAGGTTCTTTAAGAAAGTTTTCAGTATATTAATGAAATACAGGCACTCCTCATATAACCACCTAGTTCCAATCCTACGACTAGACTATTAAACAAATCGGTCAATAAGTGAGGAGCTTAAAGGCGAATGTCTTATGGTGTGTCATGGAGCCACAGGATATGTATTTTTCAATAGATATCATGTGACACTTACAAATGAAATATGTAGTCTCGCGTGATTATAAATGCTTCATGTAGTATATGCTAACAGATTGCAGGAATGATACAAAACCTGAGAAAGAAGATTACCCGTGCTGGAGAACTGTTCATAAGTCCAAGTGGTCACTAAACAGGTAGGTTGTTAAGAGAGAAGTGGCTGTATACAAGTATATATTCTTTCAAGCCCAAACCTTTTTAAGTTTTGTGGTAAGATAAAGGCACTACAAATTCTGATACACTGTGAACTTCTGCAAGATACTTCTCTGTGCTTCCTTTTCCTCATTTATAATAACACAGGTGAGTACTAATACTAGCTATCTTATAAGATTTTAAAAATAAATTAATGTAATTTATGTAGAGCATTTAGCATTTGTGCTAAGTTGGAACAAAACTGTTTCTCCAAAGACCATAATAATAACTACTTTAGAATTATTTTTATTACTTGACAAAGAAATTCCCTCTACCATTAAATTCCACAGCAAACAAAAAGCAGTGTTACATAAAGTCTATCTCCTTTGGGAAACTTTTTAAAGTCAGTTTATGTCTGATGAAAGCCTGCAGTGTATTGGTCTTTAGAGAAACAGTGACCATCTTTGAAGTGCTGGTGACTCAGATTGATGCGTTCCTTCCTCTTTGGTGCCCATTCTTAGCCCTCAGACAATTGAAACAGAAAAGACATGGCTGGAGGGCGTTCTTTTCACAATGGTGCTTCCACAGATTTGACCCAGGCAATGCATACGGCTCCCAGTAGGCGGATTTTATTTAAATAAATGAGATTGTCCTATGTTTAATTCATAGCACCAGAATTTAAAAGCACACTGATACAGAGAGTAGATCAAAACATAACTCAATGGGGATAGTATTTTTATAAACTGCAGGCTGCTCCTTATAAAGTGAATATACAAAATATCAAACTGCATAATTCAAGAAGTATCCTTGCATTTATAGCTATATGTAAATACTAAAGACTGATGAACTACTTTTGAACTTCCACACTACTTGTGACTTTCATTTCTGTTCATCACTGACAAGGCTTCATGCACAATTTAAAAGCCAATTTTCAGAAGAAAGAGTCTGAAAATATTGTGCTTGAGCATCCCAAGAATCTGGCAGCCTACCTGGACCTCATTCAAGTGCTCTGTTCCCTTGCATGGAAAAAGGTGGTTAGCTCTAAGAGAGGAGAGAAAACACAACATGAAAGTCTTCTAAAAAAAAAGCACACACAAAAAACCCCCCACACATCTGAGAAAGCTCAAATGAGTGAATAATAGAAAACAGCCAACACTCAGCCTCTTGGGGTTGATCACTTGGCTTGTTTTTCTTTCTCTCCCTCCTACTGCCTGCCTTTTGGTTACTTCACTGCTCCTTGGCACCTCTAGGAGAGAGGATGTGTGTGTAGGGTCAGACAAAGGAAGGGAGATCATCAGTCAATTCCGCAGCTTACTAGTCATTCTAGAGAAAGGTTGGGTTGAAAGAGAAGACAATGAAGATTAGGAATTATCTGTGACTTTCAAAGACCATGGTTCCTCCATTATTATGAAAACAGCAGTGGGCTGCAGGCTCACTCTGATTTATTCATGCACACGGAGAAAATGCATTTAGAAAGTATTCCCATATAGTCCGGAACTCACAAGTCTGAAAGTAAGGGTAATGTACAGAAATACCATTCTCTTAAAAAAAAAAAAAAGCAATTAGGGTAATACACAATTAGAGAAAGCTGAAGTCCAGCTGTTTTCAGGATTTATCCAATATTAGTAACATTGTAGTTTTGCAATAACAATATAAAATGTGCTTTTAGAGGTGTTTTTCCATTTAATTCAGTAACTTTTAACTGTTAGCTATTTTATCCATATGTTTCTAGTTTGTATACACTGAATATTTTTAAAATGTCATTTTGCAAGAGGTATTTAATGTTCAAGAAGGCTTTTTTGTTATGGTTAGAAAGCAGAAATCCTGATTTGTAGAGAGAAATTTTACAAGTTTGAAAAGATTACTTTGAGGTTTTACTTCATTCATTTCCCTTGACGTCTTTTAGAGAGAAAAATGTATTTCTCAGTCTAATACTAAAGACAGTCTTCATGCTGAAAACAGAAAAACAGAGCAGGAGATAGGGTTGGGAGGTGAGGGCTCTGCTGTCTTTATGAACTGCTACTGTTCAAAATCAAGCCATCTGACTCCTTGAAAGTACAGCTTTAGCAATGAAAGATGTTTAAATAGTGATAATGGATTGCAAATAAAGGGCCTCTTATCTTTGGAATTTTGAAAGAGCCACAAGGAAGCAGTGCAACTTTATTTTAAGGCTTACCTCCAAAGCTGAACTTTCATCTTTTATGTTAGTCTGTGCTTAGGTGCTTCAGGAATACATAATGGAACTTTAGAAGCCTAGGTAATCACATATAAAAATAAAACTTAGAGCACTTTATATAACACCAGAAATTCAAGGGAAGATTGTATCCTTTTTTGTTTTGTACTTGTGTTTTTGTTTTCCCAGGAGCACAGTATCGGGTGAATGAGGGGAAGATATTGGAAATGGCACATAAATGTGTCATGGACAGCAGAATAATAAATCCTACTCTATCATTCATTTCTTCATCCATTCACCACTCATTCATCCATTTATTCACTCATTCAGTTATTATTCTACTATTGGTAGTTGCTGCTCAAATTTGGAAAGATAAAGTAAATAAGCTCAATTTTATTATAACTCATGCAATTCCTCTCTGATTAATCTAACGGCAGTTGATAAATAAACGATCAAATGGCTTCAGAGGTGGCAAGAAAGATTCTAACCAGGAGCAAATGAACTGTTCCTTTAAAATAGCCCCAGGTTTTCCTTTTAACTGTTACTTAACCAGTAGCCTCAAAGCCAATTCTTTCATCTCTGATTGATATAATGTTGTCACCTTCCCATTAAAGAAAAGCAGTGTCTCATGAAATTCTCACCATCCTTGTTAGGGTTTGTTCCTGAACGTTTATACAGCTTGGATTCTGAGATGCATCACATCATCAGGTTCTCCAATGGTCCTGGACAACCTCTTAAAGGCCCCTCGGTGCCCTGGCCAAGGCTTTAGCTCAGAGGCTCTGTGCTGGTCTGCTCAGCCCTGCCCTGTCCCAGTCTCCACTCAGTCCCTCCACAGCAGTCTAGGCACTCATTTCTTTCCTTGAAATGGTTTCCCTCCATCAAATGTTCCTGATTCTCTTAATGCTTTACTTTTACTCTTTTTTACTCTGGGTGAATTCTCTAAGTACATATCCAGGGCCAGTGAGATTATAATGTTTCTTTCTGCCAATATCTTTGCATTTTTTTTTTTTTGTATCAGAAATGCCTTCTTTGGAAGAACTTTCTCATGGGCATTTCCCTTAATACCCTGTTTATTTCCTTCTAAACTTTCAGAACCCCCACTTAAAATTGTATTTATTTTGCTTTCTTTCCCATCTAACTTGATTTGGGGGCCTCATAAAAAAGGGAAATGTATTTATTGTATTTATTTTTGAATCCTCTACATTTTGCATAGTACTTGGCATGCAATAACTATTAATACTAATTACAGTAGACTCTCATTTAACTGGCACCAATGCCAGATAAATGTAGTACTATTTCTTCTATGTTTTTTTTTTTTTTTTTTTCTGGTTGCTTGAGTTCCAGTTAACTGAGAAGTCTACTGGATATATGTACTGAATAAATTCATCCATCCATCCATCCATCCATCCATCCATCCATATAAGATTTATTGAACCAGATGGTGTGCTAGGTAATGAGTAAGCTGTGACAGACCCACGGGAAAATGCTCAGGGCCAAGGGGGCCTCTTGATGCCCTTAAAATCACACTCCCCTTGCAGCTGCTTACACCACTTGTGCAGGCCAGCCCTGGACAAAGGTTAGAGGGGTGAAGCACAAGCACAGACAGATCTCACAAATCATGGGCTCCTGACATTTGCAACAACTTCGAAAACATTTAAAACTGTTACCTTCAACTTCAAGGCTCTAGTACCCATCCTGTTAAGAAGGCTTTTGACACTCTAACCTCCTAACTTCCTCCCCCACCACTGACTCACAGCAATTGGCAGATCTCAGGATTGATGGTCTAGGAACTGGGGAGAAAGTCCCTAGGTCAGGGTCCTAAGGCTTTGGAATTCCCTCCCTCTCAAGCTCTGCTTTCTTCTACATAGGGTAATAAGCCAAAAAGCCCTTCTAATCCTGCAGTCAGCAAGGGACATATGAATATCAAAAACTTCACTGTTTTCTGAACCTCTCTTACCCTCATTCTACAACTGGGCTTGAATTGTTTGGATAACTGAAAACAGTCTTGTTTTAAAAAGCTATGTGTGTTCTTATTTGAATCTCAGAACTATAATAGCTAGAAAAAGGAGATTAACTATTATAAAATCTTCTCATGCTATGTCTATTATACACAACAGTAACTTTCGCATTATGCCTAAAGTACAATATCAAGTGACATGACACCATGAACAAATAGAAAATGTGGTAGTTTCCCCTTTTAGTAAAAATATACAGTCAGTATAAAGTAAGTTTAACCATTATGTATTAAAGTGATAGCTTAGTTGTAGTTTTTAGTGAAACTTTACTAATTTTTGCTTGTATTTCTCAAAAGCTTTGCCCAGTTATTTATCGCTTATAAAGTATTATTAAGCTTTTCAGCTTCATAATGTTACATAGATGCTTATGCCGATTAATTCTTATTTTTTGTAGGCCTCTACAACCATTCTCATTTTAGACATATAATGAGAGAAACAAAACTGTTTCAATGGATTTGAACAGAATATAAAATTGTTAATTGAGAGTTAAAAACTCAAAATCCTCAAGTCTTGATTCAACTACTTGGCAAATACTTAAAGATCAAATTTAATAATATACCTAAGAAATATAAGAAAACTGACATAATTCTACTCATTTGCTTTTGCCCATGGAGAGAATGGCTAGAAATGCCAGGGATGAAAAAGAAGAAAGGCTAATCTATCAGTTTCATTCTCTTAAAATAATGGTTTACAGATAGTTTTAATTCCTATGTTGTCTAAAAAGCTATTTTTAAATGGTGTTGTACAATTTTCAAAAACCAACTAATATAAAGAATATTAATATTGAAAAAATTATTGTTTGGTACACATTTATTCTTAATCCAACAAATATGTCCCTTACTGTGAGATATTGTTCAATAAAATCTGTATTATTTAATAAAATTAATGAAGAAAATTTCAAATATATGTAGGACACATATTCAGTGCAAAATATATAATTAGAACAAAAATAAAAGGCTGTGTAGAAAATCTGAATGCAGATGGGCAGATGAAAAAATTATGTAGTTATTAAGATTGAAACAGTATTTTGGTTGAAAGCCAAAGCCAGATGGAATCAGTAACTAGATGCCTATTGTTTAAAAAAATATGTACCCATTTGTATAGGATGCTTTTAATGGCTATTAAAAAATAATTCAGCTCAAATCACATAACTAGGAAGTACATTGGCTCAGATAACTAAAGTCCAAACCAAGGCTAATTTCAAGACCAGTTACTACAACTACTCGGAGATGCAATCAAGAGCCCATGATCTTTCTTATTCTTCTAGCATCTATAGTATTTAGGTTGATCCAAAATCTAGTTTTCCTGTGGTTGCCATCAGAGAGCTACATGCATCCTTGTTAATGTTAGATCAGGATTTCTCCACCCACACAATATTGATACAAATGACATTTGGGGACACATAATTCTTTATTGTGGTGTCCTGTATACTATATGATGCTTGCTATCATCCTTAGTCTCTACCTACTAGATACCAATAGCACGTTGAGTTATCAAAAGTATCTCCAGATATTGCTAACTGTAACCTGGGAGGCAAAATCAGTAGAAAACCAATGAAGAAAGACCCTCTAGGCAAATAAAGGGAAATTTTCTAAGAAGCCTTTGTAAAACATTTTCTCAGACCTAAATTGATTGGCCATACCTGAACCAATCACAGCTAATGAGATTAAATAGTTTCATTAGGACTAGTGGATCAAATTCCTGGCAATAGAAAAGGAGTCAATGTCCTTTGAATCTTAGGTGCTACATAGGGGAAATGGGTTCTTAAAAAAAAAAAAAAAATCAGAGTTCTATTAGAAAGAAACAAAAATTCAAAGCAAATAACCAACAGCATTCAAATAACAGATCCTCTGAACAAATAAGAATGAATCAGACATGTATATTTAAAAGAAATTACTCAGATTACTTCAAATTACTTCATAGAGGAAATACTGAGAAATGTGATTAAATTATTTATTTAAATCTTCATTGAGTATATTCCATATGCCAGGCCAGTAGGTGTTTGAGACATGGTAGTGAACATGATGGACACATAGAACTTATGGAAGACATGCTTGAAAGAGCTCATTAAAAAAAGTATGATGAATATTAATATTGCCAGGTGCCATGAGATTATAATCTGCCCTTACCTAGTAATATAGGAAGTCTTCATTGTCTATTCCCAGCAAATGGAAAAGTGGATGGTTTATAATAAGCATTTATATGTATATATTTATTAAATATTAGATTACAAAATATTAAGCTCCTACTATGTGCCAGGCACTGTGTTAGGTTATAAGGATAAAGCAGTCAACAAATTAGTGAGAAGAAACAGACAACAATCAAATAAATAGAAGTGGTCAATGTGAAAAACAAGCCTAGCTGTGACGTAACAAAGATCGTAACTATTTTTCTGTCTTACCCTTTCCCTTTAGAACTTCGTAGAAGAAAGGAAGTTTACTCAGCCCTGAATGAAATGGTAGCAAGCATAGGACTATCTACCTTCCGGTAATTCAGCCTATGGCGACTTTAAGTAGCAAATACAGTCTCAATCTAGAAATTGAGTGACCAGTCCAAAGTAATTATTAAAACTTTAGATTTAACTTAACATTAATTCTTCTTCCCTGCCTCTCTTGGAACAGCTTCCAGCTAGAAGGCAAAATCCTGATCATTCTGATTTCCCTGTCCTCATCCTCCAATCCTTTGTAGCTATTTTGTTCCTGTCTTAGATAAAAACAAAAATTAATGAAGCCAAAAAACGGCGGTTTGGGGAACATTGTTGGGACTAGAGTGAAGCGAGTGAGGTACTTGCCTCAGAAACAAAATTCCACCAAAAATCTCAGGAACCAAGTTAAAAAACATTTAAGGAAATATTAAATATCAAATTCATATTAAAATATTAATTGATGTTCATATTAATGTGAAAATATTTTGACAACATATTTTTAAACCAAAAATAATTTTTCATAATTTATGATGAACATATCAAATGTTTAAATAAAGACAAAATCAATGACATTGCCTTGGTGAACCATATTGAAGCCTCAGGCAAAAAAGAAAAATAATCAGTAATATTAAGTTAGGGCAGTGAGTCTTATGAGAGATAGATGGATTTTAGAGATATTTCGTAGGTAGAATGGTAAAGATTGCTGATGACTATATGTGGTAAGACGCACATTCACTCTAATTACTGGGAAGCAGAACATAGAGATAAGCAGGTGTGGTGGTGAAAGTAAATTCAGGAACAATAATGATCCAATTGGGATGTGGTACCTACAAATCTTTCATCTGATTATGATATCCAAAGGGCCCTTTACATATAGGTTTAGGGCTTATGATAATACACTCAACAGTAGTAACTGCTCCATCAGGAACCCTCCAGAGACCCCGAAGGGAGAATGCTCAGTGGAGGCAATACTGGGGGATCTGGTGAAAAGAGGTAAGTGGGGCCCTCAAAACAATGGAATCCAAATACACAGATTCTGGGAGTTCACTATTATTATTCTGACTAAAAGCAGATTAGAATTCAGACAAAAAAAGTAGGTTAACTAAAGGAATAAATGGACTACATATTCTTATAATTGTTTCCCATCCATATTGTTTCATTCAATCAACCTTTCGATAAAAATCAAACAGCAGACAGGGTGAGGTTATCACTTTTGGAACAAGGTGAGTGAGAATTCAGACATTTTTGTCACAGATTAAGGGAAGATAAAAATCAACAGACTGGATCTTTTTTATTTTTTAATATTACAGGAGTCTAACTAAATTTTTGCCAAGGTCTTTCTATGAATAGATAGTGAGATGGCCATGGCTATGATATATTTTGCTGTAAAATTTTTAAACAAGATTTATTCTCATGATTACAGAAAAATCTTAATCCTCTAGCAACAAAATTCCTGATTATAAACAATCCTGGTAGAAGCATACTTTTCAGGAAAGTTGCAATATGTCATAGAAAAGCACTAAGTAAATTTACCTAATATATGGACAAGATAGATGATAATAAATTTATGGAAACAGTATTAAAAATCATTTTTAGTGAAATTGATCTTAAAACATTCTATTAATATCTGGTAATTGTTAGGGAGCAAAAGCTTTTACCTGTTGATGCAACTCCTAGTAAATTAATATCAAAAATTCACACATAAATTATGCATTAGGGCACATGGGGGAAGAGATACAAATTTTAAAATGTGATTAAAATCGACATTTAAAAACATTATGAATTAGTTTCAGAAATTATTTGTAATTTGATTTTCTACTTTGCAATTTTTATAATTACATAAATTAATCTATAAAGATAAACTATTACAAATTTAAGTTGATGTGTAATATGATATATACAGTGCCAAAATATGTACATTATTAATAATTATATTAAGAGATGATCTTGACCATGGCTTCTTTAAATTCTCATAGTAATTGGGAAGCTGTGGCTAAAGACTTGGTTCTCTGCTCTATATCTCGAGGAATATGAACTCTTAAAATAATAAAAACAAAAAATAAAAAACTTTAAGTATTTTAATTGGTCTTATTAACATTTTGTGATGAGCCATAGATATTAACTAACTATATACATTAATTAATGAACCAGAAAGATGAATTCACTGATGAACTGTTTCTTTGATTTTGCTTGGATTTCTTATAGTTGCATTAAAGGCAATTTTCCAAGGGAACCACTGGTGTCTTTGAACATTCTGAACGCAAATCTGAACGTTAATCTCTGTGTCAAAATGTTTCTCAGATTGCTTTTCTACTTAAAAATTTTTAGGCTATGAATAATCGATGATATATGAGTCAATCAGAACTGATTCTTCTTGACTCAAAAGCAATTTGCTTCCAGAAGTATATAAAGTATATACTGGTAGATGGGAGCCTTCAGGAATAGAAAGTTTTCAATTTATAAGTAAATAAAACCAAGATGAAGTATTGGTTATCACAGGATTTAGTAAATGTTTGAACTTGGAAAATGTTAACACAGTTGTGTAAAATTCACAGAAAAATATTAGCATTTAGAAAAACATTCAGCTCCGGCATCAACACTCTTCTCTAGAAACCCCACTTTGTAAACAGGAAAGTGAAAACAAAATTCACACTATCTTAGGTATTCTGGCCAGGAAATAAGATGTAAAATAGAGATAAGAAGTAAAACTCCTGAGCAGGGGAAACAAAACTGTCATTTGTAGACTGTTCAGAAATTCATTCATTCAACATCTTTATACTGAGTGCTCCAGTCATTGTTCTCCATGCCAGGAATACAACCATAAACCAGACAGACAAGGTCTAGGATCCTTTCCATCTTTAAGTTTCTCAGTTCTGTGATTCATTATTAGTTCACCAAGAGGTATACTGCTCTATGGGACATCGGTATGACGAAAAGCGAGAGAGATCAAAAATAACAAGGGCATAAACAACAGTCAAGATTATTTTTCTTACACATGTATGTCCAGACACAGCTGCTTGTATCTGTGAAGGAAGCTCTGCCTGGTCACCCTTGGGAATAACCCCCTTTTTCCATGGTCTTAACATCTGGCTAGTACACATACGTTCCAAGAAGTCACGTGGAGGAAGAAGGGAAGAAGAAACAGAAAGCACAGGCTCAGTTCACAGAACATGCCACATCATGCTTCTGTTGGCATTCCATTCATCAGGATTTAGCTAAGTGGCTTCGCTTGTTTGAAAAGAAACTGAAAATGATTTCTTTGTTTTGTTTTGTATTTTCTTATGAGGCAGCCACAGGCCCAGCAAATAAACAAATAATGAAGTAGGAATCAGAGTAAAAAACTAGCAGCCTCAACCAAACTGGGCAAGCCTAAAATCATCTTAACATCAGCCCCTCGATCTAGTACACTTCCATCTCCAAATGTCTGTCTGAGATCTAAATTCCAAGTGAAACATAATAAACACACATGAACTTAAATTTTTAAAGTTTTTAGATGTACCATTTATCTGCTAAATGAAATCTATAAATAGCCACTGGAAATGAGAGAAAGTTTAAAGACAGGAAAGGTTATGATGGTCACCTACCACAGAGCTGTCATTCTTTACATTTTGTCAAATTGGTTACACTATTACTATTATAAATCGCTTTGAACACACTAAGCAGATAATCATAGAATGTAGACCTAAAATACACTCCTTGCTATAACTTCAATTCTGAGTGATTGCTGAACTAGGTACTTGTCAAATACAATTTTTACAGCCCTGAGAAGGAATGTGGGTTGCATCATTCTAAACCAACATGATTTAAAGACATCTTGTACAAAGGCAATAGTACTAAAATTAGTTGCTTGCCTTTGATTCTGTTCACCATGATTATATGGTGAAGTGTATGTGGACATTTCCTAAAGAAGGGGGTGTGTCTAAGTGGAAGGGTTTTCTCATAAAGCAAGACTATTCATTTTGAATGATCAGGAATAAAAGAACCCAATAACTTCTAACATTATCTAGGCTTGTGTTTAGAGTCAACTAAGATTTCTTTTAGTGACATTCTAGCCTAAGTGAAAAACACTGATAATTTTATAAAATGAACCTGAAACCTTTCAAAGACCATACTCAAGTTTCCCATCATAGAGCTTTGTATGTCAGACTGAGTATGTGAGTTTATTAAGGTAGTCCCCATTGCCAGAAAAGGGTTACTTTACCCATTAAAACCTCACTCAAATGGATATCAAGTATCTCTTGTGTCCTGTTACATCATGTAATTTAAGTCTGAAAATGTCCATGCTTTGCTTTAACCAGAGTGTTAAAATCTTTCTCAATGGAAGCAATAGAGTATATCACTGATAAGGTGAAGGTGATCCAGTAAAGGGTCATGACTTAGCCCTTTCTGGACAAACAATGAAAAGAAACTCATCTGCTCCCATGTTATGTGGCATCAATAATGCAGCCTATTTTAACACATCAAATCCCTCCCATGCTTTGGTGCCAAACCTTCCATACAGTACTGGATGGCCACAGAAGGCTCCCCTTACAATGTAATCATGATAGAGCTATTGAAGAATTATGTGCAACCATGTACTAACTACTTAGGGGGACAAATGAATAAAACACAATCCCTATTTTTAAAGAGCTAACATTTTAGGAGGAAAAGGAATTTGCCTAGAAAATATAGGAATTCTGACTCAAGATCACTATGACCAATATCATGAGAGAAATAAAAAGGTAAAGGAATGAAAGACCACACTGGCCTGAAGAAATAAGAAAACCTGCAAGGTGAAGATGGCATTTGAAAAACATCTTGAGCAGTAGGCAGATATGAAAAGGAGGGCTTTGAAGAAGGCTGTGAGATGGGGAAATGAGGGCTGTGTTTAAGACATAGTAGTCAATTGATTGGCACATACAGTAAGAGTAGAAGCAAAGTGAAGAAAAGATGAACAGATGAATGGTTACTGCCCTGTAGTTATCCCAGACACCGATGAGGGAGTGAAGAATCCGCTTACTGTATAAACATGTAGGTAGCCACTATAAATTTTTGCAAAGAGGAGGTCATAATAGAGCTATACTTTTGAGAGAATGATCTGCTTCAGGGCATTAGACAGAATGGATAGAAAGGGCAGTGAGAGGCCCTGCAATTGTTATCACATGCTACAACACCAGGAACATCCTGGTTATTTATATAGAACTCTGATACAAGTAAGAGAAAGGGTAGTATCAGCATTTGTCAAATCTCTTCTCTTTGGAAGAATGACTTCCAAGCTTGGCATTCTAATTCAAGTCTTCAATCAAGAAACCTTTCCAGATCCATCCTATCCATCCCCCATTATTTTCACACCTGAAAAGAGAATTTTGCATTTGTCTACCTCTAAACGTTACCTTTTCCTCAAAAAGACTATGAACATCCTAGGAGCAGCTAAGATAAAGGGAGCTGCGAGCAGCAAGAGCAAATCTTACCTCATCAAATGAGGCTGCGAACTCATCACAGGGAGTCAAGTCTGACGAGAAGCAAATCTGAAGGGCATGTTATTCTCTCTCTCCAACAAAAGGAAGGAAGTTAGGAGACTGGGCAAACAAACGTGTTCTGTGACTGTGAATTTGATCTGTTTATTTCAATCCCAAACCACTTAAACACAAGCTATTTAAACAACAGCAGCATTTTTAAATTATGTAATTCTCCAGTGGGAAAGCAGGGCCTCAGGGAATAGGGTTTTCCCTAGAGTCTTATAAAAATGATAAATATCATTAAGTAAAGCAAATAGAGTTGTTATGTCTCTGCAAATTGGCATGTACGTATTTACTTTCTGTAATGTTATGAACTCAGATAATTTACTAGAAATTACAACCTCACAGCATCTTCAAGAGACAGACATGGCATAACATACATTCCTTCTTATGTGAAGTAGATATTCCTTCTGTGCAAAGCATTTACTTTGATATAAGAAGGAAGGTTTAGACATTTTTTGAAGTCAGAGAACCTAAGACAAAATAGGTAGCAAAGATTACTGAATCAAATCTCATGAAAAACAGTGATTTACTTTATCATCTCCAGGTAACTTCCCTTCCATATTTCATTACTTTCCATGACACTTGTATTTAGCTGAGTATAAATAAGCTTTTGATGCCAAAAGCATTATAGCTGCTTTTCTTTAGACATCAACTAAAGCTGATGGAAGAACTTTAGAAAAAATGGGCACAATGAGTGTTTTCGTTTGTGATGATACCAAACTGCTTAGTAATTACATGACATTCAGCCTATGATGAATTTGGCCTATGATGAACCAACAAATTTGATAAGACAACGAGCTAATGTGGGTTGGCAATTTCCATGTTTCTCTATTTTATCTGAAGAAAATCATAAAGATATAATGTAATTGCTGCTATAGGCCAAAACTACTTGAAAAAATCAGTAAGAAAGGCAGTCAAATTAAAAAAGTTAATGAAGGTTTAAGTAAAGTAGCAGTTTTGCATGTGAATGGTAGGGGAGAAAAAGGTGAGACATCTGGCTCATGCAAAATAGGATCTTTGGATCCACTCTAGAAGTTTGCATTTTGTTCACATAATGAGAGCCAGCTGAGGCCAAGCAGGAAAAAGATATAGAACTCTGTTACCAGTTATAAAGTGCTCGAGCTCTTCCTTCAGAGTTCCTGAATTAATAGGAGTTTGTTTCTATGCAGACAAAGTTGTAAAACTGCCTGAAGGGAGCAGTTTTTCTCATAATGAAAAGAACAGAATCCTGCTTCTGGAATTATTTGATGTGTTCAGTTCTTTGTACAAAAGGCAAATGTGTATCTTTTACTTCTTGTCTAATATAGAAACTAAAATAAGTATCCTAAGTCAAGAACTGATGTATTTATCAATAATACATTTTCTCAGTCTAAAATCAACCCTGACCCCCTCCTCCATCTTGTCATGCACACAAGTGAAGAGACAGAGAGAAAAAAACACACAAATTGACACAGTAGGATAAACTTTAGCCCAGTTAAAGCTCTGGGTTATTTCAACAGCTTTTCTTCTGAGTGGAAAAGATCAGATATCCAGGTTTAATTAATTTCATAGGGTTTCACAGGCTAATGCTTCTTAGTTGCTATTATAAACATGTCATATGTTGCACTCCTATTCTATACCAGGTACTTCACTTCATTTAATCACCACAATTACCTTCTGAGTTAATATGTACCCATTTTACAGATGAAGAGGAATCCTGGGCTTAGAGACAACAAGGGCGGGAGTCAGGATTTCAACTTGGGTTTGTTTGACTCAGAGTCCAAAGGCCATACACCATGAAGCTTTCACGGAATGGAAATTATAATTGGTTTTGTGAGTTGATCGTTCGTTGCTCATGGCTCTTAGTAATTTATTTAGTAAGCAATTAATTATTCATCTCACTTGCCATATGAAATTGTCTATAATTATTTACAGGTAAATAAAGAAGGACTCACTGGTGTGACTGCTAAAATTGAGCATAAATTCTCTGATCAGTAGTAAAAGAAAAACACCTGGGCTTTGCTCAGTCCCAGTCCAAATGTAAAAAAAAAAAAAAAAACTGTTTAATCCCTAGACATATTAATCACAAACTATAAATGACAGAGCCCATGAGCTCTTAAAAAACAAAACAAAACAAAAAGGCTGCCTTTGTTTCATTCTGAGGAGAAATCAGTAAGATTTATGACTATGATTGTATGTATCCAAGCAAACATCATAGGTTCACTGTTAGTCATTAATGTCTCCTCCATTTACTTGACTTTTCCATTCATAAAACTGGTGTAGTGCATTACTGCAGCTATATATCAGCAGTACCAAAAACATGTATACACATTTAAAGAGATGTTATCTATGTATTACATCAATTCTGATGGTAACCACTTTGAGTACCTCTTGCAATTGCAGAAGTCAAATGTGACTTGCATTCATCTTTTGTTATCAGTACATATTGAGTATTACATTTTTTTTTCCTTTCTTAAAATGTGTATGCATTTTTTTTGGTACCCTCTGTATATTCCCAATCAGGTAGAGAATAGCCTGCCTCCGCTCTCACACCCTCTCAGATATATAATACCCTTTTCGTTAACCCTGGAGAAATTAGGAACGAGCCCAAAACTGTTGTTGTCAATCTGTCACTTAGATCATCATTCATATATTGTCCATGGAGAATGAATCACTAAATCTTTGGCTTAGCGATGTACTTTCATTACATGAGAACATACAAATAGTTCAGAAAATTAAAAATAAAGGTTTTTACTGTTCTAATGCTTTTTAGCTCTGAAAATATGCCATCAATGTAAAAACATATAGATATGTACCAAGTCCCCACAGTACCAATCATTAAAAGAACTGATCTCATATGGAAATATATTTATTAATATTCCTTTTAACATTTATATTTGTTAATTAATACATATATTAGAACATGTGTGAAAAAATCCTTGAGATGGTTAATTGTTTACATTCCACCAGAATATTTCTTCCATTTGGAATTTTCTTAGGATAATCATAAATTCTGACACTTTGATCTTATTTGTTCTTATAGAAATAGCAAGACAATAATTTATTTTATTTTGACAATACAATATTACATATTATTGGATGTAATTTAAAAGTTTTTTCTATTATGTAGCAAGAATCTTGGAAATTCGTGGAAAGGTAAAGAGTGTATCTTTTATTCATCTAATAGCTGCTGGCATTTTTCATTGTGAGTGAAAAATTGCCTTTTCTTCTCTTGTCAAATAATAATGAAAGCAGTATTAGTCAGAGTTTTCATGGAAATCTGCCAATAAAAGGAAGTAAAGTAACATTTCTCTCCAAGCCTAATAAAAATGTCCTGTGGCCTTTTGTGAAGATGTAAAGTATGACTCAAGATACCAGCCAAAACAGAGTAAAATTGGAGGAAGAAAAGCAAAGACAGTAAGGTCTCATTTTTTCTGTACCACTTACAAGTATCCTAAACCATGTTGAAGAACAAGAGAAATGCGACTTCAGTGTCTCTGTCAACCCTCTTCCGAGCTGCAGAAAGGAAAGAAAATCTACCTCAGCAGAAGTGCACAAAGGAGGAGTCTTGCTGGTAAGGTTAGCATCTGTCAGTATCAGGCCTGCTACAAAAGCAAAGCCGCGCTCTGAATTGTTTGCTTAATGAGATCTCCCAGTGAATGGAGTGTATCCGAAGCTTGGGTTTCACAAGGAATGGAGATTGCATGTGGATTCTTTTATATAGGGAGGTTAGTTTCAGTAAAGCAAGTGACAAATAGTAAGCTTGTCATTTTATTATAATTTGAAGATGTGCACTAAAAACTATTAAAATAGTTTTTCTATACATTATCCATAAGCTTGATAATTCATATATGTTATCCCAGTCATTTGATTTTTCTCTGTGACATTCTTATTTGTACTGGCCTCCATTCATTGTTTGTGTTCTATTTGTGAACCACTACTACAGAATTTTAATGAGTTCTGTTAAACATCTACTCTAATTCATTCTTTAGTCATTCTATAAGAAGCCAGCCCATACGTACTTCCTGAGTTTCTAATATCTTCTACTACAAATGAAAATAATGTATTCCAATTTTTAAGGGTAATTCCAAACAATCATTTTGGCCTACTGAAAATTCCATATTCAGTTTCAAATGCTCAGCTTCTGACACTAATTATGTCTGCTGTAATTTGTTATGCATTTGTATGGAGGCAATCTGATGCCCCATTTGAACTTGTCAACAACCTGCAAGAGAAGTATTACTTTCCCTTATACATATGAGAAAACAGGGAGCCGGAATTTGAGCATTTGCATAAGGACGTGCAGTTATAATTCCAATCTGAAGCTCTTATTCTATAAAGCTCAAGCCCTTTCATTATACATACTACACTGTAGTTGTTCATTATATATACTACATTTATAAAATAACTTTAGCCTTCTTTTTCTTTAAAGAGTTTTATAGAGCTGTTTTTGATTCACAACAAATTTTAGAGGAAGGAACAGAGATTCCCTGTATATCCCCTCCCCCATTATCAACACCCCTACCAGAGTGGGACATCTGTTACAGTTGATGAAACTACACCAACACATTATTATCACCCAAAGTCCATAGCTTACTTAAGGTTTCACTCTTGGTGTTGCACATTCTATGGGTTTGTACAATGATAGATACATGTAAAAAGACATGTATCTATCATTGCTGTACCATATGGGGAGTTTTTATTGCTCTAAAAACCCACTTTAGCTTTTTAAAACAACCTTGTACAGAAGAATAAACATGTTTCTAAGACCCATAAACCTACTATGGCTAATTTAGAGCACAGCTGATACTAATCTTATTTTCTTGCTTAAGGCTTAAAAATCTTGGTTCACCCCTCCCAAGTGTCTTCCTGTAGCTTCTTATAAAAGTTTTTAAATGATCACCCTCATTTTTTAATTATGTAATATTCTATAGTAAATACTTCTGCAGGGATGTGTACAGTTGTATATATATATATATATATAGAAGAAAGAGCAATGTATTTCTTCTATGTTCTACCATTTCACAAGTGGAAATATTATTTTACAAAAGGCTTCATGATTGAAGCAGGTGTTCTGAAGCCTGCTCGTATGGCTGAGAGCTGACTGTGCACACCTCTTCTCAACTTTGTGTTCACTATCAAGTTGATATGTTGAAATTGGAGGGAGTATTTACAACTCCATTTACAATGGAAGTTGACACAGACTACAAATCACGCTGCCTCTGCCTGCCTCATATTTTGAGCCAGTTGGTAAACATTTATTAGCACAACACTGATGAAGTGAGATAACACACTGTGGTGGATAAGAAGTGTGACTTTTTTCCTCCAGGTGCAGAGAGTGTTGGCTGCTGATGGTTCTCAGCTGCTGCCCTCTGTGAACTGCCCTAAGCTGAAGGAGTTGTCCTGCCCAATACTATGCCCCTTCCTCTTTGCACAGCCTAGTTGATATGGGGTGTAAAGACTTGGGCCCCCCGCAAAAAGTCATTCCAGCTCCAGAGTTTCTTGTATCAGCTAAGGTATCTGTTTCAACAGCATCACAGTTTAACTTCTCCCTTAGCCCAGTCCTACTTCTCTCTCTCATTTATGGGTGCTGCTCCTGAGAGCGGGCATTCCAAAACTGCACATAAATGTCAGTGTCTGTTTCCCAGGGAAGCTGACCTAAGACATACATGTAACATTACCTGGCACATAGTAAGTGTTCGATAGATGTTGGCTGTTTGTAATATATTTGTAACCATTCTTTCATTGTACCCTAGCTTCTAATCCAGTTGTTAGAGATAGAGGGAAATGGTTTTAAGTACTTTTTCCTCTTTTTAATTAAAAAGAGAAAGATTCTGCTGTGGGCAAAAACAACAACAAAATAATGGCTGTCTATAATCTTAATTGATGCTTCAAAATGCTGGACCTGAATGAAGTATATATTTGGGCCAAGTAAGCACCTGCAAATTGAATGGATTCCTTGGGAATTGTGTATAGTAAAAAAACCCTTCAAGAGTCAGAAAAAAATGGTAAAATTTGGCTAAGGTAATAAAAGAATTTTAAGAGTTTGTCCAATTTGATTGATGAACCTTAAGCAAATGTAATCTCTAAGACACGGCACTCAGGAGTGGTTAATTGTAATATGAATGCAAATTTGATAACATTACAGTTGTGAGAAGGATGATTAAGAGGATATTTTCTCAGCAATCCAATTAATTAAATTAATCAATTTAATTAATCAGATTAATTGAAAACTTCTTTGCTCAATTAAGAAAAAAACTAAATGTGATGGCCATATTATTCCTCTCCTGGGACTACACAGGACCTAAGTATAATGCATACCTAGAGAGGAATGGACACAAACCATAGCTAAAAAACATTAGACAGTCATTCACAGCCATCCTGTAAAATAATATTCTGTATACACTCTTGGTTATGCATGAATATCATAATGACTGCTAAGGGACTAATTATTTTATTTGCAATCATACTATTTCATATAACTCTGTGAAGAACTTCAGAAAATTGAGTCATAATTCACATATTGAAGAGAAGCAAAAGTCATATGCTAAAATAAAATATCTCTGAAACATTAGAAAGGCCATTTAAAAAGTTTCCATGCATTGGACAATCACATTAAGACAGTATTGTTTGGTATCTGATTCCTAGTATGGAATTCAGGTTGTTAACAATATAATAGCTATATGCTATTATAGGAGAATGGTACCTTGATTTTTTCCTGTTAATTTGCTGACTTACTAGTTTATTCCGACAATCCTACAGACAAGACTGAGAATGATGAGAGAAATGAAAAAGATTATCTCTCTTACAGAACCCAAAATTTTATGGAAGAGGCACATGTGAAAAGAAATAAATACATTTCCCAGTAGAGGGAATTTAGTAGATAGCTTCCCAGCATATTTTACTTGCTCTTGCAGATAACATCACACTGCCCCTCCACATCCTTTATCTCCATCATCCTTTCCATGTGGCTCTGTTGAGGACTACCATTCAAAGAAACTAAATTCCTGGACACATCAGCCCCAAGCTGAGTCTATCACAGGCCTATCCTGAGAGTGTCTCAACCAAGTTTTCTTTCCTTTGTATCTGGGATGGTGTGAATGGGAGGCTGCAGGCAGTTATTTTCATATCATGTGAATAATAAAGCTAAGGCAAAGAGAGATGCAATGAGTCCCAAGCTCTCTTCTATAAGACACAAAGAGTTGGTTTCTATCATTGATCCTGGAAGCAATCTGGGTAACCTTCCAGAACAAATATGGGTCAAGTTTCTCCAACTCTAAACAGAAAGTACTCGCTATGCAGGTACCAGAAGGGGCTCCAGGTTCTGTGGGGCCTGAAGCTTATACCATGTGGGAGTCCTCTAGAAAAATAATATAAAATTATAAAGGCACAACCAGATAAAAAAATTAATTATTTTGAAAGAGAAAGGAAAATACAAGTTACTGGCCCCTTCGAAGGTTACTTTGCTAATTCACCCATTTTGCTTACATAGGATGTCCTAGGGGTAGACTGGCCACCTTTCCAATGTACTCATAGAACTCTGTATGACAACGAGCAACTAGCTTCTAGGACACGAAGAGCCAAGTGCTAGTGAGGGGCCCTGAAGTTCAGGCTTCAACAGCTTCAAGGTAAATCTGCCTACAGCGGCACACATGTCTAAAGGACAGTGAGACGAGAGAGAGAATAGGTGACCTTGGTGCTGGGCAAACTTTCTCAGAGGGGTGAGCACTCATAGGATGATTAATCCACTTCTAAAGTAAAGGAAGTGGGTGGGGCCCAAGATCCTGAGCATTTGCAGGAGAGAAAGCTTGTCTTAAATGTGAAGAAAAGGTGATGTCAGGGTGGCAAAGTCAGAGAATCCCTCTCCCTCTAATCCTAGAACACGCCTGTTAAGGATGTGGTTTTCCTCCCCCATCTCTGCTCTTCCTCCTTCTTTTCATTTTCTTAGCCTTTCAGGGAGGCTACTTCAAAGCCCCACTTTCAAAATTTTTATGTACAGTGTGTGCTTTCTATTTTCCAGATATTTCATCAAATCCCAGTATTTTGTCGTTGTCCTTTAAAATAAACACAGCATTCAAAAGAGAAGAGGCAAAAAAAAGGAGCAAAACAGTAACAAATGACAAGGCTTTTCTCTTCTACACCAAGAAAGACCCTAAAACATTAAGAAGCTTAAAAACAACTGTTACCCTTTTTCATATGGAAACCATGTCACCAAAAGTTCACCAAGGTGGTGCTGAATGAATTGGATGGAAAACCAGAGGAAAATTTTAAGTAGGCAAAAACGATACCCTATATTTAGAAAAATAAAAAATAAAAATTCAACTTTTCACAGAATTTACACAAGAATTCTAATAGAAAAAAGAATGTGGGTTCAAATTCTGTTACCCATACACTCCCTTTTCTTGATTCAGCTTTAAAACACTGGATATTGTGACTTTGGTTAAGTCCTAACTTGCAGGCAGGGTCAGCCTGCTTTAGTCAGTAATACAGTTAAAACTAAAGAGATAAGGTTGGTCCCTGGTTTCTAGAATTGTGAAGGGTACTTTTGTGTGTGTTCTGGTGGAATGGAGTTTGGGGAGGAAGTCTGTGTGAGCTTCAGGGCTGAATTTTGTTTTGAGATTTCTATAGCAGGAGGATTTGGAAACCTGGAAGATTCCTGCACCATCCTATCATTACACTGGAAGCAGCCTACCAGATGTCTGGGCCAAACTGCCATCCCAACTCAATTATTAGAAAGCCAGCTCCGAGCCATTTGTGAAGCAGATGCTGGGGTTTGCAGAAACTCCTCATCAATTCCGTCCTGCACTGGCCATGTGTTGAGGCACTTCCTCCTCCTTCTACTTGTAGACACTATTCTGAAGATGCTCTTGGCTACTTAGGACATATGATCACAACTGGGCCTGTCCTTCAGGTCAGTGTCCAGTGTTCTGTATCTTTCCTGATCCCCTCATCCTTAACGTTTTTCTGTTTGATTCTCTCTTAGGTCAGGTAAGATTTTTCAAAATAATTATAATCACTAAAGGACGATCTCTCTGCTATTGTACATTTGAAACTGTATGAATGTTCACTTATTTTAGACGGTCTTCTAGTACAGTACTCAGGTGTGACATATGACAAACACAAATTCCTCTGGGTAGGGGGTCAGCATCTTCTCCCAGGAGAAGGGAAAAGGAAAATGGGTTACTATTCCCAATGTCATTTGTGAGGAAGATGCAGCTCCCAATATAGGACACTGTAATTGCAGGGACAGAGACAAAGCAAGGCATTGCAGGGCTTGGAGGAGGTTGGGCTGCCCAATGGGATCTACCTACCCAGCAAGTAGATAAAAGCAAAGGGATCCCCATATTACAGATTGAAGAAGCCATATTTTGAAAGCCAATGTGTCCAACAGGTGAGTTTTCAGAGACCAGGAAAGACTGTACTTTCCATTTGTCCTCTCCTATGGCTTTTCTCCACTTACTACCGACCATGAAGCAGCTGGACTTGATGTTTAGGGAACAGGAATGTTCCTCACTAGCTTCAATGAAATATGGTATATGTTAATAGGTTTTCTTCCCAGATGACATGGATCTTTTATGTGGCCATCTATTAACTATACCTCAGTATACATGAATTCAGTTAGTGTGTGTGGAATGTCTCCTATGTGTCTAGCCCATGCTAGGGCACCTTTAGAGATTACAAAAGACATAGAATGTCCAGGGCCTGCCATGTGGGAAACAGGATTAACCCCCATGAGATTTTTTAATGCAACAACAGGCTTTGCAGAATGTAAATACCACATTAAAAGACAAAAACAAACAGAACAGTGCTATTATGTGTGTCAGAGAAAATGGATGTTTTCACGGGGTTCCACCTTCAGCCCCTCTTTGATTACCGCACACGCTTTTCTTTAATGATTCCATAGTTTCTAGTTCAGGTTTCTCTTGGTCTTCTTCTTGTGGTAACACTGGCAGTCATTTCACTTTGCAGTTCCTAGTGCTGAGATTGAACAAGAACAATTGCAGGCACTCACCAGGTGTTTTGTTTTGTTTTGTTTTTCTCACAAGGGCACCCATCTTGACAGTGATTGGTGATAGCCATGGCACCCGCAGTAACTTTGTAAGAATACATCTGTTATTTTGACCTCTTAGCTCATTCTCTAACCAAGCTGGCAAAAGTCCCAGCCCACACAGAGGCATTTTTAAAAGCACTCCTCATATTATTATCTCCCCCTAAACTTTCAGGTAAAGTGAAGGAAAAGCTATTCATTCAATATTGTCTTTCATATGCTTTGAATATTTGAATTCATTTCCAAATATACTAAAAAACAATGATACAACAGAATTTTGCCATTTTACTCTTTTTCTTGTTCAATTTATTGGGGTGACATTGCTTAGTAAAAATTACATAGGTTCCAGGTGTACAATTCTACAATACATCGTCTGTGTGTTGTGCTGTGTGTTCACCTCCCACTGTCAGTTCTTTCCATCACCATATATTTGAGACCCTCAGAATTTTGCCATTTTATACTATAAGTATCATGTCATGTTACATGGTCTGAGAGTTATTAAAAAAACAAAAACAAGCAAAAGACAAAAACAATGGTGGTATCAAACCAGTTTAAGAGAATGGATAAACAGCTTAGTTAAGGATAACTGGATGTGTATCACTTTAATTAACAGATACCTATATATTACAACTTCATGCTGTGCAATGATATGGTACTCCTTGCAGAGTCATGAGAGAAAAGGGGGAAGAATCATTTAAAACAAGGAGCAGAACAAGCAACATATAAGGCGTCAAACTAGGACTTCCCAGAGAGGCTCTCTAATCAGCATCTCATCACTTAACAGTTCAGTTAACAAATTTGGACAAAAAAAGCAACTGAAAACTTCATCTCTAATTATCAAACTCCCTTGAAGCTTAAGTTCCCAAAGGCTTTTCTAAGAGAATGGGTGTCACTAATCAATAATGACACTGAGTGAGACACTCCCAAGGAGCTCTCTTTTAGAGATGTTTGTTAACGCAGCAGGAAGAGTCTGCAGTGAAATGCTTCTTACTTCAGGGTTAATTATTATTTCTTACTCCCCCAAAGCCAATGGGAGCTTGAGGAAAGTATGAAAGCCTGTTGTTGAATTCTAGGAGGACGAAAAGAATCAACTCTGCTGGATTCCCAGCAACTAGTTGGTTTTTGGATTGCTTTTGTCTTGATGAGGGAGAAATTCTGAGAGCTTAGTCAAAGGATATTCAGTGTTTTATCGTGTAAAGGTGTTTTCTACAGACTAATATTATTTTAGAACTTCAGGCACAAATTTTTTGTTTTAGGGCACGGACAACATGGTGATTCGTTATAATTTACATAAAAATAAAAGCAATAAAAAGGTAACTTTTAAAAAAATACATACACCTGGGTCAATAATGGTTACATTTCATTTCTGAGAAAAAAATCCATTGTCAAGTGGGTTATTTTTCTTCCTTTTTTTTAATTCATTTTTATTGTTAGACTTATTGGGGTGACATCTGTTAGCAAGGATTACATAGGTTTCAGGCATACAATTCTACAGTGCATCGTCTTATTTTTCATTTAAAGTAACAGGCTAGGGAGTCACGTACATACGAATCAACTAATGGTTAAAATCTTACTTCTGGAATGTACTGAATTTGTTTTTGGTTTTGGTTTTTTTCTGTTGCTGTTTGGTTTGTTTGTTTGTTTTTTTAGAATTAAAAATTTTAACTTCAGTATACAGAAAAAAAAATCCTTAAAAGCATTTTGAATTTTGAGGTAATATTTAATGTTTTGGGAATGTCACAAAAATCATGAATAAAATAATAAGTTAAAATTAAGTTTACTATTTTCTTAATGAAAAATTAATTTGAGACAACAGCCTCTATGGGGTGGGTCCTGATAATATTTTAGATGTAGGAGAATGCTGTGTGGCTCTGTAACATCCTCAGGTGAGTTGTTAAGTACTCACTGTGCGCCCTATAGCATCCTGCCCCATTTTATTGTCATTTTTGGTTAATATGCCTGAGTCCTCATTAGACTTTGAACTCTTGAAGGCAAAGTTCATGCCTATTCACTTTTCCTTACCTAGAACATAAACATTATTATTTTTCCTATATTACATCAGTCTTTATATGGTAATCTAAATAATGGCCTCTACAAAGATGTCTACGTCCTTTACTTCAGGACCTATGAATATGTTATATTATATGGTAAAATGGACTTTGCAAAAGTGATTAAATTAAGGATCTTGGAATGGGATGGTTATCCTGGATGATCCACACTACTTCTTCAGAGAAATAGCCTTGTCTTTTTTTTTTTTTTTTTTTTTTTTTTTTAATAATCTCCAAGATAAATCAGTCTCTGAGAGTGATCTAGTGGTTTGAATTACCGTAACAGCATATACCCCTCCACCATTATATATTAATTATCTCATAACAAATTTACATTTTAGATTAAGCTTTCTTTCCCTCAATATTTTAACTAGAAGAGTAACTGTATTGGTACCCATTTCAGCAAACTCTGGCAAATAATTGAGCATAGAGGTTGGCATGAGAAAAATTCTTGGTACCACTCAACTAACACAATGCATTAAAAACATTTTACTGTGTGATAGAGGTAAATATATTTAAGGTTCCTATTTTTTTTAATATATATGTATTTACAGCAAGATTATGCAATTAAAATAATAACTGACCCACAAAATCCTTTAAAAATAGAAATCAATGCCACTCTCCTCCAGAGACATTATAGTAACATATAAATGAGCTTTATTAAAAATAAATTTTGGGAGAGTTTGGCCATTCTATAATGACATTATAAATGAAGTTAGGTAAGAAAACTACAATTATTTTCCTGCTAAATTTTTCTAAATTATACCTTCTAAGGAAAGCAAGGGCTATCTGCAAGAGTGTTTAACTCTCCTGTCAGACTTTAAATATTTAAAGTGTTTAATATGTATTAGACATCTCATAATGCTGTTACTAACAGTTATTTATTAAAGGGAGACATATACATATTTCATACCTTGTTTTGTTTGAAGAAATAATTGAGGTAACCAGGACAATTTAAGAGAACTGCTATGTCTCACTGTCTACATGCTTTATAGAACTCCTACTTCAATTGTACTTTTTTACTTAGGCATTTATTTCTGTAAGCATTCCTTCCAATTTGCAATTTATAATTCTTGGCCTTACAAAAAAAAGGTCTTATGAAAACAATAATGTCTTGATTTGTTCAAAGAAACCTCAGTTTAATAAACATTCATATTTCATATTCATGCAGAAAAGTTTTTTTTCTCTCCATTTTTTTCTTAAAATATTTTTTATGCATTGAGCTTCCTTATATAGTGGTTGCCCAGTTGGTGGGGGTATAGGTAAAACTGAGGTATTCTTTTGCATGATTCCCCAAATACAGACTTGATACATAAGGGAAAAAAATAGCCAGAAGTAAATTTCAGACCTTTCATTTGTTGCCACATAATTTTTTTTTTTTTCATTAAACGCAAAGCCCAATGGTTACCAAGTGGCAAATAAATGTTGGGGAAGAAACATTCTATTGCAAGTGGGTTGGAGTGGTGAGCTCTTCCCTCCGCCAAACCAGACCTATCTTATGAAATAGTTCTATGGCTTTCAAAATCCTGTGCAGAGAAAGGGCATTTCCAGGCAAAGCATTTAATTAGGTTATTAAAAAGGAGATATTGAGTAAAGGATTAAAAAACAAAACCTAAACCCCTGCCATGCAAGATGAAAAAGAAATGGTACAAATAAAGATACTGGGTAATATTTTCCTCATCTGGAAAATCTGTGGATTGAAAAAATTGTCTTTCAATTTCTTTCAGCTATTAGACTGGTTTTAAATGGATGAAACAGGATATTAACTTCTACCATAAGCCTGGCTTCTAGGACCCTTTCTACAAAAAATCTCTTGTTAATGCTTTCTCTTATCTCAAACAGGAAGTTTAAAAGTTTCAATAGATACCTTTGTACAAAAGGGACATACACAAAAAAGTACAAAGTACTCTCAACTGGAGAGTTGGAAGTGTATGTCTCATCCAGATGTCAGAGCTATTCCAGGTCCAACAATCTTCAAAGGCAGGATTTCAAAGAGTGCCTCATTCATTCATAAATTTATACATTCTTTATTAAGCTCCTACAATATTCCAGATACTATCAAAGATGGTAGGAACTCATAATTAACTGGCACAGTCCTCATCCTTCTATACAATAAATTTGAGCTAAAAATACAATATTAAGTGAGTACAAATAAAAAGAGGCAATTGTGATTGACCAAAGGGGCAAATATTGGAGACAGGGTTATGGAAGCATTTACTGTTGTCTACATTAACAAGATTTCAATGCCTAAGAAGGGAGAAAAAGGGATAGCATTCCACAGCGAGGAAACGGCCTTAGCAAAGATAGGGAGACTGTGTAATGTACTGGGTAAGTTTTGAAACAGTGAAAAGTGTAGCATGTCTAATAAGTCAGGTGGGAATGTGAGAGTGGCAAGCAATGAGGCAAGAAAAATAGGCTGGATTAAATGTGTGACAGGAAGTTTAGACATTATGTGGACAATTTGACATCGTGGAAGGTTTTAGAGCAGAGGATTTGAAACACCTCCAGGGGGTTGGAGGGCGGGGCAGGGGATAAGTCCAGAGTGAGGAGCCAATGAGATCATTTATTGGCCTTCACAGAAAGTCTGGGGGAAAGATCTTAAGAACCTGAATTCAGTAGAGGAGTCTAATGAGTAAAGAGATTTTTTTCCAGAAGAAAGTCAGTCTCGGCTAACACAAATTTAGAAAGAAATACAGATTCAAATGGCAACCTAAGTAAGTTAAAGATTGTAGCTGGTCTACCACTGGAAGATATCAACCATCTGCAGTCTGTGTATTAAAGGAAAAGAGGAAACTCTTACGGCTTCTGCTTTTCTTAGACTGATAATGTTTACTTGTAAATGTGTGCCCAGTAAGTTTATAAAATAAACTATTTGAAAATGTTTTGTTCCCTGAAAGTGGTAAACATTCCCCTTGAATCAGATTGGAAGACTTAGTTGTTTAGCAAATCCATTTAGACGTGGTTCATGCCAAGTTAAACCACAGTGAAATTCATTCAAGGATCACTTTTATTTACTGCAGTGTGAATGTAAGAGATTTATTTGTTTACCCTTTAGTCATTCTTTGTCTAAAATGGGGAATAGCGGGTGGATATTGAAATAACATTATAGTGGTTGGGATTGGGGTTGGAATGGGGAATGACTGCAGATGGGCACAAGGGACCTTTTTGGAGTGATAGAAATGTTCTGAAATTGGATTGGGGTTCTGGTTGCACAACTGTAAATTTACAAAAAGTCAGATTGTATACTTGAAATGGGTGAATTTTATGTTATGTAAATTATGCTTCATTAATGCTGTCAAAAACATTGATGTACATGTATTAAGGATTCTAAATCTGCTAAATGTGATAAATAACTTGCAGTCATTTATCCAATAACAGTTTATAGAAAACTATAGTAGTGACAGGTATATTCTATGCCAGGTATGTTCAAGTCTTAATTCCATTGAGAATTCAAGGTGTTTAAAAATTATCCATGGATTGTAAATGCTGATTCGAATTCAGTAAGTCTTTATCTGAATCCATAATTCTACCATTTTAACAAACTTCCTGTTGATGCCATGACAAGTGTCATACTCAAATTTAGAAGGGTAACATGGTTAGTTTCTTAACAGGTCAATTAAAATGACAACCACATTTATAAAAAACCACATTTGAATGTCAAGGTGCTAGGTATAGCTGGGAATAGGTCATTTTCATGCTCCCATGGAGCTTGCGTCCTAAGAAGGGAGGCAGAAAATAATTAAGTAAACAAATAGAAGTGCAAGACAGTTTTTATATACATTATATAACTTTCAAAACATCGCTATGATTCTATAATCTTTCAAAAAACTTGTATTTACTGCCTACCATGTGTCAGGCATCATGATAGGCAATGGAGACATAATTGTGAGCAAACCACCATTTCTGACTTCATGGAACTTAAAGTCTAGTACTAGATTCACTTCACCCTCAAAACAATCCTATGAGGTATGTAATATAATTCTCTTTATTTTACAGAAGCAGAAGACCACACAGCTCATATCAGTGCTGGGTCTCAAACCCAGACTTCATGTCCACACTATGCCAGCTATACTTTTCTCAATTTTATTGTTACAGTTAAGAAATGAGAAATTTAGATTACATTTATTATCACAGAATATTATGTCCTTTTGGGCCCTGGTGCCCTTAGGAAGTTGTACTCTCTATTTGTACTATTAGTCTTGGCTCTTTCCTCTTTCTGGGTTTCATGTTATTAAAGCACTTTTGTGCTTATATGGAAGATTGTTATTTAGGTCCACATTACTTTGTCTTTGCTCCCACTTTCAGCAACCTTCTGAGGATCTATTTATATGCTCTCCTCTCCTAGGAATTTGCAGTTCATCTTCATTTATCATCTGCAGATGTACTTCTCATGCTACTTACTTCCTTTATTCAGTTCACTAAAGATGTAGTTAAACAACATAGAACCCAACAATGACCCATAAGGACAGCTCCTTAGATTCTGTACTCATTTTATGTCAGTCATCCATTGGTTCAACAGAATGTCTTAGCTTAAAGTGCTCATACTGGAACAAGAACAAACCACTTGAGTTTACATAAGAATATAAAATCCTAGATACATATGGGAGAAATATTTGAAAATCAAGAACTTATTTGCATGAATGTGAACAATGATGAAAATATAAAATGGGAAATTATATCCTGTTATTTGAAAAATTAATAGCTCCCATTTATTAAATATGAATATGTCAATCAGTTAATTATGTTATTAGTCCCTCTAATTTTAAAATCATCTTTCAATATAGTTAATTTTCCACCACCACCAACACTGTTTTCCAGGCAAGAAACTGAGAGCCAGTATTATATACTGCTTTTACATATTGTTTAAATTATTACTTATTTTTTGGTTGTCATTTTAATTGACCTACTAAGAAACTAACCATGTTACTCTTCTAATTTGGGATATGACACATGTCAGTACTATCCCCAAAAATACTTGATTTGGAGAATTTGAATAAGAGTATGTCTCCCCAAGGACGGTTGACTCTGTAAGAACCAATAATTTGGTTTGGCTTGTTATAGAGTGGTTACCAGTTACATTAAAATAAGTTTTGTGAAACAAATTCTGGTTTTTATAAAGCTAAACAGGAATAGAGAATAAAAATTTTTGTCAAGTATGTAAATGACCTATAGTATGGTTTCAAAACAATTATATTAAGTACACAAATCTGGTTTTAATGGCATGCTTAGAAGATGGGCAAAGTGCTAAATGTGCAAGTAATTATGAACTTGGCACAGTAGCTCTGTTTATTTTAAGCTCTCTTTTGCTGCTTTGGATGAGAATGTTTACTTAACCAGACTCTATTAAACATGCTAAAAATATTGCAGATTTTGTCCCTGTGAGTACTTTCAATTGACAAGATACAGAAGTGATAAATTATCAGGCATAGTAGATTATGGCAGATGGGCTAGCGCAGACACAAGCAGGACAGGCAGTATCTTTTTATCTTGGACTACAAAACATTTCAGTTGAATTAAGTGTTTCTGAAAAGCAAAGGACTGATAGTATTGGAGACAGGTCTATTCTGCAGACACCAGGCTCTGTGTGGGGAACTGCTGAAGGGAGTTCCTCTCTCTGCACCACGCTTTGAGCCTGCTGGAACTAGATGACCAGCCTCTCCTGTGTCAGGAAAATCCCATGCAAGTAACAACTGTATGGAATTCAGCCTCTCAATCTATACTTAGTGCAGTTATTCTAAGAGCTCCATAGGTACACAGCACTTCAACCATCATAATGCTGTGTAAACCTAGGAAAGAAGGAAAACTCTTAGGTTGTGTTTCACAATGAACAGACAAGAAACAGAAATCGCAGAAACTTCTGTCAATAGTAATTCAGGTAGAAACCCAGTTTTTAGCTTTATTATTATTTATTTTCCTTCCCCCTCCTACTCCTCCTACTCCTTCTTTACTTTCCTCTATGTCATCATCATCATCATCTTCTCTGTTGTTTCTATCCTTATTCAATTTTATTGAGGGGGGTTATTTCTTTCATTTTTAATAATTTCAATAGTATTTCCTGATCAATGTTTAGCAACATGCAAACATATTTAAAGTATTTACTGAAAAGAATTTGATTTCTATATAAAATTTTAAAATATCAGTTTCTCACAAAATAATTTCACAATAGATAGGCAGTGTATTTATTCTAAATAAGGAAACTGAAAAATTTTTGCCATACACTGTAATTATTTATTAAAGTAATCTTGAAAGGCAGTGAATTGTCAGGCAGGAAGAAAAAAAACCATAGGTTTATCTTTACAATTTACATAAATCTCAACCTGGTAGAGATTTTAGGCCATGGCTATCACAGAAGTTATCTGACATGTTGTTTTGAAGTTGATTGACAAAATCGACTCCATTCAAAAATCCATTTTATGTGGTGTGTGGTTTTTGGAGGAACAAAACATGTATATTATTATTATTATTATTATTATTATTATTATTATTATTTAGTGGAGAATGACATCCTAAAATAGCCCTACCAAAGTTTATAGAAGGACAGGATTAATAAATAAAATAATTAACATGAGAGAATGGCTATAAGTTACACCTTTTTTAAAAAGTAGCATATGATATTTAGGTAACAAAGATGTACATTTTAAATCAATTAAAAAATGAAATGATTCAGTTGTATATTCCACATATGAGTGAAAGCAATAAACAAAAACTCATGGACACTGGCAATAGTTTAGTGGTTACCTCAGAGTAAGAAGGGAAGGGATGGGAAAGGAGGAGTGGGAAGTCAAATATATGGTGATAGAGATCTGACGATGGGCGGTGAACACTAATTCAACACATAGATGACACACTGTAGAACTGTACAACCGGAACCTATGTAATTTTTGCTAACCAATGTCACTCCAATAAATTTAACAATAAAAAAAGTTTATAAAAAAATAAAATGAATTTTTGAAATCTAAATACAATATATTATATAAAGTTGTTTACATATATAGAGTCTCTTGAGTACCACAGAATACTATTTCCAATAGTGTTTATGATCTAAATAAACTTTTTTTGACAGTAACCACAGCACTACTTATTTATGAGAAAAAAACTAGATGCATATTAATCTTGAACTTACAGAAAACCATTTAGAAAATGCTGAACTCTTATAATACCAAATTAACGCCATTAAGTTAGCAACCACTAAATTCCAGTACAGGCCAGTAAAACTAAGGAATAGGGTGGGCTTCAGAGTCAGACAAACCTTGGGCAGGTTGTTTACCCTCTTCTAACCCTATTGTGTTCATCTGTTAAATGGGGATAATAACTTCATTTGCACAAAGTTTCAAAAGACTATATTTAACAATACTACATGGTATATTTGAAAGTTGCTGAGAGATCTTAAAAGTTATGACCACACAAAAAAACTGTAACTTTGTGAGGTGATGGATGTGTTAACTAACCGTATATGTGATAATCATTTTGCATTATATACTCATACATATATCAAATAATTATGATGTACATTTTAAACTTACATAATGTTATATATCAATTATATCTCAAAGAAGCTGGAAAAAAGTTCTCAAGAAAACTTATATGAGATAACTTATATCATGACCTAAATAAGCCCAGTGCCTAAGTGTACTCAATAAATTTTAATATCCTTTACTTTAGGAAGTGGGAGTACTCTTCCTAAGAGTAATAGCCATGTTCCATTTATATTTGTAGCTGTCAGAGGGCTTGCTAGAGATGTTGTACAAGTAGATATTCAATAAAATCTGTAGAAAGAAGAAAAAAGAGAAGGAGCAGGCTGGTTCCAATCCTAAACCCACTCCTGATCTAGTATGAGAGACAGAACTTACATAAGAAAACATTTACGTCTGAAATTTACATATAAAAATAAATACTGCCCTAAAGGCACATATCAGCTGCTAAGTTTGTCTTGTTGCTCAAAAGGCATATGAATAAAAGTCTCCTATGGCCCTTTATAGTGCTCAGGAAAATAAGGAAGGAATGCAGGCAGGCAGGCCCACCAATGAGACCTTTAAAATAGTCTGGGTGTACAGGGCATGGACCTGGCTGCGGCTGTGGAAATGCAGAAATACAGAAATTAGAAAACATTGAGTAGGTATCAGCAGAACTGGGGAACAGTAAAAATGGTGAATGAATGGGAATGGGTAGGGAAAGAGGATCTGCCTGGCTATGAGGATACAGAGGAAGCAGAATACACGAGCTAAGGGGAGACCATGAAGTCCCATTTTTTTCTTTCCATGTTTAGAGTTAGATGATGGCAGAACATCTAAGTAAAGATGTTCCATAAACAGAAATAAATCTGTGGCTGAAGAGAATATAAAAGGTCAGGGCAAAAGAGAAAGAACAGCAAACTATCTGCATAGAAGTGGGTGATAAATAAAATTGGGGGTTCAAGAGTCCCAGCTTGCTCAAAGGACATTAGTTGCAAACCACAGATTAAAGAAAACAGTTAATTACATTTATTTGTTAAATATTTCTGGATACTCTCTGGGGATTACTATATTAAATTTTATATCCTTATCCATTTAGAACTAGAGGGCAACTTGAGAGATTTCTGATCCAATTATTTCCTTTCATAGACAAGCAGAAGACCAGAAGTATGAAGTGACATGTTCAAGGTTATTGAGTAAATAAGTTTCCATATGCTCATTCATTCATTCAGTACTAATATGCAGATATAGATGAGTGCAAATATGCGATGATTTAAAATTTTGTATTGATATGCATTTGTATTTACAAATGTCAATCCTTTTGTGACTATAATTTAGTCATACTTGTGCTGAGTTAAAGTATATATATGAGGAAAGTGTCTAGCCATATAATATGAAAAATAGAGGCATTTATGGCTGGATTTTTTTCCCAACAGCCCTTGTACTTTGACTGACCCAAAGTTATATATGATACCATAAGTGGGAAACAAAGGTTTTCTACAAATATTAATATGCCCTTTATAAAACAATAGGCTGATGGTATAGAAACATACTCACATTTAGAATCACTTTCTTTTTTTAGTTGAAATGAGTCAGAATAACCTATAAATAATGTAGGATGTTCAAAGACATAGGAAATTCTTATTTTTAAAAGTTGAGCCCAGCCATGTTATATGTTTCACTTGAAATATATAATGTGGACAATGGAAACTAGAAGAAAGAGGTACATTTTCTAATTCACCTTTTAAAAACTCCAGTAAAACCAAAGAAAAAAAAATAAATCTAGCAGAAGTCCAGCATAATATATGCTGTCAGCTTTTAGTTGCTTATTTAAAAAATTACTCAATCACTATCTTGGTACTTACTATAACTGCACAGTTTATTTAACTGATAGTAGCCACTATTTTTTGAAAAGGCAAATTCATTTAACTACAAGTTTTATATTTCATTGTTTTTTTGTTAGTAGACAATCCAGTGGTTACACAGCCTACAACTGAATTTAAATGAGAGAAAACTGATTAGCCTTGAAGTAAGTGTAGTTTATCTTTATCCCTTTGGAAAATTCTTTCACTTAATGATGTTTCCCTGAAACTTACACATTCGTATTGCTTCATATTCTACCCTGCGGGATCCTGCAAAAGAATCATAACAACTCCTTTGGCCTGGTAATTCTTTCAATATTTGAAGAAAGCTACCAGATTCCCTTTGAGGTTTTTACCCTGGTCATTCCTCCTATAAATTCCTGCCCTGCTTTGTTGGTTTTTGTTCACAGAATTTGCTCTTGTTCATTTCAGACTCTCTGCAATCTGGTACAGTATATCAGAGTAGACAGAAGTCAACGCAGGAGTTGAATGCATCTTTATTTGAATTTCTAACTATCTAATTTACACAACTTATTTAACCTCCCTGAGCCTCAGTTTTCTTACCTGTCAAATTTGAAATAAGAATAATGCCTCAGAATCCTGTTGTAATGACAAAATGAGATCATATACAGCCCAGTACCTACTCTAGCTCTCATCCAACCCATTCCCTTAATAGGAGTCAGATCTTTGGGGGTAAAAAGAGGAATCCCATCACCTCTTAATCCCAGATACCATATGTGTTCTCTAGGAAACAAGGAGAATTGAAAGTTTACTTATTTGCATGTTTTACATGTGTGTTCACACACACACATCCTCCATAAAGAGCTCTTGAGTGCAATTTCACAAAATGTATTCACACTGAATATCCTTGGCAATATAAATGGGCAAAAATATAAAAGAAAAATGAAAAAGTAAGTTTTGGCAAAAGGTAGTATGAACGAATGAAAATAGACTGGTGCTGGTCATGCCCTGCATTCTTAAATTTGATGTTACCATATATAACCTATTTTCAGCAGTACTACTTTCATACTTTCCTTCCCATTCTAATTTATTAATATGTTTATTTCAAAGGTTTTACAAAATCCATATCTGCAATCATGCATCTCATTACCAGGTAACATATCTGTTTAAAAAAAAAAGTAAGAATAAGAAAACCAAACCCCTTAAAATATTGTCATACAGTGTGAGCTGCTTCTCTCCTCAAAGGATTTTCTTTTGTTAAGACAATATTTGTTCCTGAGTGAACTTTATATTAATTAGATGATTATCCTCACTCGATACCTTCGAGCATTAGCTCTCATATTCCCAAATACAGTCGTTCCAGCCAACTGCTTTGAAAGATGGCAATAATTACACATCAACACACACACACACACACACACACAAACTGTGCAATAGAGAAGTACTGGTGAAACTAAATTTCACTATGTCCCATGAGTCTCAGTAACTGAGCCTGTTAAACATCTGCCAGGAAGAAGGTGCCACATTTTTTCTACATAGGGCAAATAAGAAAACATTCTTTCAGCTACATTCATATTTCTGGTAACATCTGCACAATGTCTTCATGTCAGAGACCAGAATTAAATATTCTTCCCCTAATGTGGAATGCCCAGCTCAGTCTCTCAATATCCTCTAGGCTCATTCTCTGTTTAGTATGTTCCAATCACCCACAGCATAATAAATAATTTCTCATTTGTGCTTCTATTTTCTATTTTACATACTTCTATCAGAGTCAGTATAGCATTTAAAAGCTCTAATTTTTTTTTAATTTAGCTGTCTCCCTCCTTAGACCATTAGCTTTCTGAGGGTGGGAAAAATGTCCTAGTTATCCCAAAGGACTGGAACAGTACCTAGTTCAACATATTTTCCCCTCTCCAATGTATCTCTTTGGTTCAATTATTAAAGCAAAATTATGTAATGGAACAACTGGGCCTGGTTTCAGCCTGGTTCTAACTCTCACTTATTAATCAATGTCTTTGGGAAAGCTATTTGACTTCTAGGGGAACCTAAAATAAAGAGGTTGAGTTAAGTATCTTAGTCATCTTCCTTGGATTGAAAATTTTGATTCTCAGTACTCCAGTATCTATGATATACTTAATGTAGTGGAAGTAATAAAAGGTTTTTAAAAGTGTATCAATATACCATTCTAACCCAATAAATAAAATGACATTGGGTCATCAGGTTTGTTGAACATTAAATTATCATGCATATGAACATAAAATGTGCTCTTGTTAAAGTCCTCTCTCAAATTTTAAGTACAGATTCAGACTATTTGGACATACTTATACTTGATGGAGGTGACATTAGAAGTGTGCAAGAAGAGTCAATGTCCCTCCAGAATTGTCTAAATTGCTCTCAGAATATCTCCTGTGAGAAAAGAAAGTGTTTCAATATGTCAGGGGGTTATGTATGTGTATATCATGTCTGAATCACTGGCACCAGTGCCTAATGCCAAATATAAAACCCCTAAACCTCAAACTATTAAGTATTGAGCAAGATATTTAGCAATACTGGGTGTTCTGAAAGTACATCTTATTTTGACTTAAGATACCTAGGAGAAAGGACAAGGTTTTAGGAATAAATTGAACCTTGAATATCACTATCTTTCATGTGGAAGCCAGATAGTTAATGAGGGAAAAGCAAATAATTCCAAGCCAATTGACCTGCTACCCCAAGTGAGAAATAAATGCTGTTGTGGAAGATACCGAGTTTTGGGATCATTCGTTATGCATCATTACAACAATAACTGCCTAATTGCCCTACAATGATCTGCAGAAATCCCCTCCCTTCATCTCTCTTCCCTCTGTACCTACTACTACTCACTACTCTGTTTCTTTCATTTTATTCCACTACTATAGCTTTCTTGTTGTTCTTCACACATACCAACCATGACCCTCACCTAGGGTCTTTGCAGAGGCTGATCCCTCTGCTGAGACAACATCTCTAGTTAGCTGTATGGCTCACTCCCTTATTTTTTCCAAGTTAAATATCACCTTCTCAATGAGACCTATCCTGACAGCCCATTTAAAATTGCATGTTTACCTCCTGCCCCAAAGACTGAGGGAAAAGAGGCACAAGAGAACTTTCATGGGTCATGCAAATGTTCTATACAGGTGTATGTGTTACAGGAGTATATACATGTGACAAAATTCATCAATTTGTATATATAAGATGTGTATACATTACTATATAAATTTACTATAGAAAGGAAAACTGTAAATAAATATTGAAAACAGTGAACTCTAGTTGGTAGGTTTGCTTTTTATAGTGGTATCAGTTATCAATTCTGAATCTATCTTTTTTATATTTGAGTCATAAGCAAACGAATAAATATGTCATAGATAATAACCAAGTTTCTTCTCTTAGGGAAGACACATAATAGGAAAAAGAAAGAGTAGATGGAAAGTACCCTCTAGTGCTGTAAAGGAATTGGAAACTGAAATGTTAAATAATGGTTTACACATAAACAGACATATATTATATAGATAGACTTATATAGATACAGAAATAAATATGTAACGGTAAGATAGAGATATTTTAACTGTTCACTGAGAGGGCCTAGAAGCAATGTCACACCAGTAACAATAAGTACAATTAGTGCCTAGATCTTAGTTTCCACACACCATTCTCTACTAAAAGAAACCACAGCTCCTTCAATAATAGGCTAACTCCCTGGCTGAGGTGGGAAAGTATAAGATTAACTGGAATATGCTGGCACATCAGAAAGTAAGGAAGTGCTCAAGGCACCATTGAGATGTCTCAATATGTCATGGTAGACAGCTTGAAGGAAATACTACTGGCCACATCTGGGAAAACCTGTGCCTCAGCATAATGATTAAAGTGGATCATAATCTACTGAGTATGGTAAGAACCATTAATTTGTCTAGTATAAATAAATAAATGAATTAAAAAATAAATAAATGAAGAAAGGTAAAATGCCTTTCCTATAGTAGAATGCCAGTCAATAAATGAATAATGGATTTAGAAAATCATCAATGGATATAAAAGTAATGATCGAAAGTGTGATGAGAAACAGATATTTAACTATTCTTCAAGTATTTCCCTATAAATTACTTGCTGATTACAAAGTAAAATTGTTGACTTTATAGTTGAGAAACCTTGTGGGTTGCCATCAGGAGATCAAAGCTTACCTCATCAACACTGGAACAAACCAATATCTTTTGACAACTGATATGAAATAAAAAAGACAGTATCATTTTAGTGCTTTTCCTGTAAAGAAATGCATAGCATTACTCAATTCAAAAAGAATCAAAGCAAATCCAAACCAAATGCCATTGACCTGAACTCTTCAAAACTGTCAAGATCAAGAAACACAGGTAAGAACAACTGAAACTTGACAATAAAATTCAATATGTGATTCTCGATTGAATCCTGGGCCAGGAAAAAAAAGCCATAAAGGACATTGTTGGGACAACCGATGAATATGAATAGGGCCTAGATCAGATGACTGTACCTGTATTAATACTAAATATACTGATTTTGATAACTATAATACAATTGTTTTTAAAAATTCCCTTATTCTTAGGAAATACACATTGAAATATTTAGAAGTTAAGGGGTACAATTTCTTCAACTTCCAAAAGTTCAGGGGAAAAAAATGTGTATCTGTACATGTTGGTAGATAGGAAGGAAGGCAGGAAGGCAGGAAAAAACAAAGCAAATGAACCAAAGTGTAATTAATTTGTGTATCCTGGTAAAAGGTGTTTGGGAGTTCTTTGTACTATGCTTGCAACTCTTCTGTGAGTGAAATAATAACCATTTTTAAATGCCTCTCACTGCTCATAACCTGTTCAACTTACCCTACTCTACATTTTTCTCTTCCCATAGCACTTACTGCCCTTTAGCATACTATGTGTTTATTATTTATTGTCTATCATATCTACCTAGAACAAGTAAAACGCAAATCCATGAGGGTAAGATCTGTGGGGGTTTTTTGTTTGGTTTGGTTTGGGTTGGTTTGGTTCACTGATATATTCTAAGCTCCTAGAAAGTGCTTAGCACAAAGTAGGTGCTCAATAAATCTTTCCTGCATGAAAAGAGAAATGATCAAAGAGTAAATAGGAAAGTGGTGATGGTAACCAAGAAGAGGTGATTGAGTCAATGATAGCTAGCATCATAATAACTCATGCTGACTGACCATTTACTGTGTATCCAATGTAATTCTAAGAGCTTTACACATATTACTTATTTAATTGGCCAAAATTTCTGAGATCGGTACTATCATTATCTTCACTTTGCCAATGAGAAACCTGAAGCACAGAAGACTTAAGGTTACTCAGCTAGTAAGTGGTCAGGACAAGATGAGAAACTATCCTGGCTCCTACAGTTCACTTTTCTGCCTGTTGAGGCAAAAGCAGAGGCAGTGTGGAACAATGCAAAGGCAAACCATCAGGATCAAACACACTTGGGAATGAGTCCTGTGTCTGTCACAGATTAGTTATGGCACTTTGAGAAAGTAACTTAATTACTCTGTCACCAAATTTCCTCATTTAAAAGACAAAAATGGCATCTACTACTCAGAAATGCAAGGCTTAAATGAGATAAAGATAAAGTGCTTAAAAGTACCTGTAAAAATCATACTCAATCATTATTAGTTTTATACTCCTTCCAGTGACTTATTTTACTGTTGTTTGTTTTTTAGGTTGACCTACTAGATGGTGATATTGTTGAATAAGTAAGGGAACAGTTGTTAATCATGGTCAATTCCCATGTTAGGTATCATCCACTGTTGGTCTCTAGCATTCACAGACACACTTTATCTCCCCATTGTTTGAACCAGTATACTATGTACATAACCCCTTCATGTGTGGGCAAATAAATTGAGTATGGTCTACACTAGAAACAAAATATCCAGGTACAGCATAAGTTGAATTTGAAGACAATGCTCCTGATCTGTTCTTGAAATGCAAATGATCTGAGGACTCCTAAAGGGCCTATATGAGTGGGGGATAGAAACAAAATAGGCTTTATTCCCTGAAGTGATCTGTAAATGGAAAAGAGTGAGAGGAGTGAATATGTCTAAATGCTACATGAATATATAAAACCTTCTGCACTGTTATGATTTCATAAAATATTCTTATTTGATGTTAGTGCTGTTTGGTGTGACAATGAAATTGTCAACAATGATTATAGTTCCACTTATTATGTCACCACAGACTGACTCCTTGGAGATGCTTTTGTTCTATTTGCATATATAACATACACTATTACCCATTTAGTGAACTATATATTTCAATCTAGAATGCAGATAGAGTTTTTTGTTGCCTTTCTATGTCCTTTATTAATAAAGCAAAAGAAAACAAAACTTTTGATGTTCTTAGGGAAAACTGTTTTGGAAGGGCAAGACCCCAAATCAAGAGTTTCACCTGAGATTCTGGGGCCCAATGATGACAGAACAGGTACTAATAGTGTTTGGATACTGGTGCCTGAACAAAATTTACCCATATGGAAATGTACTTTAGGTGTCACATAATACAGATGAGTTTTATTTCTCTACCTCTGCATCAAATCTGTAATTAGGTGTACCTCAGCTTGGAATCAACATGTTTTCAATTCTTGCATTACTTCTTGCATTAGGCAAAAAACATTTTGAATTTAGGCTATGCTGCAATACTTATTGGTTTCTTAGTTTGTACAAAGCACTTTTCTTAATTCTTTTTATGTATTAGCTCATATAAGTCTAGTGACATTAGGTATATCTTTCTGCATATTTATCCTTGCTTATTAGATATCCAGGAAATAATTTTCTTTGGGTTGTCCTTGTTTCCTTCAGTTATAATGTGGATACACTTACTTACAAAGTTTAGAAAAGGCCAAAACTTTTCTTTTAAAATTTAGGCTTTAAGAATGAATCCAACAATGAATAATTACTAAAATCCTTGAAATATTAAAATGCATTAGATCAATCAGTATTTTGATTTAAAGCACACAATTACCAGGATGGGCTGAAAATTTTGCATCCACTGTGATATTTTCTGTTACATTAGACATATCTGGATATAACTGGTTCTGTGTAATCACATGGTAAACCCCCTCCATCAATCTTGACCTTGCACACACACAGATGCTTACATTTTTCACCCAGTGCACATTGAAATGGAAGAGTATTCAGACGTTAGGTAAAAACAGCATGCTGTTACTGAATTCTAAACAGCAGAAAATTTTTTGAAATTTTTGAAGAAGAAGGTGAGGAATTCTTAAAGAAGATCATGCAAGGTGATGAAAGTTGGGTACGTCAGTATGACCCTAAGGTGATCTTTTACAGTGGTATTCGGTGGACTGCCTTTTTTTCTTAGGGTCATAATGATGGACTCAAGTTTCATCACTTGGCATGATCTTCTTTAAGAAGTCCTCATCTTCCTTTTCAAAAATTTCAAAAAAAATGGAGGAACTTTTTCCACTGTGCCTAGGAGAAAAATGTAAGCATCTGTGTGTGCAACGTCAAGAATGATGGGGAGGAGATACCTACCATGTGACTACACAGAACCAGGTATGTCTAGATATGTCTAATGTAACAAGAAATATTACAGTTGAGGCAAAATTTATCAGCCTGCCTTCATATAATGTGGCAAAAGTGTCCTATCTGAATCTAAGTAAAGTTGACAAAGAACTAAAAATGACTTGAGTTTTTAAAGAAACCATGTGGGATATTAGATATTGTTTAAAATATTTCAACTTTTTAAAAGTGATTTTAAAGCCATTGCACTAGATATACTATCTGTATTTCTTTTTGTTAGTATCCACATTTCATGGTTTCTGTAGCTAGTTACTCATTCTAAGCATCTGCTAAAGCTCAAATTCTGCTCAAGCTTCCTGTAGAGGAGTTAAGGATTATTTGCTTTTATATGGTTCATTTATGTCTGTGGTATGTGATAAGGGTGGTGGTTTCTTGACACAGCAATATAGATGGGTTTTCACCATTAAAAGCTCTACAGGGGGGGAACTCTTATAAATCACTGTGCGGTCTTGTAAATCATGCAGTGTTGTGGGATATTGTCCTCCCAGGTTTAGACCAGAATAACAAGCACACATGACATTGCCAAGAGCATCCAAAAAGAAAGCAAAATCACCCAAAACAAATAAAACAAAGTTTAATGTTATTTTAACAAAATATGATGAAAAATTGCTTGAACCAAATGAAGTATTTTCAAGGGTATTACCAAGAATATGAAAATGGGAATAGGTATATATGTACTCCTATTTTAAATCGAGAAATTATAGAAAGGTATTAAAACTATCGTAATGCCAGTAAGAGTAGAATAATCATATTTATTGAGCATGAACTCTGCTTGACACGCTGCAAATTGCTTTCCCTTGATTTTCTTTGTTAATCCCCACAATCACATCATGTAGTTAGTATCATGTTACAGATGAGAAAATGTATGATTGCCTTCTGCATATTTATCAGAATATTCTGTAAATGCACCATGATACTTTCATTTTAATAACATCTTATTTAGGTAAAAATCATGTGACAAGATATAATCTCCTTCCTCATCTTTTTATGTTCAGACCTGTAATTGGGGCCAGAGAAAGTAAATGTCTTCATATGTACATTCCTTAAATAAGACTTACACTTCTAGGATTTGCATTAACTTTTTCCTACCATCCATTTCCTAAATAATGATTACCAATGTTAGACATTAATTGAGCACTGACTGTACATGAAGTCCAAGTATAGGAAAGAGATTAAAAGTGAGAGAAACTGCTCTCTGAAAACTTACACACACACACACACACACAATTTTTTTAACCTTCTGAGACCATGTGTGATATCTTCCAAAGAATACCCTGGTCCTAAACGAGTTAAGCTTTAATGTATACTGAGCTTTGTTTATAATGAGGGGAGAACTCTTATCAATAGAAGATTCTGGTTCATTGTTAACAACCTTGTAAGTATCTAGTACTATAAAAATGGATCTATATTTATATAGTGACATTTATTCATTTCACATTTTCTCAAAATGACTGAAATGGGTGACTCCTACAAACATGAAACTTGTTAATTTATAAATCATTTGAACAGTGATTTGTGAGAGGTTCTAACTAGGGCATTCTAATGGGAAAATAGACAAGAAAATCTCATTATAACTGGAATTGTATTGTGGAAGTCATCCTATGTCTATGGCGATCCTTTGTTGAGCAGCAAGGAGGCTCTTTCTATTTAGATATCTCACCCGAGAGTATCAGGGAAAATATGTTTCTCCTGAATTCCTAAATTCTTATACCTGATGTGTTTACCTTTCCCTTTGACTGCCAGAAAATTTGAGCCTAATTTTTTATTGACACAAGCAATTTTAAAGAACTATTAAACATACTGTGTATTTCACCATGCTAATCCTATTTTCCTATCTTTATTTTCTGTTTACCCAATTCCCAAATGTCTATTTATACTATATATATGTATGTTTGTGTATTTACATGTATACACATAATGTATGTATGTGCATGCTTGAGCATGCACACGTGTGTACCTTAGCTACATTAAGTTCTTTATAGAATGAAAAAGACAGGGCATTAACATTTAGAAAAATAAAATCAACAGGTGTACACAATACTTACCATAACACATTACAAGGGCTGTCCAGAAAGTATCCAGCCATATAACCATTCTCGTTATATGGACAATAACTGGATTTTTTCTGGACAGCCCTCATATATTTTATATAATATATATTCTACCATTTTCCATGGATAGAGATAAATACCAAATTTTCTTGCCTCTAAATAACAAATGAAATGAAAGACAATATAAGCAATGAAACTTGCTTTCTATGCCTCACAATTTAGGTCTGTGGTTAGACCACGAACCATCATGCCAAACAGAACCCCCTGTTCATCTTAGCTTGGGCTATTTGTGTGAACTTGCACACACTGCCCAACCTACAAGCACTTTAGCTTTCTCATCTCAAAAATGGAGAAAATTTTTTTTATTTGGCAGATGTCTGCAAGGATTAAGTGAGATTAAATAAATGTGACACATTGTATAGGCTCAATAAATACTGGTTCTTAGTCGTCTTCCTCACAGAAATCTCTACTCACTAGATCCTCACTAAACACCCTATAGACATTCTGAAAATATTTAGTAAGTGAATTATGATGAAGAATTTACAGGGACCTATGTTCTCTTTCTGGAACTGGCTGCATAGAGAGAAATTTACTATTAACTTTACATCCAGAAAGGACAAATGATTAAGAATTATTTAAATGATGGTGTGCAATATTTGTAAAAATGTATGTGTGGTGTGTATTTACGCTTGCTGAGGAGTGGTCACTCTCACATAACGCTCATATGAGCATACATTTGCCAGAGATTGTCTGAAGAGGTCTTTGGAACTCTCCATGTTACCTTTGATCCAGAAATTTACTTCCAACAATTCTGATGAAGAATAATTAAGGAGAGATACAGAAACTTACTTACAAAGATGTTCACTGCAATACTATTTACCTTATAATAAACTAGTTACAAATCTATATGTTCAAGAATAGATGATTGGGTAAAGTGGAGTGCCTTTAAATAACTGAATTTTAACTGGCCATTATGAGATGGCAAAGTATATTTCTTGACATGAAAACAATGTACATAGTATATTATTGTGATTAAAAAAAACAACAGAATTTGAAACACCATATATAGAATCACCCTATTTTTGGAGTTAATTTGTAATTATGTAAAGAAAAAAAGTTGGTAGAGTATATAAACAAGATTTGCAGAATGGCTATGGTTGTCTGAAAATGGCAGGTGATTTGTATTTCTTTTAGCCTATTTATATTTTAATTTCTAAATTTTCAGTAATAAAGATCTGCTAATTATGAAATAAGTATTATTAACTAAACAACAAAAAACAATTGCCTAAAGTCCAACTCCTCTTCATTTCCCTTCTTGATTTTGCTTCATTGGTGATACATTCCAAGGCAAACTGTTTAGAAAATAGCCAAGCACAGAATGTTACTTTTACAATATGGTCCACAATCCTGTCCCTTTATTTTTTAATAGATGTACTTGAATGACCTTAAACACCCTAACTACACAATAGTTGTGAAGGAGTTTTGTGGGGAGAGTAACTAGGCTTTTGAGATGTTATCAACATAATTTAGATTCTATCTCTTTTCCATTACTCAAGACATGTTGCTATTTGACAAGACTGACTATTCTATTTGTTTGTTACATTAGAAATCAATGTCCAGACAAGTCATTTAGCATAAGTTTTGATCCAGTTTGCTATCACTTCTGAGTATCTGGTAGTGTAAAAGACACTTTGATATAAACCAACTGTTTATTATTTTTAGCTATTAAACTGATATCTAGACATAGTTTCCTTCATGTACAGAAATATACTACAGAAGTACACCCTAAGTATTATAGAAAGTTGTACAATTTCTACTCTAAAGAAGCATCATATATTTTGTTAGCCAACCTAAACAACTAATAGATTAAGATATAATATATGAGGGCTGTCCAGAAAAAGTCCAGCCACTGTCAATATAATGGCAATGGTTATATAATTGGGTACTTTCTGGACAGCCCTCGTTAATTCTGACTATCTAATTTACCACACTGAAAGGGCTTGAGTTTGAGACGTGAATGTCAGGTTTCTCTGACAAATACCATGTATCTAATGTTGTTTCTGGCTCTTTAATTCAGTGTAATATTCATTTTCCTGTCTTTAAAAAGCACCAGGGTTAAAGTAGTCTGTAAAACACATATTTGTAAGATATTATCGAGAAGACAAAAATACAATCAGGGGACCATCTAAGAGGTGTTAAGTAGCTATGGTCTACTTTCCCAAAACCTTGTGTTGTAAAATGAAGTGTTTTGGAAATAGGTTGCACCGTCTTCCACTGACCTTTGGCTCCCATACATCTTCTTCACCACCCACCTTCTTAAAATACTCCCTCAGAAGCCTTTTACTCAACCTAAAAATAGCTCCCAGATGTCTTCCTACCTCACTATGTAGCCTCTCTTCCCTTCACTGAGGTGGTATGATTAGGAAAGGCAGCAGGAGGGATTTAGCTATAGGACCTTCTTTGGTTCAAAATAAGTTAATTGCATAGCAGGTCCTTTCTTTATATTTTTATGAATATTTCAGAAATACAGAAAACTGTTTTCTGTAACTTTACTGATTGATAATGTTTGGAAGTTGTAGCACACTCCTTTGGTTTATAATTTAAACTTACATGTCATTATTTATCGGAGAGCTATCTCATATATTAAACTAACAAGTGACTTGAAGTCTAACTATCACGTCATTTGCTAAATGTCTTAACTGAATGCTCCACTTGCATTTCCAGTGTCTCCTGTTTTCACACATGCTATGATTAATAATGATCACTGACTTCCCTGCCAATGCAGTGGGGTAAGCTGTTTAACCCTGACCTTCCATTTTAGTAATAAAGGTGAAGTAAACCTTGGTGAACCAACTTGTTTTGAATGAGGCATGGTATTTCAAAGGAGAGTTTATTAATAAGAAAGTGAGTATGGTAATTCCTTCTCTCTCTTCATAAATCATTATGGGTGAAGTTTGCAAATATGCTGTGGTTGCTGTAAAATATCCCAAAATGGCCAAATTTGCAATAAAATATCTCCAATAAAAGAGGCATTGGGGCCTAACTTCACAGTGTTCACCTTCAAAAAATAATCTAGCTGGAGAAACTCCCTCCTCATTAGTCTCTTTTGTCAACATTTTCAGCATGGAAACAGACTTAGAAAGCCCTAAAGTACGTGACATTGGGATTGGAATGAAGCCGTAAAAAGCATGTTTTTATAAGAACAAGATGTCGGAAAGTTGATCTTCATTGATTTTCTATCTACTATGCAGAATGTACCCCAGACCTGCTGTGTTCATCAGCACATCAGCTGATGGGAGAGTAGCATCATTATTGAAAATAGGGTTCAATGTGTGCTTCCTTCAAATGAACAGATTTAAAAAAATCTCACAAGTTTAAAAATGTTCTTTGTGCTATTATAATTAGGTCAACCAAACATTATTTGGTCAACATTAAAACAGAAAGCTGGGTAGCAGCTGAAGTCACAAATAGTTTTCTGTGAACTTGAATGTCTTGAGCAAAGCTGAAATGTTTGCATAATCTTTCTGTAGCAACAACATTCCACATGCATATTTCTCTTTAAAAAGGAACTCCATACTCAGTGGTATTCTGGGTTCAAGGCCTGAATAAAAAGCGTCTCAAGTCAAAAGTCCTGTTCTAAAAATTGAGATGTAGAGAAAGTCGTAAGTTTTTTTACCTCTCTTTTAAATCACTTATGGATGACTAAAGTCACATTGATTCAAAGTACAAATTTACTTAAATCTTTGAGCTGAACTCTATATATCTAGTCCATTTCTTCTCCCAAACCTCTCCAAGTGTTTGAGGCTTCTACAAACAAGATAAATCACTCTACACAACACTGAGCAGAGGAAAAAGTGAAATGCATAATAAACTTGCTTGCATAGTTTCTTTTTTCAAGGTCTTGAAATAAGAATGTTATATGTGGCCTACCACTTTTGAGGTATTTTTCCAAAATATAATTCTTAAAGTGTATATGATATAATACTTATTTTTAAAAAATAGAAATATAAAATCTAGAGATCCAATTCTAAAAAATAAAATGCAAATCTATGAATTATAAATTAACCTTATTTTGAACATCTTACTTTCCCAGGAATTTGATCAAGATAGCATTTAACAAATCAATATTTTAATGATGAAAATTACTTTGCCTTCTTCATTGAACCAATGGGAGATGTGCCCAAAATTGTAACGTTTCCTCAATGCAGTAGAATTGTATCACAGGCTCTTTTAATTTTATGAATCCAAGTATGTGATTAGTATAACTTTACTAGTATGGTGAATAATAAAAAATTCTAGATAATAATATTTATCACACATATTCTTTATCATAGATTGTATATTCACTAGATTATTATCCATTAATACATACATATTACTACATAGAGTTGTATATACAAGCTGAAACCTCTGAGTAAAATGCTCCCGATAATCTAACGTAGAGACGGCAAAAGAAAATAATTGCCACATGCTTATGTGTCCTACGGTTTTAGGAAATAATGATAATCACCATAATAATGATTATGCTATAATAGTCACAGCCAACAAAGTTATGCTTAGGGGAGAGTTAGCCAACCAACTAACCAAGGTGCAATATTTTAGGGGAATTAAACATTACTGGAATAAATAGTAATATAATTAACAGGTTAATTCAGACTTCCACATGAGACTTCTTCTGTGGCTGTCGAGGCGAAAATTGATCCTAATCACTCCAAATTAGTGCCAGTAAGCAAAATTTAAAATAAATAAATCTTTTCTGACCCCAACCTCTCTTTTCTGAGAGGTAAGTAGCAAAGTACAACTGCCAGCTCTACCATGAAACCTGAAGCCAGTTAGCTGAGTTGTTTATATCTCATAGTTTCAGTCAACTGAATAGTCTTAGTCAGCCATCAATATGTGGATAAGGCTCTTCACCAGAAGCAAGTAACCCATTTCATTGCCTGAAGTTTAAACCATTCACTGTCTCCCAAGAAGTTTAGTATTTAGGAAATCTCACGCATGTGTGTGCGTGCACGCGCGCGCGCGCGCGCACACACACACACACACACACACCCAAAGAGAAAAAAAGGGAGAGAAAAAAAACCAAAGGAAAATATTTTTTAGGACAGTGACTTTGTGGATGGAAGTCAATTAGTAAATCAATCTATTTAAGCTCCTTCTTTACCTGTTATAAAAAAGCTATTCTTTATAGAAAATTATATTCATACTGAATGTATGAAACCAAAAATAAAGTAGAAGAACATCTGATTTCTGTTCTGCCCAATAATTACTTTCAAGTTTCTGCAACTGAAGTTGGGATTAGAACAGTTCTTGTCCACGTGTAGTTGAAAGTCCAGTATGACTGATAAAACAGGACTTGACTGATATTTCCAACATTCATTACAATGGTCTCCTCACTGGCCTTTTAAACTTAATTGAGTATTTTATGATCATACTGTAACATGCAGGATATATACAAAAATAAACAATGACTTTATTTATCTTTGAGATTCCAGTAACTGCCATTTCTCTACAGACTGTATTACAGAAAATCTGCTAATGGAAAACATGACTTGTGAACTTGGCTTGTGGCAACGATAAACTTAAGCTCACCATAACTTCTTAGGATTGTCCCTGTCAAAGAAAGTCTGGGTTCTTTGGCCCAATTATAGGTTAGAAATGCTTCTAGTAAAAAAAAAAAATAGATGTATCATAAAGTAAAAATTATTTTCTAAACTGAAACAAAAAAAAATTTCAAAGCATTTTGAACAAAATTTTGCAACTATTCTAGTGAATGAAAAGGACTAATTGTATCTAAGGAGCAAAAAAGTATTAAAGGAAAAATCCAAATACACAAAATATTACATGATGTTCAATGCAACGATATAACCCTTATTATAAATATTTTTTAAAAAGGTAAATTCTTTTTATAAAATAGGTTCTGTAAGTAAATACTTAACATATTGAACATGGGTTTAGGAGGTTTAATATCATGTTAGTTACCATGCATGGAATATCTCATTTAATCTTCTCAATAACTCTCAAATAAATTCTATTATCCACCCTTTATATATGACATATGACAAAATTAAGGCCCACAAGGATTAAGTAACCAGCAAGGACATCATATAGTGATCAAGTTCAAGCCCAGAGTAGTCAAACTTCAAAGCTAGTGCTTATAACTCCATCTAAGATAACTTGAGCTCTATTTGGCAAGTGCCTATGTTTTCGGAATGCTTGGTTTATGTATACCCCTGCATCCCAGTTTTTTCACTCTATCTCTCTTTTTTTTAATCTCCCATGGAGTAACCTGTGGTTTCATTTTATCTTCAAGGAGCAAACTTGTCCACGTGCCCAGAAACTACATGGGATACAGTACGAAACATTTTAATTAAGTAAACATTTTCAATAATAAAACAAAATGAGAAACTGGTTAGAATTCAATCCACAGTACATGGGAACTGGGCATTAATAAGAAAACCCACTGCCTTACTACCAATGTTTACAGCAATTTCAGTTTTCATAACTAAAAAATGACCATTTTCACTTTACATTAACCAATACAAGTTTCAGGCTACTCGGTTGCATGGTCAAACCGGTTGGATAAAATAACTAATTTCTTGTCTTAGACCTTTTAAAATATGCTTGATTGCTTTTCCAGAATGTCACTGCAGTAGAGGGAAAACAGTAGGCTCCAAAGACACATAAAATAAAATAATACGGAGAACTGAAGGAAAATGTAAATTATCTCTAAAACTCATTTTCTGTTTTCCATCCTTTGTTTTAAAAATAAATGAAAAGAGAACAAAGGACTATTTGGTGACTAAGTGCTAAAAACGTCTGTCATAAATTTCATGAACTCCATGTGATGTTCAGCAGGTTTGACTTGCCCTTTGAGACATACAGAAAACCTCACCATCATTTCACCTCTTTGTTTTGTGTAGTTGTGTGTGTGTGTATGTTTTTTTTTTTTTAATGTGGGTTGTTCCCTGGCTGGGAATCGAACCCAGGCCACAGCACCAAGAGCGTCAAAACCTAGCCACTATACCAACCAGGGAACTCTCTCACCTCTTTGTTTTGGACTATCGTGACTCAGTGTTATGGTTCTAGTCAAGAGACAAAGACAATCTTTCACAGTAAAAATGTGGTGAAACATTATAGAAATCTTCTATAGAATTGTGCAACAATTCTAAAATATGGAGAAGTATAAAGTGGTTATTTTTAATTCTGTATTTATATGCATATTCTATCACAGTGTGTAGAGATTCCTAATTTTTTTTCTTTTTCTTTTTTGTGGGGGACAGCGGAGGAGTAAAGATCAGGATAGTGGTGGGATCAAGAATGGGAAAGTCTAAGCAGGAGATACAAGTATATGTATAGACCTTGTCTTTGGATGCATACAAAAGGGCTACTGACTGCCTATTTGGGTGATGGGATTAAACTAAAGATGAAATAGAACTATTGTAATATCTCAAAAAATAGATTAAGCTAGTGAATTATAACTCAAACATTTATACATACATGAGTGAGCACCTCTGTTATTGGATAAATGAACAACTGAATTATCTTAATGTAACTCTGTCACATTTTTTTACCCAGTCTCAGTATAAATCCTTGCTGAAAAATGAAGGGCTTTCTAAAGAAATATTTCTGCAACACAGACAGAGAAAAGACTCACAGAGAACGCTATGTGCTAGTCAACTTGCTGCCTGATTAACACACATAAGAGGTAGGGAGGAAAACCAACATTCAATTCAATTACAGGAGACTTTTATGATCAAGCAAGAACATTCCAGTTTTCTCTAATTTAGATGTAATTTTCAGTTAAACCCTAATAGATATAATTTCTTACAAGAAGACCTTGCTGGGATGGAGTCCAATGCAGAAAATTTATGTTAATACTCTTCAATGAGACTAAACAATTTACTTTTGGCCTTCTGTCAGATTTTTCTGAGTAATCAAAAATCATGAAGATCCTTTGCTAAGTCTATATGAGGGCTGTCTGGAAAAAATGCAGCCATAAATGCCTCTATTTTTCATATTACATGGCTGAGTACTTTACAGAGAGCCCTCACAGAGTCTCCAAGGGTACGTGAACCTCAGAGGCACACTGCAGTATGCCTAGGACACACAAAGCCACAGGAGAAATACAAAACATCTTTTTGAAAGTTAATTTGATTTAAAAATGTGTAAATAAAAGTCTTATTTTATATTAAAAGCATATTTCTCACTGTCAGATAAATACTTACAAATTTTGTGTTGGGCTAGCTCATTTCAGGCTACACCTGCAAACTCTTGGGTTTCATTCTCTCTACTAATTAGCATTTCAGTGGGAAAGTTTAAGAAACTTAGGTGAATAATTATACTAAGACAAATCTAAATTAAATTTTAGTGAAAGGCAGTGTACTATTAAAAACTCTGAGCAGCAAGACATATGTCAGTATTCACAAGACACACTTAAAGCAACTCAATGTTTCTTTATCTCTGAATTATTGCTATTGGTCAGCCTGAGATTCAATAATACAGCATTTTAACTCTTCCAAGTCAGGATACATCTTAATCAAAGTGATAAAAAAACTATAGCATCATGGTTGAATAGGCAGTATTTTTAGTTTTTTACCTAAAATAATGATGCTGCTTATAATCACTATTGTCTTGGAGTCAACACAATGTACTTAAAATAAAAATAAAAATCATTTGCACAACCCCATTATATTATGGGCTAATATTACCAAGCCTATTGTACAGAATCCAGTTACTTTTAAATTATATTTAAGTGGAATACACATTGTGGCCAAAGTATAATGTAAATGGTCAATAAATTTTGGATGCTAATTATATTTTGCTTTGTTGATAGTTTTGTTTTCATAAATGAATGAATGAATACATGAGGACTGTCCAAAAAAATCCAACCATAAATGCCTCCATTTTTCATATTACATGCCTGCATACTTTCTGGACAGCCCCCTTATATATAAGTAAATGTATACTGATGACATATAGGGTTTTCTCTACATATTGAAACAATACAAAATGTTTTTGATATCATCCTATATTCAAAACAAGCCAATAGATGTATTATTTGTATTCATTTTTTTAAATGAAAAACACAGCAAGCAAGTGCAGGAAGTGTCAGTTTAATAAACAAACCACTAGCTAAGAACAATTATGTGTCAAAGTTTTATTCATTAATTATATAATGACCATATGACGACTCTTCCTTGGATTATAAAACTCCAGGAGGACAGATGGCACAGGTTATCTGTAACTCCATTTTCTTGGAGATTAAACTATCAGCACTTTACTGCTTAACTGAAAAATAAGTGCATGCTTTTAGATGATATTGACAATGATAATGACCTTGGCAATGATAATGTGAAGAGAGAGAGGAAACATACAAAACTGAAGGCCAAAGCTGAACTTGGTCCTATTAGGACTGCTCAATACCATACCTTAAGCAACCCAGACTGGCTATAGGTAGCATGAACATGACGTAAGCCTCCCATGGAATAGCCAACAAGAACTAGATAATTTGATTCAGCTATACAAAAAATATTGGGTCACAGTGTGAATATGAAAAAATACACATTCATAGATGGAGTCTTTAGGACAGAAAAGGGGACTTTAGAAAATGAGGGGTTAAATCCATAACATCTTTGCAGTTGAAGTTACAAGCACACATGTCCCATCTCATAGGGACTCATCAGGCAGGCTTTCACAGTTGTGGCTATACAGATAAAGGAATAAAATGGGATTCTCTGGTTTGGAGGGTCATTTAGTAGCAAAAGGATTGTGAATCACAAACCAGGACACAGAAAAATAATTTATTGATGCTGTTCAACTATATATTTAATATAACCCCAATAAAAGGTTAACACTTTTTTCAATTACAGTTGACATTCAATGTTATTTTATATTAGTTTCAGGTATACAGCATAGTGGTTAGACATTTATAATTTATGAAGTAATCCTCCTGATTAGTCTAGTACCCACCTGGCACTATACATAATTATTATAATATTATTGACTACATTCCCTATTCTGAACTTTATTCTGTGCCTATTTTGTAATTGCCAATTTCTACATAATCCTTTTACATTTTTCACCCAGTCCCTAATCCTCCTTCCATTTGGCAAACACCTCTTTGTTCTTTGTATCTATGAGTCTGTTCCTGTTTGTTCATTTATTTTATTCTTTAGATTCCACATATAAGTGAGATTGTATGACATTTGTCTTTCTTTGTCCGACTTATTTCACTTAGCATAATACCCTCTAGGTCCATCCATGTAGTCACAAATGGTAAGATTTCATTCCTTGTATGACTGAGTAATATTCCATTGATATACGTAAAAAAGGTTAAAACATTTTTAAAGGAGCTTTTATATTTTATAATCTGTCAACTAATAGCAAACATAAAACAATCAACTAACCAATCAGGTAACTCCCCTCCCAAAAACCAAATCTAATAAAAAGAAAGGCAATCATAAATTGAGTGCTGAAAAATAAAAGTTTTAATCGGGCTATATTTTCTTCTCAGTCCCTTATACTCATAAAAGAAAGTTTCCATTTCTATCACTGTGGTAGGCAGTCTTCCAAGATGGCACCCAATCTTCCCTGCATCCTAAAATTCACATACCAGTGTATTATAGCTTCTTCTCCTAGAGCATGAGCTGGATTGAGTGACTTGCTTCTAACTGACTAACTATAGCAAAAAATGATGGGATTTCACTTGTATGATCAGTTTGCAAAAGATTGTGACTTCCAGCTTCCTGGCATACTCTCTCTAGACTTTCAGCATGCATGCTTTGACGAAGTAAGCTCTATATTGGAGAGGCCTTTGTGTCAAGGCACTCAGCCCTCAATTCAACCACCCACAAGAAAGTGAAACCAAGTGAGCTTAGAAGTGAATCTTTCCCCAATCAAATATTCAGATGATACTGCAGCCCTGGCCAACACCTTGATTATAGCCTCATAAAGAACCATAAAGCAGAAGACTCATTAAGCTGTGCCTCAATTTCTGAACCACAAACATTGTCAGAAAATAAATGTGTGGTATTACAAGCTACTAAATTCTGAACGATATATTATGCAGCATAAAAAACTAACATCCCTAAATGTTGTCATGAGAGGTAGAATGTATTCTAGTTCATTCAGAACCAACAAGAGTTCTATTAACAACATATTTTCAATAATAACACAACTTGTCTATAAATAAATGAAACTTTGCCAATGTGCCATTATCTTTTATTTTTAATGAAAACTAATGTCTACAGAGCAAATTTCCTAAATTTATTTTGAATAAGCCAATATTTAAAATAAGATCACACACACACACACACACACACACACACACACACACACAATTCCTATATACAGCCGCTGAGAATTTCAGGGGATTCATAAATAAGCTTTTTAAAAACCAAAAGTTCTCTAGGATAAATTAAAAGGATTGCTTTAAAAGCTGCATGAGGATTTCTCTCAGTAACATTTATAGACATGTGGAATATATTCTAAAGATTAAGACTTTAAAAGCTCAAATAAAATTAAACATTAAGTAAATTATAATATTTAGATAATGCAAAAATTGAGATAAAATTAAAGTAAGTATATCTTTTGAAATACATGGACAGGATATGGAAAGACTCTGGGAATGAGCATTTACTTTGGGCTCTAATTAGGTATGTGAGAGCCAATTTAGTGTGGTGGGTAAGAACATGAATTCTAAAGCCAGTTAGATTGGGTTCTTTTTCTTCCTCTGCCACCTAACAATTATGAGACAGTAGACAATCTCTTCATGCCTCAGTTTCCTATTCTTTAAAATGTAAAGTATAAGAATATCAACCCCGATGAGGATTAGATGAAATGTAAGTCATTTGGAATAGTTTCTGACATATAGTAGAAAAAAAAAGAAGTTAAATTAAGTAAATTACAAAAGTGATCTTATGTACATGACTTACCTCTGTGCATCATGGTTTTTCCAGGTATGAAGCAAGAGCGTGAATAAGACAAGTTTTGAAAGTCCTATACAGTCTTAAAAATCCTGATGATTTTAACTTCTATCACTTAAAACATGTAGTCCTTCACTTATTCATTCATTCAGTTTTATTTATCAAGTCCCTACTGTGTTTGAGGCAATATACTAGATGTTGATAATATCAAGATAAAAGCCTGTTCTTGACTTCTAGGATCTGATATAGGGAAGCAGTATAGGGTAATGGTTAAGAACCCAAGCTTTCAATAAAAATAAATTAAAAAAAAAATATATATATATATATATAAAAGAACCCAAGCTCTGAAATCAGACTCTCTGGGAATTAGCATGTTATAATTTCTGGACACTTTTTCTTAACTCTCAGTGCTCCAGTTTCCTCTCATTGAAATGGAATGATAGTAGCTACACTCTCACAAATTTGTTGTGAGGATTAACTGAGTTAGTACAAGCAAACCCTCCTAGACAGAACTTGGAAGATAGTAAGTATTCAATAACTACTGGTATTGTCAGGAGAAAAGTCAGACAAGAAAACAAACACAGTGTCGTCACGGGGTGGAGGGTGGAGACACTGTACAGGAAGCTAGAACAGAAATTAAATAGAATACAAAACAGTATGGAAGCTCAAGAAAGTTTGTCAGAAGAGTAAATATTTGATCTCATATTAAAGAATTAAGAGAAGTGGTTGAAGAAGGTAGAGTATGGTTAAATATTTCAATGTGATATACTTTAAAAGTATAATAGAATTTCAAGAAAAGGTAACCAAGTAACTAAAGAATTACTCCACTTCAAAACACATTGATGAGTCCAAGTTTATACTCTGTCCATTCACTATACATCTCCAATTCGAAATAAATGCAGGATCCATTGAGGTTGCCAAAGGCAGTCATATTCAAGGGAAAACAATCCAGATAACCATATTGATCTCGGAGCAGTAGATCCTAAGCACAAAAGCCTCTCAACTGGTACATTTCAAATGCAATTTTGGGCAAGGGTCCACTGTGGTTCTCGTACTATCATATCATTCACCTAATTTCTTCCATGACATGACAACTGCCTTCAAATAGTTGAGAAGCAAAACAGACACTAACTTATATATTGCTAGAAGATACATCACTAGGAACAAATTTCAGGAAGGACTTCTATCTAGGAGAATTGTTTAATGCTTACAACTGTTAAACCCTCAGGGAGCCCTTCCACTATCCCTCCAGACAGTGCCATTGCTGGTACTGAAATTATTCAAGCAGACTAAGAAAGCATCTATCTAGAGGTGTTATAATATGTATGGTAAGAGGCTGGACTAAGGGAGAAATTTTTTGTATGGAAAGAAAGTGAACACAATGACTTGTAAATTTCTACTCAATCCTAAAGTGAAATTCCATTCCTTAAATATTCATTTTACTGAGTATAAAATACGAGGCAGGACTACCTGAATTTTCTTTACAGTCCTGTTTATGCCTACTGTCTTGGTGAATTATTAATGGAGTACCCCTTGAAGCTCAAAATTGTCCAGTGTCACTAAAAAACAGTAATTCATTTTGGAAATAACACAACTCAGTAGTCTGTCATCCAGCCCCACTGAAATCAACAAGCTGGATTTCATGGCTAGAAAGAATACACGTAGTCTCTTTGGTTTTCCTACTAAAGTGAGATTCTACCCTACGTCCTCTATTTCTTCTTTCAGCTCCAACCCTCCACCTACCAGGCCTGCTGTGACCCATACATTCTTTGCAGGTGAGTGTGAGGAAATAATTTTTAAAAGGGGATGGTTTCTAAAACCAAGGGAAACTGAAAGATATAAGCATTTACCTGAGCACTGGTTGTTAAAAATTATAATTGAGAAAACATATCCAAATTCAGTCTTTTACCCTCAAGCCCCACTGTTACTACCCTAATTTAAGGTTTCATTCCCTCTTGCTTGGATGGTAAGTAAAATGTTGAAATGCCAATCCTTATCCATGTTTTAGTCAGTGTCATGGTTTGACTAAAGATTTAGAGCACAGACTTGTCAAACGTGCAGATGACTGAAAGGTACAATTAATATATATGAAAGAGGCTAAAAATTCTTAAAGTTCTTAATAGGCTGAAACAACAAGCCCACCCAAAGAAAAATACAATTTAATATAGATAAATTGAAAGTCCTACTTTTAGCTTAAACTAGAAGAACAAAAGACAAGAAAGATGGTTATAAAAGTTGTTCACAGAAAAAAACCTGGGGACTTATCTGGAATAGTGTGATCTAATGGTATGATAAAGCTATGAAGATGAAAAAATGCCTAGACTGAAATAAAAGAAGTAGAATGTCCAGACCAGTGAACAAAACAGTCCATAGTTTCTTTGTTTGGGACCACATGTGGATATTGTGTTCAGCTTTATAATTTAAGGAAAAATTGACCGAAGTCTATTAAGAACAGATGAAGAGGCAAAACATGCATAACTGCATTTAAAAAAAGTTAGGGAAGTAAAACAACCACACAACAACAATACTATGATAACTGCAACATTGATAAAGTAGTGCTGTGTGCTGGAGTGTATTGGAGACACTTTAAAGATGTCTGCTCTGACTTATACATGGAAAACTATAAGACACTTTTGAAAGAAATTGGAACAGACTTTAAGAGGTGGAAAAATATCCCCCGTTCATGGATAGGAAGACTTAACATTGTTAAAATGGCCATTCTGCCCAAAGCAATCTACAGATTTAATGCAATACCTATTAAAATCCCACAATCATACTTTCATGAAATAGGTAAAAGAATTATTAGATTTATATGGAACCATAAAAGACCTCGAATTGCCAAAGCAATACTAAATAAAAAGAAGAAGGCTGGTGGCATTACATTCCCTGACTTCAATTTATATTACAAAGCATCAGCAGTCAAAACAGCCTGGTACTGGCAGAAAAACAGAAATATAGACCAATGGAAGAGAACTGAAAACCCAGAAATAAACCCACAAATTTATGGACAAATAATTTTTGATAAAGGAGCAAAAAACATACAATGGGGAAAAGAGAGCCTCTTTAGTAGATGGTGCTGGGAAAACTGAAAAAACATATGCAAAAGAATGAACCTGAGCTGTGAACTCTCTCCATATACAAAAAGTAACTCAAAATGGATTAAAGACCTTCATATCAGACCTGCAACATTAAACTGTTTAGAAGAAAACATTGGTACTAAACTTATAAACCTAGGACTCAAGGAAGACTTCATGAACCTGACCTCAAAGGCAAGGGAAGTAAAAGCAAAAATAAATGAATGGGACTATATCAAACTAAAAAGCTTCTGCACAGCAAAAGAAACTGTCAACAAGGCAAAGAGACAGCCAACTGAATGGGAGAAAATATTGCAAATAACGCATCAGATAAGGGTCTAATATCTAAAATATATAAAGACCTAATACAACTTAACAACAAAAAAACAAACAACCCAATTAAAAAGTGGGCAGAAGAACTAAACAGACACTTCTCCCACGAAGAAATACAC
>PVJL010000297.1:278015-330786 GCA_004026885.1 Lyroderma lyra
CAGGGAAATGCAAATCAAAACCACAATGAGATACCACCTCACACCTGTGAGAATGGCTATTATCAACAAGACAAGGAATAACAAGTGCTGGAGAGGATGTGGAGAAAAAGGAACTCTGGTACACTGCTGGTGGGAGTGCAAACTGGTACAACCACTGTGGAAGGCAGTGTGGAGGTTCCTCAGAAAATTGGGAAGGGAGTTACCATGTGACCCAGCAATCCCCCTTCTGGGGATCTACCCAAAGAACTTGAAAACCTTTGTCCGCAAAGACTTATGTACCCCAATGTTCATCGCAGCGCTGTTCACAGTGGCCAAAACATGGAAACAACCAAAGTGCCCTGCGACAGACGACTGGATAAAGAAGCTGTGGTACATGTACACAATGGAATATCACTCAGCTGTAAGAAAAGATGAAATATTGCCATTTGCAACAAAATGGATGGACCTGGAGATCATCATGCTTAGTGAGATAAGCCAGACAGAAAAATCAAAGAGCTGTATGACTTCACTCATATGCGGAATATAAAACTGTAAGCAATAAAGAAAAAAGAAATGAACAAACAAACAAATAACCCATGGACACAATCAATAGTTTAATGTTTATTTGGTAACATGAGGGGAAGGGAGGGGAGAAAGGGGAGGGGGTGGGAGAGGAGAGGGGGAAGCTAAATATAAGGTGATGGAAAGAGAAGTCACATTAGGTGGTGAACTTATTATACAACAAGTTGACAATGCACTGTGGAGTTGTATGCCTGAAACCTATGTAATTCTTGCCAACAGATGTCACCCCAAAAAGTCTACCAATAAAAATGAATTAAAAAAAAAGATGTCTGCTCTGATTCTGTACAAATCCTAGGAGGTAATAGTATTAGTTTCCTTTTTTCAGAAAAGGAATCTGATGCTCAGAAAAAGTAATTTGTCTAAGATTACTGTCATACTAAATATTTGAAGGCATTTGTGTAGAAGAGAAAAAGACATTCTTTCAGAGGAAAACGAATAGAAGCTACAACTTGATACAAAAGAAAAATTCCTAGTATTCGTAACTGCGTTAGAGTGCAACTGTCTTGTCTGCTTAGTAACGAGTTTTCCTTACCTACAGGCAATCAAGCTCAGGTGAACTGTCAGGGATAGAATCTGCAGTGAAAGAGCATTCCTGTGTGGGTTGGGAGGTGGGGTCAGATAGCATTCAGGTTTTCTTCCAACACTACAGTCCATGTTCTGATTCTGAGAAATGGGGTACTTTTGTTGCCTTGGTATCATGTAAGTCTGGGAAGTATCTAGCCATGCAGTATGAAAAATAGAGGCATTTATGGCTGCATTTTTTCCAAACAGCCTTTGTACACTACTTAGGTCAAATAAAAATAAATCTAATAAAGTCATTCAAACCAGGTGTTATGCTGAACTGGCAGATCTCCTCAATCAAAATTGTTGTTCCAATTAATTTGTGTAGATACATTCTTTATGTGTTTCTGTGATGGGTCACAATTCATTTGGATTTGCTTTTTGAAAGCAATTTTGTGACTATCACCTATATATCACATTGTAGCAAGAGTAATAGCGAGGTTTTTATCCGTAAGATTACACAATACAGGTACTTCACAATTTCTCACTGCTCACACAGGACACATGTAGAAGCCTGGTGCTGCAGAAAGGGGTGAGCGCCAGCAAGCTAGTTCTGAACGGGTGCTAATGTCATAGCTGAAAGAACTTCCAGCCAACATTTTCATCAAAGGAAAGTAAGAGTCCTTTACCATTTATTGAACTCTGAAATATCAACTCAAGTATTATATAAGATCTGTTTTAAGTGAAAGGAAACGTTCCAACAAGGTATTCATTAGAGCATGTTACTTATGGAATTGGCACACGTGGGCTATGTGTATACAACCAGTTTCCTCTGCCTCCACCCAGGTTTCCTCAGTTGTTTGAAAGTCGAATTCAAGTGTTTAAAAAAAAGAACAGTAACTGTGGATTATGTGCATGACGGAACAATAGAAAAATTGGGAGAGCCCAGAGCAAGTACTTGTTACTTGGGGGAGTAGAACTATGAAACTCTAGGGTTTTCGTTTTATAAACACAGACACAGACGTAGTATATAGACAAACTGGGCTCGTTCATTTAGCCTGTCGTCCCTCTCTCCCTCCCTTTCTCCCCTGCTATCTCCCTTCCTTCGGGCCTTATTTTTTTGTGGGAAATTTTTACAGTTGTCTGTAGCATGTCAGTACCTGAACAGTTCAAATCCTGACCAAATGAAATCTTTTATTTTATACTCTCATTGTTCCACATATCTATCACTTCATTATTGTGTTAACTTAAAATTATTTGTGTGCCCATTTGATTAATACCTATTTTCTCACTAAACTGTATACCCTATGAGGATAGGGGTAATGTCTGTTTTTGCTTACCTTTGTATCCAATATTTCAGTATACTGTTTGTCATACATGCTACCAGTCAATAAATATTTGATGAATGAATACAATAATGAATGTAAACCTGAAGAACAAATTTTGAATAACCATTTGTACAATCTCTGGGACAGCTTTAACCATATATAAAGAATATCTTAACAGAAAACTTTGTGGCAAAACCTCTCCACACTGTTGGAGAACACTACCATCACCTCTGAAAACTAGAAAGGGCAATAGCACAGCCCACAAAACAACCCCAAATGGGCTAAAGTCTAGAATGTTTTTTCATCCCTAATTTATGCAATTTCATCACTACAATTGATATATATTTTTTTATTTTTTTTATTTTTTTTTTAGAAAGCCAAGCCAAGCTTCTGGCTTTTCAAATTGTACTTCATAAGCTCCTAGCTAGCACAGAACAGGTTTGTCATAAGGCACCATGCAATGAGATCTGACATCAGGCAATGTGGGTAACACCATACCACATCTTTGTAAGGCATACCAAAGTATAACCTGATGTAGGTTTTGTCAGCTGGCTTGAGTGGTGCCTCTAACAACTTCCTATAAGCTAAATGAGCAGAGAATATTTCACAATTGATCTGTGTACAATTTGTGTAATGCTCATTATGGCTGCTACAGAATAGAGGTCAAAACCACAGCCATATCACAAACTTAGAACACTTTACAGATCTGATGTAATAAAATAAAAAATGAGGATATTTTGTTTTACAGCAAATATTTCAATTAAATAATAGAGTTCGGATTTCAAGTTCTTTTACAATTTGCAGGGCTTTTAATGATAGACGAAGAAAATTAATATAGTTTTGGGAAGAAAAATTGTATCTTAAGCTTTCTTACTCAAGGTATATAAATCTGAAGCCACGAGGGGCTAGAAAAAGACATTTATATGGGCTGTAATGTTATGTTAAGTACCTGCTATTAGCAAACTTACCACTTTTTCATTTACATTATTGTAGAAGGGTAATACAAGTAAAACACATCAGGTTGCACTTACACATTCTCAGTGACTTGACAAATGCATTTTTATATGTTCATGTAGGCCTCTGTTTTTCACAAGTATAATCTCTTCTGCATGTAACTACCACATCACCCACAAACATTAGGAAATGTTCCAGATTTTTACGCCAGGTAGGAAAAGTCACATCTCTCTTATTTCAGGAAGCTTTTAAAGGATTCTTCAGATCCGAAAAGTTGAAATCTATTCTTTTGCAGGTCTTTTCTTTTTCAAATAACTCTGTAAAAGCAAGCGCTGCACAGCAGAGCTGTTTTTCAGATTCTCCTTGAGAGAATTATTTATTTTACACCACAATTAGCTGGTCTGTCTTTTTCACATCTCAAAAAAAAAAAAATCCATTCATAATGTAATCATGCATGTCTATCAAATCCATGGCCGTACACATTCTCACCAAGACTTTTTTTGTGTTTGTTTGTCTATGCATTTTATTAACTAAAGTCCACATTTTGTTCAGATTTCCTTAGTTTTACCTAATGTTATTTTTTACGTCCAGGATCCCATCAGGATACCAATGACTTTTATTTATCATGTCTTTTTAGGCTCCTCTTGCTTTTTTTTTTTCTCTGATGACTTTGACAATTTTGAGGAGTGTTTGTTGAGCATTTTATAGGATGCCCCTAAAACTGCGATTTTTCTGATGTTTCTGTCATGATCAGACTGGGGTTATTGGCTTTGAGGAGACCACAGAAGACAGTTCCATTCTATGCTATCCTTACAACACTGATAAGAAGACATACTCTCAACATGACTTACCAGTCTTGATAATGACTTTCATCACTTGGCTGAGGTAGTGTCAGGTTTCTACACTGTAAAGTTACTTGCTTTTCCCCCTTCCAATATTGTACTCTTTAGAAAGACGATGCTAGGTGCAGCCCACACTCAAGAGTGGGGATTTGTGCCTCACATCCTTGAGGGTGGAGATCTCTATAAATTATACAATATTTTAAATTCTCCTCCAAAAGAGATTTTTTCACTGGGATTTGAACAGGGTGTCTTAAAATAATTCTTATCTGATTACTAGCAAGCCCTAGAGCTCAATAGTCACTTAGCCTTGTTGGGCACCATTTGAAAAGACAATGTTTAAAAATGTTTAAATTGTTGTAATTTGTTAAACATATGCTATGTGTCAGACTTTGTTATGAGGTACTTAGTGAATCTTACCTCAAACAATCACTATAACAATCTCAGAGGAAGGCATTATTATTCTCATTTCATAGATGCAGAAATTTGAAGCTCAGAGAGGTAAAGTAGCCTGCCCAGTTCATACCTACAATCCATCATATGCTGAAAGCTGAACTATATACTTGTACATGTGTGTACAAGTACACGCGCGCACACACACACACACACACACACACACAGAGGCATGATATATTATAAAATAACAGCTTCCTGCATATAATAAAGATAGGGAGCTGTCAAAGATTCTGGTTTGTCTTTTTTTTGAAAGAAGAAAGGACTTGACTAGTTGGAGATTTCTAATTTTGCCCCATTAATTTGCCATCATAAAGAATATAAACAGCTTCTCCATCCTTACTCCTATTAGAACTAGTCATCACCTGGTTGGAAGTGTCCAATTCTCTATGGGTTGTTTTCATTTAAGTGAATAAGACTCCATGATATAAAGTCATGAGAATGTAATAGGAGTGTGTGTGTGTTAAGAAGATGTGAATTTCCTAGTAAGTATATTTAATTTCTAGGCATAAATATGCATTTGCTTAAATATTCACAAGCTCCATGTTACAAGACTATTATTCTTGCCTAGCAAACATGAAATTTCTGTTTTTACAGCACCAGATTTCTTTTCAAACATTTTATCTGAAACTTGCATGACTACCAGGGTGTGCATATTTCTAACATTATTAACCAAGAATCTCTCTGTGCTATACAAAGTCATAAAATGCATCATAAGGATTAATTTACTTGATAAATGCAAAAGAGCATTTCACATATTATTATTTAAAAATGCATATGCTTATAAATGTATAATGACCCAATTGAAAACACAAGGCTAAACTCAGGTCATTTAAAAGAAAAAGACGCCACATGAGATACATGAGGGCTGTCTAGAAAGTATCCAGCTACGTAATATGAAAAACTGAGGCATTTATGGCTGGATTTTTTTTCTGGACAGCCCTCAGGTCAACAAATATCACTAACTATACCTTAATGCCTCTCTGAATAGAAAGGGAGCTTGGTACTTAACTAATTCTTCACTGAAATGGTTAATGCCTTTATTTTCAAAATGGAAGCATGGAAAATTATTTTTTTTCAGTGGGATTCACTTAATTTGCAAGGACAAAACAGACTTTATAAACTCAAATCACTCCTATATGTAAGTGTGTATATAACACAAAGAACGTAGAGCTGTATATTTCATGCCTGATAGTACAAATGTATATTTTTTAAGTAGCTGGAAGTTTCAATGTAAGGTTTATTAACCTTAGACTTAAAAAGGAATCTGACTCAATTCTCTAACACATTCTGTATTACATACTGTAAATGTGTGAGGTACACAAAGGAATGGAAGACCGAATAGAGCTCTTTACTTCTATTTGATTTCAAAAATTGAAAGCTACTTAGGATTGTTCTTTCCTCCTCTCATTTCAAAAGATGAAAGTGGGGTCAATGTTATCTTAATATTGAGAATTACTCTTAAAGTCATTTGAAGTTGACAGCTCCATATAACAAATACAGAAACATTTCCAGTCATAATTTTACATTTTTCATAGTACTTATTACCAGAGTGAAGCACTCTTGTAATGTCCCCAGCTCTAAAATATCTGTTATTTTTTATGAAGACTTCTATTTATTTATATTTATGTAAGAGCTATTATTGTTGTCCCCTTGTAATTTTACCAGTTACCTAATTCTCTAGCTGCTTTCCCCATCCTTTTTATTATATCACCCTATTACTTAGGGTGACTGTCACTCTGCCTACCATCCCAGTTTCCTGTCATTCATCATTTCATAATGAACTGCAGAATCCATAACTATTTTCTCACCATTACTACTGTTTATGTCTATGCCCTTTAAAATTTGACAATAAGTTTCTATCATCTTCTTAGTCATCTTTTCTATCAAATCCCATTACCTCAGAATGAGTTGCAAAACCTGTATTCCACCTACTTATTAATGTATCCCTCCAATCATCTATTTTCCCATCTATCCATTTATTTAATCCTACATGGAAGATGAGGCAGGAGAGATGCAAGAAATTTGCTGCAGCATAGAATGCAGAGATTTAAAAAAGAAGCATAAATCATGATGTTGTAAAAGAACTGATAGGATTTAGATATGGTCAGAACCTGAACCACGGAGAAAATTGTGAGAGCTAAGATCAGAGAGGTGAGCTAAGGCCAGTTTAAGATATGGACTTTGAACTTCATTCTAGGGCTCCTTGGAGTCATTGATGCATTTAAACTAGGAGAATGTCACGATTAGGTTTTGGCTTTTGGAAAAGCTCTGGTTGCCCACTGTAGTTTGCTCCGGGATAACTATTAAAATCTTGCAAAGTAATTTCATACATATTGTGCCATATAATAACTTCCTTAATCTCTCTCCTATGTACTTTCTTGCTCTCTTTGTTACATCAAATTGCGGAGCATTTAATCCTGGTTTTACAATTTACAAACCTAGGTCACTCATGCACCTTCTGTTTTATAGCTTACTTTTCCGTAAGTCTTAAATAAAATTCTTTAAATGTATTTTTCTCTTTGAATAAAAAAAAAATAAAATTAGCTGAGAATTGTGGATGACCCCAACCCAACTTGTGTCTGTAATCTACCGTTTTCAGAGCTTTCAACATCAACTTATCCATGAAAGTAGGGAAAAAGATAAAAAAAACAAAAATTAGTATAAAATGAATAAATGGCCACCACATGATAAAAGTCAGCTTAGAACTGGTCTTAAAGGAAGTTGGCTGCTTGGTAAAACGTGAAGTTACCAAAGGAAAAACCCTGGTCCAAAATATGTTTTCTAGGTTTCCTTTACCTTCAGATCCTGCTACTACGTGTAAAGGTCCTTCTATATTTACCTTGACCTGAAAACAGTTATTTTGAAAAGTGATGGAAATTTTAACATGGTTAAGTTCCTTCCCATCATCTCCACTTTACCCTGTTTATTTTTATTTGGCCTCTGTCTAGATATACCTGTTTTTCTCTTTAAAAAAAAATAATAAAGTTTACATTACTTTGATTATAAAAGTGCCACATCCTCATATTATATTACACAATAAATACAATAGGCATAAAAGAGAAAATGCAAAAGATATTCTTCAATTCCACCATTAAAGTCAACCCTGTGAATGTTCTATTTCCTGTCAATGGTTTTATGCATACACTTAAAAATACACACCCACCCCTCCACCACCCTCTATCCCCATACAAAGTCAGAGTTGTAATGTATATAGTTTTTCTAAAATGAAGACAATAACAGAATCTATGTACAAAGTTGTGAGGATCATATAAAATAACACCTTTAAACTTGTCTGTCCTAGATTTGGTACAGACTGTTCAAAATATTAGGTATTATTTTTATTGCTATAGTTATTCAGGTATATAAATGTGTTCGCTCAAAATCTTGTGGAAATTTCTCTTGTCAAAATATGATTTTTAACAGCTGCAGTCATGGTATCACTGAAGACATGGTCTTTCATCAGACAATCCTGGGTTGGAGTGTCTGTGGGTTTTGCCCCTGCCTAGCAGTGGTGAGAGCTTGTGCATGGTTTCCTCATTCGAAGCTGTGAATAATATTGTTCATCTTTCAGAATTTTTTTTTAGGATTAGAGATCCTGTGTGCAAGGTATCATAGTAAACATTAAATAAATAATATCTATTGCTTTCAATGTTTCTGCTATGATAGCTACAATGAACATGTTCCTATATATATTGCTTTTTTTCATTTTGAATTAATTCCTTGGGAATGATTCCCAGAATTATTGCTGAGTCAAGGGGTATAACCAAAAGTTACGTTCTTCGTATTTACTGTTACGTTGTTTTCTAATAAGTTTTAACCAATATATAATGTAATAAGCAAAGCACCCCATATATTTAAAAAGTGTTCCATATATTTAAACCTGCTTCATTCAAGTCCAAATCCTATGCTCAGCAATTAAGAAGGGGAGAATCTGGGATAGATTTTATTGCAGGAATTCCAAACTGTTGAGAATTGAACAGATGCTGCTAACTCATTTTACGTTTGGGAGACCACCAGTCAGCCATGCTCAGTAACAGCTTTCAGAAACATCTGGATTTAAACTTACGGCCTAAACTTGACAAGTTAAGTAGTATATAGTTATAAAATAGCTTTATGCCTTAATTCTCAAAAATCTGAATTCACTGAGATTTTTACAATTTTTATGTGACTGAAAAAAATTGCAAACAATATAAGCATTAAGACTTACATAAACTACAGTATATCATTTTAGTATTATGGACTTCTGGTTGAGCTGCATTTGGAAGGCTCAGGGGCTATTTACAAATATTATTTTGAAGGTAGAAAAATCCTTACAAAGAAGTATTTCACTCAAAGGAGCACAAAGATATATATAGTCTTCCTTACATTTACTGACGCTTAATGCATGTGAAACTGAAATAGTTAATTTATAAGAGCAGAGAAAGATGGTAACTGTATTGGCTTAAAAACCAACAGTTAACGAGTATGACATTCTACCCATTCATGAGGCTTCCTGGAAGACAGAGCTCATGTCTAATGTATTGCTCTTCAATGATTAACATAGTGATAGGTACCACGGTAAACTGTGAACCTACACTTAAGTAAATGGTGACTGTTCCAGTCACTATTGTTCCATTAACATACTACCCCGAAATTTAGTGGCTTGTAACAACCAATTGTTCCCACTAGGCTCAGAGATTTTATGAATCAGAATTTTAGACAATGTACAGTACGGTTGGTTCTTTCTACTCTATGTGGTCTGGGATTATATGTCTGGAGATAGCAAAGTGAGCAGGGGCTGGAATCATCTGAAAGTTGACTCACTTACATGTCTAAAGCCTGGGCTAGAATGACCCATAAAGGGGTGCTCACTAACCAAAGCACATTCACATGACCTCTTCATGTAGCTTGACTTCCTCACAACACAGTGGCCTCAAGGTAGATAGATGAATTGGTCAGGACTCCAAGCATGAGTATTGCAATGAACAAGATGGAAACTATGTTACCTTTTATGAGCCAGATAGAGTCAAAAGAAAGGGAATTTTTTAAGGCATGATGGTATATAAGACATAATAGTTACCTATGACATATATATATATATAGAAGCTGTCCAGAAGTTATCCAACCATGTAATATGAAAAGCAGAGTCATTTATGGCTGGATTTTTTTCTGGACAGTCCTTGTATATACACATATAATACTATTATAATCATCTTTGGGAAAATACAACCAACAATTATCATCTAGTCTTGTTTTCTATTTAACTTATATTCTTTCCACATTGTTAAATTTAATAATTACATTTTCTCTGCATAGATTTAATAACTAAACATCATGAGAATATTTTATTCTAAAGTTAAAAACTGTATATAATTTTTTAAACTATACTTTCCTTGAAGATTCTGATACACCTTCAGTGAGTAGACAAATAAAACTGGTGTGTCTTCCTGATTGAAAAATCACCTCCTTGCCATTAATTCTCAATTCCCCATAATCAGAAAAGGACCAAGCACATATTAATCTCATTTTCCACAGGAGATACTTTGTATTTGAAGAGAAGAGAAATTCTCAAAATATTTGATAAATTGTTTGAAACACAAGCAATTTAAAAACATGCTTACAGAACATATTTGAACTTTTTAATTGCCTACGATATATTTTTGGCCATGACTTTCAAAATTAGATCCAGCAAAAGATGTTTCAATAGTAGAATAATATATAGGTATACTTTATGCTCAGGATAATTCATTTCCATCATAACCTTTTCCCCTACAAATTACACAAATTTCATTTGTGAACACAAAGTATGAGTCCCACATGAAACATAATGGTCATAAAATAAAGAATTTTCCTTTTACCAGGCATGCTGACTTCTTAGCTGCTAGATGTACTCAATTCTCAGTTAAGGACTAAATGTAGGATTTCCACTTCTACTGTTAATTTTAATTATTTATTAGAACCAAAGTCTCTTTAAAAGCTCATTAGTTTATCTTGACTATCAGTAAGAGATAATGATAGTTTCACTTCACGACTGTTTATTGACTTTCTGCTCTTTTTTCTAAGCATAAACCTAGGATCATTGGTTAGTTTTATACACTGTAGAACTAAAATAAAATAAAGATGCATATGGCATATAGCCATTTTCCCACAGATAATACAAACAGGATCCAAATTCATCAATTTCAAAATATTAAACAATCTCCTCTATTGATTATATTTTATTGCTACTTGGTCTTTAACTGAAAGAACTACAACCTAGAACTACAATGTAGGGTTTATGAGCAAAAATGTACATAAACTAGTTTAAAATATTATCTTTATTTGTATACTCATATCAGAGTAACCTCAACTGAGGCAGTTACATGTAAGCAACTCACTTATTTGAAAAAAATGTAAACATAGCAACTAATTATTTGCCTCCAACTTATTTTTAAGTTTAAATAAAATTTTATATTCAGTCAGGAATGATGCTAGAAAGGAGCTGTCCTAAGAACAGTATCTTTCTTTCCCACAACATTTTTCATACATGTACAGCAAATTATTCTGATTCCCAAAGGTTATTCATTCTGGATACAGTCTCCAAAAACTTAGAGGGAAGCAGCATTCATTTGAACCTCTTCCCCACTCTCCATCAATCAAAACTTATTTTACTTTGTGAAAGAAGCATGAACAATAAAAAGCTTTAGATTTAACCACTCAGAATGCCTATGTTCAAATTCTACACCTGTCCCAAAGTAAATATGTAACTTTTTCATTTGATTTCATTGGTCCTCAGTTTTTATCTATAAAATGGAAATAATACTTACTATTTATAAAAATGTATATCCTTATCTGTTTGGATAATGATATTGCTTAAAGAAGGTAGATTTATTAATACCCTATTTGTCACTAAACAAACCCCTTTCTGAAAATACTTGCTTGGTGACAGAACATCTGATATCCATTTCCATCTCAGCAGATAAATTGATTCATAGAATACACAAGGTGACAGTAATTTCATTGTCAGGAAATGTGACTATGATATATAGATGAGATAAATCACACCACAATTATATGTCCACATAAAGTACAAACTAGACAACGAAATATCAGAAGTCACTTCCCAGGTTCTATTAATACATATTTATTATTTTGACAGCTAACTCTTGAGAGGAAAATGAAAAGTTATCAGATACAATACATGAAAGATGAACAATATGGACAGATTGGAGAAAGAAACCCTTAAAATTGAGAAAGGTATATTCCTTAACAGTTTCTTGTAAATTGGGAAAAGGTCCTTGTTATTTAGCATTAGCACTAGAATCCTTCGGACCACACCACTGACCAAACGATTGCCCCCAAATAGTTTGAGCACAACAGCAGGTATATATCCTACCATTCTCTATGGGCCACCCACAACATTGACATGCCATACATACGTTGTTGATCCTCAACAATCTATAGAGAATTCAGGTCAACCAAGTGGATACCAGAGTTGTTTTTGTTGGGATATTTTTTTTTCCTTCATGTGTTTGAATCGGTCTCACTATGCAAAGTTGGATAAAAGTATGTCTGAATTCTATTTTATTCTTACCCTCTTTATCCTCTCTCCTCTCTGGGATTCCATGAAGAAGAATAGATAGAGGGAAGTTAGGCTAGCTTGGAGTCTTCCCCCTCATATGATTGATACTTAGCTATCAATGCAGCAACCCTCAAACCTAGGCTGGGTGTTCAGGCCTCTGAGATCAGGGAATAAGAGAGGGAAGAGCTGTCACAAGTGCCTGGAAATAGCAATGTTTTGGCCTTGGACCAAAATACCAGAAATATTTTAATTAATAGGGACAATGATAAATAAAATACGAAGTGAGATAAGAAGTCATTGCCTTAGAAAACAAGGCTTTTCTTCTCATTTTTACAACTCTCTAAATGACCCACAAAAGAAAGTGCATGCAAATAATATTTTAAGTTCCAGGATGTGCTTTTGCTTTTCCAAGAAGGATTGCCCACAGATAAATCCAAGAGGGAGGTCATTAAATTGAACGGAAGATATTTAGAATAGGCTGCTTAACCCCATGTAAAGCAATTGTAAGTCTTTCTTTGTGTTTTTGGAAGTTTTCAGATATATAGTCAGATTCAATTAAGCTCTGTAACTTCAAGAGATGGTGCTTCTAAGAAGATAGGAGAGAGGAACTGCAAATGTGGAATTCCTCTGTCTGTTAACAGACCTGTGGGAGGGCAGAGAGAATTGGACTATTGTACTTCAATCAGCAGCATAACCTATGTGTCACAGTCAATTTAACCATGGAGCTTTAGAGTTGGGATGGGGACAAATGGATGTCTGCAACAGAACTTGAGATAGGGGTAATTCATCTAATATGAAAGAGTTTAGATGCAAAGATTACTACAGAAAAAAAATGTTAAATAGACTTAAAGTTTGAAGATTGACAGGGGGAGACATAGTAAAAGTTGGTGTAGCTAATCCCATACTTGGTTAAGAGCACAGAATCATGGAACCAGATTGATGGGGATTGGGTGGTGGCCCTGCCACTTAGCCAGTGGGTAATACTGGGCAAGTTACTTCCCCTCTCTGAGGCTCAGCGTTCTCCTTGGTCATGTGGAAAAATTAAACTGCTATCTACTTTTGGCTCTTGAAAGTATTCAATAAATTAATACATGTTAAGTTCTTCCAAAAGGCCTGAAAGTTGGTAAAAGTTCTCAACATGTAACTATTACTGCAACCCAGAACTTCCCCTAAGGAGTAACTGATATTTACCAAACATTTACTATGTGACAGAACTTATACAAAGTAATTTACATGAATTATGCTTACTCATAACAATCACCCTATGGTATGTAAGTACTACCACCTCCTCAATTTTTCTGGTAATAAAAGTGAAACACAGAGAAGTTAAGGAACTTGCCCAAGGTTACACAGCAAGAAGCAGTACTGTCAAGATTCAAATCAAGGCAGTCCAGCTCTAGGTACAAAATACTTTGTCACTGTTTGATGCTGTCTTTAGACCTAACATAGGAAACAGTGGACATGAACAATGCATTTGCTTTCATATCTATTAATATCTATTTCAGTGGACTAGGTTTCTCAACAACAGAGGCCGTAAGTAGATTCATTACCACCTCTCAGTACCTACCACACAACCTTGTATGCAGTACATATCTGATGAGATAACTGGCTCACTGGCTTCCTATTCTCTGTTAATGGCAGGTATTTAGCTCTATGACTTGTGCCTGTATCCTTAAAATCCCATGACAGAACTCACTGCTACCTCTCATGAAGCAGTACTCCTGACAGTGCTATAGTCCCATGGCCCCTCATTGTGCCCCCAGCCTCCAGTGAAGGGACAATCACCAGTCTTCCTATTCATGTACCCTCCTTCTTGTCCATCTTCTTTATAGTACTTCCACTCCATGGCTGGTATAAGGAAGATCACGTAGGACTTTACTGAAAACAACACCAGAGGAGGGAGGAGGAAGGAAAAGGAGAGACAGGCCCGAGGATAGATTCCTTTGAGTTTTTTGTCTTTCCACCTCTGAGGACTGCCTCACCGCCTCTCTTTTTGAGTGTCTGAATCTCAGAAGTTTCTAAACTGCAGAATGGGCAAACTGGCATTTGAAAAACGTGGGCCATTTGGAAGTCAGAAAAAAATATTACAACTTTAATTTCTAATAATTAGAAAGTTAATAAGAAATTCATATTAGACCTGATTTTGGAATCTTTACTCCACTGGTATCAAATAATCATGCATTATTCATCTCCCAAAGAAAAAGAAATAATTCCACAGAGCTAATGAAATTGAAGGCATTACCTTCACATGACTGTCCTCTGTCAGCATGCTGTGCTATGGTTGCAGCTTAGGTGTGTCTGAGAAAGTAGATTCAAGGATGACTTTATCTAGTCTTAACTAAATTAACCTTCACAGTCCAGACTAGTGTCTTAACCAGCACTAATAAACAAGAATATGGCAATTGTGAGATTCCTATTCCTGGTAAGTGTTATATACTAGAAGTAAAAACAAAGATTAGCTAAGTGATCTAACAAGAATCTTTGAAATTTATGAAAACAAAAATTTCAGCCAGAAAATTTTGAAAATATCAAAATGGCTCTTTAAAATTCAGATTTCCTTTCACTATCCTTAACAATGAATTCTGTTCTAAGTAAATACTGTAGCATGAATTAGGTAATCACCATAATTCATGTTCCTAAAATTAAAGTGGAGTAATATAAACTATCACTCAATTGGATAATTTAAGAAATAGATGTCATAAAATTTGCCACTAATTATCCAAGAACTGTCTAGTATCTTAACATATTTGGGTCATAGTAAATATGGATGGACCTCAATATATTTATGAGTCTAGAACAACCTGTGTTTTTATAATTTACACATTAATATTCATAATTTGCTTTGCATATAGCAGACTTAAACATTCCTACATCAGCTTGCTAATAAATATTTAAACTATCAAGTGTTATGTTTCTTCCTGCCTGCCAGTAGATTAGTTTTGGCAGCTTTACCTACCTAACACTTGATTATTTGAAAGTTGTATTGCAGCCATGTTGAAAATGTATTTCTTTGAACATGTAGGGTCCCTTGAAGATATTTCTGGGCAAGGGGCTGATGAAAAGGATCACAGCAGGGCCTCTTCCCCCCCAGTTCTCCTCTAGCCTCTCCATCTGCATCTAGATTACAGGTTAAGCTTCTGCCTAATAATCTGCTTAAAAATTAGGTTCCACTGCTTAGAAATATTTTGAATTCATTAGTTCATTTTTTCAAATATATTAAACTTGCACTGCTTTATTAAAAAGTATTTATTCAATAAATATCAAAACTATTGCTTATTGCAGCTCTATTCTTATTATTGAAAAACTGAGTAAAATAGGAAAATAAAGAAAGGACTGGTGATATTAGCAATAGGAATACAATTCTCACCTCTTATATCTGTGCAATTGAGATAAAGTGGATGCAAGGTCCGCTGGGCAAAGCAAATCTTTAGCTGCAATAAATACTCATTGGACTTTAATCATCTGTACATGAGTAAGGAAGATAGAACAGTGTTAAAAAGTTTTATCAAATCTTAGGACTATCTTTAAGGTTTATAAATAAAATCTAATTTAAGATTTTAAAATATGGATGGTGCCAAAAAAAATGTATACACATTTTAAGGAAGGAAAAAACCAGCATTGTTATATTCGATATATACCAATAACAAAAGGTGAATACAAGTCATGTTTGACTTTTTCAATTACAAAAGGTACTTAAAGAAGTTACCATCAGTATTTAGGTAAGAGAGATAACATCATTTTAAATGTATACATTTTTTTGGCACCACCTGCATTTATTTGTTCTCTTGAAATAGAAACCCTCCAATAACCTTTAGGATTTAGTATTATGATTCAACTCAGCTCTCATAAACAAAATAAAGACTATCTATAAAGTGTGTAACTACCTAATGAGTTAAACTACATGTCACTAAATTTTAAAATTATCATTAGCCATTCCACAGAAATAAATGTAGAGAAAGTTTACCTATTTTATGCCAGTGAGTTCGGTGGCTTAAATATATATATTATTAAGAATCAAGATATTCACATTTCACTTTCATTTTGCTAGTATTTCAGTTACTGATTTACTTCAAACACAGCTTCAATGCTTGTGCTAATTTGCATGCTCTTTCAATAGTTCAACACAAACTTAGAAAATACTAAAAATTGATCTGTACAGTCATGTAATTTATGTAAACAAGTAACATTTATTACATTTATTTTACTCTATATTCTCCGATACTTACTGCCAAAAGAAAAGATCTATATATGCCCAAATACATTATTGATGAAATTATTAGCTACCAGTAGGGTTGAATCTAGCTTTATATGATTTACATCATTTTCTCTGTTAAATGTTACTGTTTCATTTGTCTGAAGGAAGAAATCAGGTCGTCAACACAGGCAAATATGACCGAACAAGCCTGAAAACCTCTCACGTCTAATTTCTGTGTAAGAATTAGAGAAGAGGGTTTAGGAAGAGAGATTGCAAATATAAAGAAAGATAATCTATTGAGTTTCATTCTTTAGAAACCTCTTTGATAAGGAAGGAGGCATATCTTTTGTACATTTTGTAAAGAGATTTAAACACTAAGAGGCCCTCTCGCCCTCAGACCAAGGAGCCAAGACCAAAGGGGGTTTGAAACCTCCCAACTTCACAGCAAACGATAATCTTGTATTGGAACAAAAGCAAGGATGACTCAGAATGTAATTAGGGTTGTGCATCTAAGCAAATGGCACAATATAACTGTGGTATTAAAAAAAGAAGAAGAAGAATGCAGGCCCAGGAAAAGGCTACTAATGTTTCCACACAGACACAAAGCCATGGCAGAATAAAAACAAAACCTCCTCAATTAGCAAATTACAGCACAGGAGCTGATATTTTGTAGCGAAGCAACCCACCTGTTGCTCCTCCCCTCTTCTCATCTACACAAGTAGGAACACTTGTAATGTTTATATTTAAAACAAATGACTGAGGGAGAACAAGGTTTCTAAATAGACCAAGTGTAAGAGGCTGAGCTGAAGTCCCATTTCTAAGAAAAGAGAATGTTTTGTCAACATTCTTGCTGATGCCACAACCAACAGGATGAAACAGGCACATGGAGCAGAGAACCTTGGCACCCGTCCTTGTTTATCCAGAGACTGCTGATCTGCCCTGTTATTCAGGTGCTTTTCCTTTTTAACACGTATCTGCTTTTGGAATACTTCTGTGTTCACATGATGATGGGCAGGGGAAAGAAAAGACATGAAATTTCCCTGCCTGTACTACTCTAAAATGTCACCTCACAGCATGTCTCAATACCAAGCCAAGACATGGCTTAGTCAGGCTCTCTGCCAACTGGCATGGACCCGCAGATCACTTGCCCTCCTGGAGGGCAATCTTTTTTCCCATACAACTAACTTCACATTTACCTTGCAAAGTTCCCAATATTAAAACCATGTACCTTTTCTGTTATAAAATAGAAGTCAGCAAACTTTTTCTGTAAAGGGCTGGATATTAAATATTGGGCTCTGTGGATCATTTGGTTTCTGTTGCAACTCCTCAACTCCGGCCTGTGTAGGAAGAAAGCAGCCGTAGACGTATAACCACATGGGTGTGGCTCTGTTTCACTAAAACTTTATTTAGAAATGCTTAGATAATATATTAAGGAATAGGTATTGTTTGTATTCCAATAAAATTTTATTTACAAATGCAGGTGGCTGGCAGGATTTAGCCCAAGGGCTATAGTTTGCTGACCCGCGATGGGAGTATAGAAACTCAGAAGGTAAATTAAATTTTCTCCTGGACTTTTGGTCAAGATAGCAAAGTAGGTAAATGACCACATCAAAATTACCACTAAACTACAGGACAATCATCATTGAGAAATGCATGAAGTTTAACTGAATAGAAGTCCTATAACGAAGAATATACAAAAGAAGCCATTCTGTAACTGGGGGAAGGTGGTAGGGGCTTAGAGAAGACTTTCTGAGAAGACTTAACTGAGGAGACTTCTGAGGGAAGACCTGAAGGAAGAGAAAGAGCTATCCATGCCATGATCTGAGCGAGTTTCCCAAGCTAAATGAACAGCACGCGAAGTCCCTGAGACAGGAAGGAGCTAGTCTGCTGGAGAAATAACGAGAAGGCCAATGTCTATAGAGTGTCTGGAGTGAAGGAAAAATGGTAAACCAGGCGTGTCCACCCTGCGTTCCAGGGCGGCTTTGAATACGGCCCAACACAAATTCTTAAAACATTATGAGATTTTTCTGCAACCTGTTTTTTAGCTCATCAGCTATCATTAGTGTTAGTGTATGTTATGTGTGGGCCAAGACAATTCTTCTTCCAATGTGGCCCAGGGAAGCCAAAAGTTTGGACATCGTCGTGGTAAATGATGAATCCAGAGAGAAGTATGGGAGCGGATGATATAGGGCCTCAAGGCAAAAAAGTTGAATTTTATGCTTACATAATGAAAAATTGTAGGGGGATTTTAAGGAAAATACAATGAACCCATGATTTCATATGAGATAAACGCTACTAAAAGATGACTCAATGTGAAATGGCACAGTCCAGGGCTAAGGAAGGGTTGTAATGACCCACAGAGAAAGGACCTCCTTGCCCCGGTCCTAACGCTGAAAATCCATCAATGGAAAAAGTTTGGGGAAAGGCTTGTTCCTTCCTACAGAGAAACCCAAAAGGCTGTATTACTCCAACTTCTAGGACCCGAAAAACTTCTTACACCTTCTTGGATCTTTTGATTATAATATATACTAAGTAAAAAATAAAACCTAACTATTAGTTGAGAAGTAATTACAGAGTTCCTACTTGGCTTGAAAATCAGGAGTTATTCTTTAAATGAGTTAGTTGGGTCCACTTCTACAACTGGATTTAAAAGACAATTATTTCTATGAACCTTTCTTGGTAACTGCCATTTTTTCTATCTGTATTCAGAAATCATATATGTATATTTTCCTCAAGTTTAGTGACAAATTTTTAAAAACATACTTAGCAACTGTCTTCTCATTTCACTCATTCAGGAAGTCCCCCCACATATTCATATAAGACACAGAGCATCTTCCCTGGCCCAGTGCAGCAATCAGCAGCCACCAGACAATGCACAGAGGAGAAGTCGGTTTGGGTTCCTCCGATTCACATGTGCGTGTGTTGTGTGTGAATATACGCCATTACCATATGTAACAGATGGTTGCCTACTGCTCGGAGGTACAAAATTCTTTTTCCTCCCCAAGGAGTATCTAGCTGAGTCTAAAGTAACCTAGCACTAAAGATTAAAGCAACTTTAGCCCTGAAGGTAGTAAGAAGGTCCTTCACCTTGCATTTTTTTTATACGCAGCATCACACATTTGAGTTCTCTGGGGGTTATTTGTTTTGTTTTGTTTTGTGTTGTGTTGTTTCGTTTAGATTATGATGGTAACAGAGAGATTGTTCAGTCACTTAATAAACATCTTTGGAGATATAAAGATGACTAAAGAGACATTTACTACACTCAAGAAACTACTGTCTAAGAAGCAGCCTTAAAACAAATACTAAAAATGACAACTACACAACATGATAATGCAGTGCTAACATGATACCTACGCTACTACAGTAACACTGGAGAAAGCCTGAGAGGGAAAGTGGAGTGTGGTTAGCCTTCCTGGAGAAACTGGCAACAAAGCTAATTCTTGAAGAATAACTGAAAGGACAAAATGGAGTGACTGAAATTTCTGAGGTCCTAAATTACTGGGTAAATATAATTTGAATAATTAATAACCACCTACTCTAAACCCAATTATCACTATTAGGACAAAAATAATTATTAGGATGTATCCCTTGCCTAAATGACAACTTATTTAGGGAGGTAGGTATATATGTTACAAAATGTTAATAGGAAAGTACAGACTGCAACACATAGACAATGAATTCATTAGTTCACCCAAAAAATAGTGATTGTCTATCTACTATATACCATATACTGCTCTAGACCTGGCAATATGACAGTGGACAAACACGTAAGATCACTGGCCTCATGGAGGTCACGTTCTAGTGGATACTAGTATGGGTTAATCCATGGTTTTAAAAAGATCATCATCATCATTAATATGTTTTAGGTAACAGCATGCTAAATCCTAATTCTCTGAAGATAAGAATACAGCATATAAATATAGAATGTCAAGTCAAAGAACGTTGTCAAATAGAAAAATTTAATCAAGCATTCCAATAAAAGCTTTTTATTCATTAAAATATTCTGGATTGCAATTTATAACTATTATGCATTTTCTACAAATAATTTCAATTCATTAATTTTAGGTAGTGTAAAATAATTATAGTAGGTAGACCCTTGGTCTCTGTTACAAGTCATGGTTTTTACTCAATTTACTTACACTTTCCACCAGAAAAAAAAAAAAAAAAGATATCCTTTGGCAAAGGCATAACAGACTTTCTAAGAATTCCCCTCAATTCTAGAAAATATATTTTAAATCTGAATATTTTAAATATACATATTTGTGAACTGTTGGGATATAGGAGAAAGAAAATAGTTCAGAAAGTGCAAGAAGTGAAGTAGACATTAAACATTAGACATTTCTCTGTCATAGAATGGTTGAAAGGAATCACAAGAAAGTGGCAAAGATGCAAAGGTCATTTGTACTTATTGTTACTATCCTGAGATTTGGTCACTCTCAGTTATTGGATATGGTTTGCTAATAATTCTGAAAAAAAACAATGTGATAGAAGAGTCAAACTTAGACATACAGCCCAGGTGTTTCACCCAATAAAACCGTGAGTTTTAAGCATATTATTTATATTGTTCTTTCCCATGTGATATATGAGAATAATGCTATCAACATACCTCATATTGATGTTATTCAACAAATTACAATGGAAAGGTGATCTTCTTGCATTAAATCCATTACATCAAGAGACCGGTGCCCATACATCTTTTGCCCTTTTGCACTCCTTGCTTCTCATCTTGTTCAATTCCAAGACCAGAAAAGTTGAGGAATGAGATTTCAGAGTGTATCATACTCATAAAGTGACTTAGTGACAGCCACTGTCTTGTGAAGAATATTTAAAAGAATCTACTCTATCAAACTTCAAGGAGGGTAGTAAATAAACATAAATTATCATCTAGCTTCATCAAGCATTGATAACACACATTCTGCATCAAAAACGTTCCTGGTAGTGATTTCATGAGCTGCATAATAATCACTCTGCTTGGATGAATTATTTTGTTGAATAAATGGATAAATTAATTGTACTTACACTGATAGCCTCAGTTTCTGCAGTGTATTGCTTCTTATCCTAACACAACTACCTGGACTCAAAATAGAAGGAATACAAATTCTACTATTAAGCATACTAAATGGTTACAGTAAAAAGATTTCCATTTGAATTATCAAAATAAATACATTACATGAAATCTAGAACTTGAAAAAAGCCTCTAATTAAGGGAGACTTATGAGAGCCTTTAGCAAGTTCTTTGCTGAATGCAATTATTTGGTTTCTTGATCCTCAGACCAACTGCATTAACAATGACAAAAGATATGCAAATTTAAACAGACAATAGTCAAGCCAAACAGCTCTGACTCATACCAACAGGGACATTTTCAGCATATATTCAGTTTGATCATTGCTAGCAAGTATCAGTGTAATAGTTAAGCTTGGCTATAATCTGAAGATTGCACTATAATTACTGACCAAGAACAATGTAAAGAAAAATTTATTTCACACAATACATTAACATATGAAATGTGCATGATTTAAGCCCAGTCATGTATTAACCCTGTTACTAATGAATAATTGCATAACAAAAAATATGCATTACTGTGTTTGAATTACCATTTTAACTGTATTTGTAAACAAATAAAACACATTTTTGGTAGACAATTTGGGACTAAATTTCCCTCCCCATCTTCCTCAAACAATCCCACTATTTTAAAATGATTGAAGTCTCCTTAAAAACTATATGGAGAGTATATTGAGAATAGTAATAAGCGATGCAACCAAATTCATTTGTTTACTATGAAAATAAGTTTTGCCAAAGAAAAAAAGAGATATCATAAACAACTGCTGTAATTCATGTCTGAAATTTAAGCTACAATTATCTAAAAACTGCAGAATTTTGTTTGCTTTTTATTCTTCTGCCTATCTATCCCCCCCCCCCTTTTCTTTTAATTTACCTTTAGTCCACAATAGAAAGATTAATTACAATTTCAGGTTTGGAAACTTTAAAACTACTGAGTTTCAGTAAACTTGTCAAATAAAATAACCATGATCTTAGTTCAGTCCCTAGTGGACAAAAGTATAATAACTACTACTAGGCATGATTCAGCAGGCAGTGATCTGAGTGAGCATGACCACACAGGAACAAAAAAAGAATTTGTCCTTTCCCTATCTTTTATCTTCTTAAAAGGTTTGCTCTGTTAACTGACTAACTCAAAGAAGATTGGACTGGTTGCATTCCTATCTATAGGCACCAAGTGGAGTTTTTGGCAAAGATCCCGGGGGGTCGTGGAGGAAGAGGCTTTTCACAAATAGGGACATTTGCCCCACTTCTAGTGACATAGTTGAATGCACAAGTTATCTGCTGCTTACCTGTTACCCAATTAAACAGAGAGAACAACTGCAGAAAACGTTTCATATTTTTATAAGCATATTTTCAACATGAACTTTTAAATGGTTCATAGAGAGATAACTGAATAAAATGTTCAATTTGGATTCCACAAATTGGGGTTAAATGCATACTCAACATTAACATCCGTCTGGACACCCAGACTCCCACATGACTCTGCCTGTAACAATGTTCTCAGAAAAGAGGCACTGGGCGAGCACAGCCTACAGGTGTTCAGCTCAAACCTACAGGTGCACACCTTTGTGAACGGCCACACCGGCTCAAGTTCTCCCATCACAGTGGGCAAACCACCTTCTGATGAGTTCACATTAAAATTTATCTTCCTGATTTGTTTTTTCTCAAGGATCGAAGAAAATGTGACAGAAATTAGCCCTCTACGATCCTACTTGCTGAAATTTAATTTCCTTTACAAACTTACATAATTTTTCCAACCACATATCACACTTTATATTTACTCTTACTTCATGGCAACTTTCCTGAAGGTTGAAAAATAAGTATTTGGTGATGATTTCCCATCCTGGTTGCACAAAAATTTCCTGGTGTAAAATTTATAATAAGTTAGTATTGTCATTATTTTACTTTATTTTTATTTTTTGCCAGTTTGCTCAAGAGGTACATGCTTCTTTTTTTTTTTAAAGTTGGGTTTTGACAGTCAGAAAACTCAAGCTAAACTTTAAATAAGGGAAAACCAGAAATGTCATAAAATGTGCCATTGCTCGGCACACAAATAGGGTGCCACCATACTTTCATAAGCTAGCACTAACCTAAAAACCTTGGCTCACCCGTGAAGTCACAGGGTGAGAGCTCTCTTGCATTTGCAAACACTGCCCCCCTGGAGCAAAAGGTAAACACGCAAATGCTCCCCTAAGGATCTCTAAGTTAGTTTCAGTGCAAGAACGAAAGGCTCCATGCAATTAGAAACCGAAAGCAATCACTTACTTTTTGCAGCCACTGAGTATAATTTTCCAGCACATGCTCCAGATGTTGAAGTTTCTGGGAAGAGAAATCCGGTTCCACGTGTGGAGCATCTCTCTGCAGAGCGTTTGTGTTGTACTGGTCTGTCGTACTCTCACGACAGTTCCCGTCGTGTTCTGGAAGAATGAAAGTGTAGGCACATTGCCCATACTGAATCCGGTTATATCTTCTCCCACCGTTTTCTGGACTTCGGCGCTGGTTGCTGCACCCTACGTGAGTCAGAATGGCAGCGAGGAAAGCTAAGGAAAGGAAAACTGTCATTGTACTGCCAGCACTCTCTTTCCGTGCCTCTCGCAAAACTTGCTCCTTTCTTCTGACCTTTAAACTAGTTCTTTATTTCAGGTAAAACTGCTTGTTTCTTTTACTTTTTCTCGTTTAAAGAAAGCTTTTGAAGAATTACAGAAAACTAGCCACTTGTTAGCTTTGTTCTAAAATGTTATTTTTTTTTTTATTTTACTGTAATGAGTTTCCTTAGTTAAAACTTGAGATATTTATTGCATAGTAGCTGAGATTTATTGTTTCCTCTCTGTGTAACCGTTCAGCATGGAGCCTGCCTGAGTCAGCGGCGGCGTGTACATATTCTAGACCCTTTCCTCTACCCTATCTGCTGCAGATCTGCTATTTTCTCCCAGACCTCAGTGAGTTTTATTAAGGTTGCACATCCAAGCCAAGCTGGAAGCAGGCAGCCTTTCACAAGATGACTTGACAGGAATGCATGAGGGTGCCCCTATGCTAAGGATTGCTGATGGCTTGGAGCAGCAGGATCGTCTTACAAATTGGCTAGATGCGCATGACCTCGATCATGTATGGCCCTCTCGACCCTTACGCAGACAATTGTCTGGAGCATTTAGCAGATTCATGAGAAATCAATAAATAGAGCAGTCCACCTTAATACACTTTCAGTGTGCATGCTGACCTACTAAAATCTAGCAAACTAGCAGTATGTTTTTAAAGTTACTATTTAATTGCAGAACCCTAAGAAGAAAACTGGCATAGTGTCCAGTGAAATTCTTTTTGATAGTGAATGATAAATCTGTAAATTATTAATTTAAAAAATTATTCTTGACTCTGGGGAAAAGATATTAAAAAGCATTTTTAGAGATGGTATTCTTTTCATTGTATTCACTTAGATGTTTAGGAGGTGGAGAAAATTATCAGAGTGTCAAATTAGCAAAAATATTTCATAATTTGTCACTTAAAGAAATATAGCATGTGCATATTAAATAGAATAATCTCAGTACTTTCTGAGATACGAAATTTAAATGGAATCAATTCCTGATTAGAATGCAGCCCTGTGTGTTCTGTGTATATAAATTGAGCAACCTCCTTACAAAAACAGTGTGGTTACAATTTAAGACAGTGGCCTGAGAATTATTAATTCCTGTGGTATAGCCTAATCATATATTTCACAAGGACCTCTTTGGTGCTGCTATGGCTATCTTTACTACTGATATGGAAGTTCCACATAAATTCTCCTGTGACTGCATAGTAAAACCATCTGAGAAAAAACATGTGTCAGGTGTGCCAATGGGCCAGAAAGGGCTATATGGAAGAAATCTCTGTGCTTCTATTAAGTAAGAAACAAAAATTATCAGAAGGTGATTTCCCAAATCCAGGGTGTAAACATTTGAACAAAGGGATCAGTAAAACATAAATAACAGGTGATAATTACAGAATTAAGTTTACAGCATTGAGATCTTTACTAAGTGTGTGCAGAAAACATGAATTATCAGCAGGGGCTTTTACCAAGAACTGGGAGGGATTTTAGGGAATGGAGCTTCTGAACTGCATGAATGCAGTCATGGTGTGAAAACAGAAGCCACAGATGTTGACTGTCACGTCCTGGAATTAGGGGGTGCAGAGCAGTGGGTGAAGGATAGTAGAGGTTAGAGATTGGCATGTAGGGAGAAGTTAGAGGAGGGGGCGAACAAATTCCAGAAAGAATGTGATTTACTTGGGGGAATAAACTGTGCAAACATTTATCAGTCCTTCCAAAAAACAAATTTCTGAACTGACAGACATGGAAATAAGTAATACCAAACATAGCAATAAAGTCTTTGAACAGCCTTATAGTCTCCTGACAACGCATGTGTCCTTGTTGGCTACTCACTCACGTGTCATAATAATATTTATTTAGAGCTTACTATTTTCTAGGTCTGTACTAAGCACCCCTTACACACAATCTCATTTAATTATCCCAGCAAACCTAAGACATCAATATTAAGTTTAACCCCATTTTATCTATGGGAAAACTGAACCACCGAAAGGTTAACGGGTTACGACTCACATAGCTGTTCAGTGAGGGTGCCAGTATGTGGACTCTGGCCAACTGATTCCTAGCCTATGCTTCTAATCTCCAAGCCAGCCAAGACTTCCAAAAGAACCCCAGCTGATTCACAGCCCTAAAGCAGGTTAACTGATGGTAGAAGAAAAGGAACTGATTAAAAGCCTGTTTATGCTGCCAAAGTAATTTAATCCTTTCTCTGTACCCAAAAACACAAACAAAAGAAAGTGACCAGTAACCCATACAATCGAGTTTTTAAGGGCTCACAAGGATAAAGTGGACTGGCAAAACACAGATTATCTACAAACACTTTCCAACATTGCTTGCTTTGAAAATTATCCCTGGAAAGAAGAACGTCCCCAACCAACACCTGTAAGTGCTTCGTTAAGAACTAAATATAGCCGAAATTGATAGCAGACACATGGGTGAGTAGTGAGGCCTCTACTAAAATGCTCTGTGACTTTTAACAGCCAAGATTGTTAAAAATCTGTGTGTGTGTGTGTGTGTGTGTGCGCGCGCGTGTGTGTGTGCGTGTGTGCGCGCACGTGCACATGCATACTTGTTCACATATACTTTTCAGTTCTGGACAAATGAAAAGAAGTAATGCACAATTCCTAAGGGAAAAGTAGACAACTAAGAAAAGCAAGCCTGAAATACAGGTGAAAAGTGGGGAGGAGACATAGAGACTGTGAGACAAAACAATATTGATTTATTTCTTTTCCAGAAAAAAAAAAAGGAAACAAGAAAATATGACATGGGAAGTACTAATGTGTATCTGCAAAACAAAATGACTCAAGATCAATTTTAAGCAACTAGAAAACACAGAGACATGCAGAATGGACTCATGTTTTGGGACTCCAGCCCGGGAGACAGTGGGTACATCTGATGATCCTAATGACGTGCTAAAGACCAATCCTTCAGGCACCTTAACCAAACTAATAACAATACTATTATTGTTGGTGGTGATTATTCAGAAATGGTACAGTTTAGGAAACTTTAGAATTTAGGAAGTAGTATGAAGTGAAGCCACATTTTAAAAAAATTCCTCTACTACACTTCCAAAAAAGGTAAAAAAACATTCTTAGGAACTAAACAATTCTATTCAATTGTATACTGAGGGAGCCTGACCTCAAAAGCTTTGTATCTTTGTATTCTATTTGCATTATCAGAGCTCTGGAATAAGGAGGTGTATGCTCTAAGATTCTCATCTCATATTTATAATAGCCCTAATAAACATTAGGTTCATCCAGTAATTTCCAGTAGGACGGGGAACAGCACTTGTATGGGTATTCAATGTCTCTAAATCTGTCCCAAGTCCCAATCTTTGTTATCTCTTTTGTAAAGCTTTCTCCAGGCCCAATAAGTGGCTCTCTCTGATACATTTTAATAACTTTCTCTTCTTATCCCCATAATGGCATTTCTCACGTTGCTTTCTAATTTTTTTTTGGTCTTCCCCTTTAGCTGTAAGTTCATAAAGTGATCTCCTCTCTTTAATTATTGGTTCCCCAAAATTTACAATGCATTTTGGTTGAAGGAATGAAAGAATAAATGAATGAGTGAATGAGCTAACTTCTTAGTATCTGATACTACATGACTGACCACATGTGTTGCAATCTTGGGGTGAGTTTGCCTAGAACTAGGATAAAGCCAAACTTATTCTGAAGAATCAGTTAGACTCAAGAACATGGTACAATAATAATGCAAAATGTTTTTAAATACTTAACAATTTCTTCATTTAATAATCACATCACTCCATAATTATATATTATTAATCTCAATTTGCAGATAAGAAAATTGCATCACATAGAAGTAAATTACCCTATGATCTCTTATGTGGCACAGCAAAAATTTCATCCTAAATCCATTTAATTCTGCAGCTCAACTTCATATCCCTCTGGGCTAGAATGCCTCCAACAATAAGTATTAGGAAACAGGGAGAAAACATTTCTTAAATGTAGAGGACAGGAACAACATGAAATCTATGAATAAAATCGGTCTCCTCTTTCCTCCTACCCACAGCCTTCATGGATGGCCTTCCAGAACAGGGTTAAGCTAGGATGCACCGCTATGTCTGTCCCACCTGCTAATCAACATCCAATCTGATTGTGTGGTTGTATCTTGGTCCATTCTGAATGATTACTCTTGGGCCATATCACTTGTTACAGATTGAGATTATCACCTATGCTCTAAAATAAAATCAGACAATGTAAAATAAAAGAGAATTTATTTCTCAAAAACACCATCAGGCACTGGTGTTCATAGTATGATACCTTATGATGGCAAAAGGGGTGGGAAAGCATTCTCCTCCCTTGCACAATGAACACAAGGTCATTTAGCAAATATTCTATGAATATATTCTTAGAATATGTCCTATATCCTAAGGACACCATATTCTACGACTCTGCTCTGGAACTTTTAGGTATTAAGAATATCAGCAGGGCTATGTTCATGGCAGCTATGTACAAAAGGAGGGCACTTGGCTATAACTGCTGGAGGCAGAGCCAACACCCCCTCAACTCAACTATATAGGCAGCAAAGGTATCCACAGCGGATGGAAATATCACAGAAGGCTAAAAGAGAAAAACAGGAAGATGGAAGCTCTCACCTGGTAACTGACAGTATTTCGTCAGTATATGTGAAATACTCCCTGGGAACTCCCAAACCAATTGGGAAGACTTCTGCAAAGAGCTGGGGACACTGCAGTGTGTGGAGACAAATAGGTAGTTGAGGAAAATAAAAGTGATTATATAAACATTCCCCTGCCTTCTGATGAGAAAAATTCCTGGTAATTGGTGGGTGTCTTGCTTGCTAAGTCAGTTTTTAATTGTAGCTATGCAAGTTGGAAAGAGCTGAGACTGAATTAACTTGCTCTACCTAAGAAAGAAGCAAAAGGTCTCAAGGAAAGATCTGGAAGTGAAGGGCTGCAGCTAGAGAGGTTTAGAGAAGAGTCAAGAGACTGGAAGCTGGTGGCTATGTGGCTATTAGAAATTTGGGAAGATATATCAAGTATGGAGGTTTGGAATGAAATGATGTTTCCTATGAGATAAATCCCTCTTATTTTTTATTAGTAAAATAAATGCTTTGAGGCAAGTGACTTCTTTAGGGTGAATGAGAAAAACTGTTGGTCCTTGCTCCAAACATGGGAACTGCTAACATCTGGTTTACATAGACTGTTAATGTGAGTGCAATTAAAGTCATTTATTTCATGTTGGTCTTTCATACTAGATTAGAGCCTCTCTAGGACTGGGACTATGTATGTCTTATTAATCACTGTATCCCTTTCCCTGGCACATAGGAAGGAAGCAATTGATAAATATCTGTGATCCAGCTGACTGACTCATTCACTTTAATTCTTGATGATGAGATCTGAAGATGTAGAATTATTCCTCTCCCTCCCTTGGAGGTTTTCATGTGCTGATACTGCCTAGACCCCAAAAACTAACATTCTAGAGAGTCACCTAAGAAACTAAAAGTTCACAGATTACAAAGCAAATCCCAGGAGTGGCAGTGGCATGGTATCCAACACTCACAGCCAACCACAGATATTGCCAGGGTTAAAGAATCATTCAAGATACATCACACAAATACCTTCCAATGTGAGGTTACTTGTTAATTCTACAACAAAGGTAACTTCTACAAGTACCCAAGTCAGAAAAGAAAACAAACAGCTGGAGACTGTACCAAGTCTAATACCGAGGCCAACATTTCCCTCATTAGAATGCAGCAAGGTTTCCACTGGAGACTCAGTGATGGGATTTTGTTACGTGAGGTGGGGAGGAAGCACATATAAACCACTTTGCATTTACTAAGTGTCTCCTCCTTTCTTCTCCTTGTCCCTAGGGAAGTCTCTGCCTCAGCTTTTTCAACTTCAGAAAGAATATGTATTTGAAAGGAATGGCTGGAATTGCTGTTTGATGAATCATATACCCAATGGCACATGGATGGGGGCTAATCACTGTAGCCAAAGCTGATAAATGCCCTTGATTAAGCAATGACTCAAAGATAGAGGATCTTCTGTGATTCTGAGTTTGTGATTAGAGAGTTGTGACAACCTCCGATCATCAGAGACGAAAAATAAAAAAGGATCACTCACAAGTATTGCAAATTTAGATGACAATATAAAAGTAAGATCCCTGAATTTTTTTTAAACTCTACCATTCTTTCTTTTTTAGTCTCATTTCTATACTCTTTGTTAATCTAATATTACTTTCTCTCCTTCTAGTCAGATTGGATGAACTGTTTCATAGTGGTTAAGGTTGGAGACAGATGGCTTTATTTTTGTTTTCCTTTCTTGCTTATACTATTAAACAAGATTAGTTTACATTGGACAAAACATTTCATTATTCTAACTCAGTTTCCTAATCCATAAAACCGAAGATGATGATACAGTGCCCCTTTTATAAGGGAGAGGAAAAGATTAAATACGATAATGGATAAAGTACTAATCAGAGTGTCTGGTCTAGAGCATATCAAGTACTCTCAATGTCAGTTCTTGTTTCCAAATGTGAGTGCTCTTGTACTCAAAAATGGTCTTACTGTTAAAGTTTATTAAATGTTATGACTATGTTTACCTAACTCTATTACTTATCATTTTTCCTCTAAATTGTATAAAATCATTTCTGAATCTCTTAAAAATCACAATATTGAATAACACATTTTAATATGGGAGGGTGACCATATTTACACTGATAGTTCAGATAAACAGCTCTGGTTTCTGTGAGGGCAGGGACTTCAATGTCCTTCCTCATTCTGCATCCCTGGGACCTAGAACACTGAGCGCCTGACACATAATACGGGCTCAATAAGTAATATGTTGAATGAATGAAACAAACAAGAATTTCATATGAATATACTACTCCACAGAAACATTTAGTATGGTGGACAGACATATAAACCAATCACATTTGGTAGTGTGATGACAATTTTATTCCCTGGAAACCATGGGAGCAACGTGGATGACATTTATGTCTTGTCACCATGACTTGCTATCTGACTCATTTCCAGCCAATTAACTTGATGACCTTATTTTCAAGAGTTTCTTTTATGACTAGACTTATGGCATATATCACCCCATTCTGTTTCCTGGGATGGGAAGATAGAGTAGCAAGTGTTTGCCTCGGATAAAATATAAAAAAGAATTGAAGCACTCTACTATTAACCTTATAAGAAATACACAACTTGACATGAATTGTACATAAGCAAGGAAACCTTATTTTGTTTTTCTCCAAAACTAATTGTGTTTCCCCTCAGGCTTTAATCAGATTAGGAATCTGGCAATTAACTTAGAAAATAAATTTTACTGGTACATAAACAATGTAAAACTATAATGGCTTTAACCGGGCTCTTGGTTCATAAATTGACAGGTAAAGATCAGTTCTTTTAATCTCAGAAGTACCCATTCAGTCTGCAAAGTTTATACTTTTTTTTTCACTGAACATGTATTTTCATTCTTTCCTCTTTAACTTTGTCTTGTAATTAATTTTTAAAAAAATCTTTAAAAGGGAGAATTGTGACAAGTAAAAAAAGGCTAGGATAGAAGATAAACATAAATGACTAAAAAATTGAAAAATATTGTCATAACCATTTCATTCTCTATAGTTAAATGTTCCTTCTACTTGTGATAGATACAGATGGTCATTTTTAGCTCTAGAGGCACCAAAAAGCCTGCCTATTTTGCAAAAGTTTCCCAAATTTGTGTCATGTACCCCTTCACTGTATTTACCAAAACTACATACATGCCTCTTGTACTATCATTTACCTAACAGTTTCTTTAACTCAAATTTTAAGCTTTCTACATATCTCAGATTTACCTTACACAAGGGTATCTGGAAAACCAAGCAACTGGACTTTTTCTTAATGTACATTAAAAATAAATGCAGAATAATAAGGTAAGTATCTGTCCACATTCCACCCCCAAATATTTCATGTCGCCAGTGCAATGTGTACCACACTTTGGGAAAATGACTTAGTACTAGCAACAGTAGAGTCATCCATCTTACAAAATAAATGAAACAATACCTCCTGTCAACATATCTGTGGAAAAAACTGTTGTAGCAGTCCCTCAAGATCAGTTCGCATCATGTGCAGAGTGTTTGGGGATTGTTTCCACTCTGTAGTCAAATAAAAAATACCAAAAAAAAAAAAAAAAAAAAAGCTTTTGAAACAGAGGCTTCTGCTGCCAGAGAGCACTTGAAGGATTTCCCTACATCCCAACTGGGGAAGTCACGGTGGGGGATTGGCAGCAGCCCTATTAGTAATGCTCTCCACTGACAGAAATGCCCAACTGAAGGTCTAAAACTGAAAGTACTGATTGATCAAGAATTTCAATAGCTCTTCTCTTGATTCTGGCAATGGAAAGGATAGTGAAGTTATTTAGTGTTTGAAGAGTAAATCTTCACTCATTTTTAGTCTTACATTTGGAAGAGTGTTAGGCAAAGAACAAGCCAATTTCTTCTCAAGAGTTGCATTCCCCTTGGAAAATTTACATTCCTTCCTGACATCCCTTAAAAAAAACCACAAAAATATATCAGTTCAGAAAAGGAAATGAGAGTTAATATTTAAAGGAAAAGTTAGGAATCAATTACTCTCAGTTTAATAACAGCTAACATTTATTGAGTACCTATAACATGTTCAGGACTATACCTGCACTATTTGTTGTGTTACAATCACAATAACCCAATATGTAAGAACTTTTATTGCCATCGTTTTACAGAGGAAAAAACATACTTAGAGAAATTTCAGGCAGGACTCAAACTCAGAGCATTCTGACTGCAGAGCTGAAGCTTTTACCCATTAAATATATACAAAGAATCAGTTCTTTGAGAGCATTCATTTAGATTCCCAAATTATCTTCCTGATTTTACCATACATTTCTTTATATGTTAAACTAATAAACACAGAATTTGATAGCTAATTAGACTAAAGCAAGGTTGTAACAGTTGAAATTGAAAGCTATCAAGAAAAGTTAACAATTATAGTGTATTAACTGTAGGTCAATCACTTTATACACATTATCAAATTAAACCCTTAAAACAATAATATCATACCCATTTCAGAGATGAGGAAAGTGGAGCTGTAATAAGGAACTTGATGAAGACTATAAATAAAGAAGTAGCATTTTAATCAACCCATTGGGCTTTAAGATTTGATCATAATTAATATGCTAAAGAAAATTCTCTAAAATAGGTAAAAAATACCATTTTTAAGATATTTATATGGAAGATTTTAGCCAGCCATATCCTTATCTGCACTGTGCAAAAAGGGTAGAGATAAAATCATGGAGGGACTTGATGGCCAGTAGAATATGTTGGCTTTTATACTGAGGTGGAAAGCCATTATAAGTTTATGAACATAGGTATGTGATCCATCTTGTATCCTAAAGAGACAGGTAGAAGGCCAAGGTACAAAAGCCTAGAGCCCAGTGAGTAGGCTCTTTCAATGACTTACATGATGGTGGGTGGCTTCAATGAAGGCAGTGACTGTGGAAATGAGAAGTGATCAGGTAAATATTTTGAAAGTGAGGCCAAAAGTATTTCCTGATGGCTTATACATTAGGTGTGAGAGTTGTCTCAAAAGTTTTGACCTAAGGAAATGGAAAGATGAATTTTGTTAATGGCAATAGAAATGACTGCGAACATATATGGAAAAGAAAGAGAATAGGAGCTTAGTTTCAGACATATTAAATTTGGGATAGTTATTAAAGAGACAGCTAGTAAGCAGTTGGATATATATATGATTCTAGAGTTTGGGGAATGATCCATAATGGAGACACAAGTCTGGATATTGTCAGGGAATGTTTAGATGGTATTGGAAGCTGTAAGAGTAGAGGCAATCAAGAGAAAAGGTCTAATTGTTGGACTCTGAGGGGCCTGAGTGTTAAGAGATTAGGAATATGAGAAGGAATCAGCAAAGAATCATAAAGAGAAGTAGTCAGTGAGGTAGGAAAAAAAACAGGAAGGTGTTCTGGAAACCAAGTGAAATATATGTTTCAAGAAGCAGGGTGATCAACTATGACAAATGTAGTTTTTATATCAAGTAACATGAGGATTGGGCTTATGGTCACGCTGGTGGAGTAGGTAAGCAATGCACTCACCTCCTTCCACATTAAAATTACAACTAAATTACAGAACCACCACCCTTGAGAGCCACCTGAAGACTAGCTGAACAGATTTCCTATAACTAAGAATATTAAAAAAAAGTCATGTTGATGTGGGCCAAACAGAGTAGCCATCCCCCCACTTCACTAAAAACTCCTGTTCTAGTTCTTCGGCTCTCGGTTTCACTTTTTTTAGGCCGTGGCTTTAACACCGTCTCAATCAGTCTTCCTTTAACTCTAATTTAAACAGCTGATTGCTCCTAACTTGAATCATAGAATGTCTCCACCTTGCCCCTGCTTAAAACTTAAAACAATAGGCTTTTACCCCATACCTCCTGGATGTCCTTTGTCCCGGTTTGAGCTAATCATTGAGAGAACCTGTAACTTGTGTATTTCCAAAATGTCTGTCTCCAGCCCTGGTTAGCCATCCTAAAACTTGTGATAGGTAATAATAAAACTGGACTTAGCTGGGTGTGCTGGATCATCCTTGTGACTGTGAATCTGTGTTTGTGAACTGTATCATCCCCAGGCCATTCCTGGATAGGCAGTGGCACCTGGGTGGCCAGAGGAGACCAAAACCAGGATGCAGACTCCAAAGGGCTAAACAAATCTTCTGTAGTCACCCTGCAGTGATAGCTTTGAAGTCTACATCTTGCCACCAAAGCTTTTGAACTTACTAACTGGGTCTGGTTCTCCTTATCTAGGGGCCTTTGCAATGCAGAAGTCACCTGGCAAGGCTTCCAGCCCATCCCGACCAAAGAAGTCAACTTGGCGGATCTCGAGACCCCTCCCCCCTTTAGATTAGATAGGGGGAGAGCTCCGTGGATCCCCAATAGGTAGGGACAATGACCATCCTCAGCAGGAAGCAGATACAGAAGAGGAGACCTTCAGCCCTTCAGCTTCCCATAGAGATTCGGGGGGATCACGTCTCTCAAAGAAATGTGAGGAAGGCAGATAGAATAGGGGGGGTCTCGGGACCCCTCCCATGAGACTTGCCCTGCTGGAATGGTCGCCACTGCCCTGATACCACCCACTCACTAGTAATCCCTGTCCCAAGATAAGACAATCACAGGAGGTAATTGAATTTGGAAAGGAGACAGGAACAATAAAAAAAAGGTGATGTCACAGGCCTATCAATCAGATTTGTCAATCAAGAGACCCCACGCCCAGAGGTGTCTCCCCCTGAAGACTTAGAATAAAAGCCCCAAAGCCTTGTTCATTGGGGCTCCTGAGCCATTTTCTTGCTCGAACCTGCTCCTACCTCTTTGGAATGTACTTTCCCCTCAATAAACTATCTCTTTGTTTCACCACTTTACTTTTGTGTGTGTCTCGTTCAATTCTTTGCTCAAGATACCAAGAACCTGGACGTCGTATCGACAAGGACACCCCACTTTCCGGTAACAATGTCGAGATTGGTAGGATGGGCAGAGGCACAAAAAAGGCTGGTCACACACCCATTGGTGGCTGTTAAGATGGGAGGAATATCTCTGCTTGGAGATCCCCAATGAGGAGTAAGGGCTCCAGTGACACTAGGCTCCCCAGCTTACAGCACCAGTCCCAGGAAGAGGAGTGCCTACATGAGCTGGCTGTGAAAATCAGCAGGGATTGTCTGTATGAGACAGAAGGCTGCTATATAGACCCAGACATCCTCTTAAAGGGCCTGAGCACAAACTAACTCTCTCAAAAACACTTGCCCTTAGCTCCAGAGAAGGGAGAGCTGCTCAAAGAGCCCCAGGGACATAACAGCAGAAACTGAACTATCTGGCTTCAGGGCAAGGGCTGAGGGGGCAGCTCTCTCTGGGACTAAAGTGCAGGCAGGCACCATTGTTCCTCTCTTCACACAGCCTGCAGGTGCAGGTGGGTGCCAAGTCTGAGTCTCCATCAACCTGACTAAGCTGCTTTCACCCTACTTTGGTGATTATTTGAGACCCTGTCACATCTAATTCACAAGCCAAGCCCAAACCTCTTTCAGAGGCTAATCCATATAATTGGCCAGCCTGGGTCCATACTATGGAGCTTCCTAAAATCTCTCAAAGGTCCACAAACCACAAACAAGTGGCAGCTGGCCTCATCGCTTCCTGTACCTCTTGCGAAACAGCCCAAAGTCCAGCACTAGTGGTAGTAGCTGGCCTCAGTTCACAGCATAACCACTCACAGGTATCTCTAAGCCCAGCACAGGCAGCTACCCAACCACAGATCACTTTGTAGCTCCTGCCAGGTAGCCCCAGGCTGGACATGGGCAGTGGCTGAGCTGGGCCTACACTGAAGCCCCTTCCAAGAAGCCCCAGAACCAACACACCTGGCGGCTGCCTTCACCAGACTACAAAAGAACACTACTCAATTAAGCACCATAAATGACACACAGGGTGGACTCAGCAGGTACCAGAGGCCCACTAAAGCAAATCTAGCTCCGTGGGGTCAACAACTCCACAACAGCTTTTCTGATGTAGTCATGTCTGGTCCTCACAGCCAGTCAGCCTGAGGGTCAATCCCACACAGTGACATGCCAAACAGCAATCAAGGCTCAACTACAACAGAAGGACAAACACAACCCACACAAGGGATACTCCTCCAGCACCCAACTCAGGTGAATAGAGAGTCTGGCCACTGGGCCCCACAGGACACCTGGACACCTACTACATAAGACTACTCTGCCAAGACTGGGAGATGTAGCAGATATACCTAATACATGGAAACAAACACAGAAAGGCAGCCAAAATGGGGAGACAATGAAACATGTTCTAAATGAAACAGGAAAAAAATTCCACAAGGTATTAGCATGAAATATTCAAAGTGATAGAATGCAAGGACCTACAATTAAGATTACTCTACCCAACAAGGCTATTGTTTAGAATCAAGAGCTTCCCAGATAAGAAAAAGCTGAAGGAGTTCATCACCAACAAATCAGTATTATAAGAAATGTTAAAGAGATTCCTTTAAGAAAAAGAAGTAAAAAAAAAAATGTATATGAATAAGAAAATATCTCAAAGAAAAAAATTCTCACAGACAGGAGCAAACACATAAAAGCAGTGGACTGAACAACACTAAAGTTGGTACAAAGGATAAAAAGCAAAAGTAAGAAAACCATGTGTAATTAAAACAGTAAATTAAAGGATACACACAAACACACAAAAGTAGTAAAAAATAATAACAAAAACATAAATGTGGAGCGGGTGAGTAAAAATGGTAGTGATTTTAGAATGTGTTCTAACTTAAGCAACCATCAACTTAAAATAGACTGCTATAAGCATAGCTTGGTATACACGAAGCACATGGTGACCACAAACCAAAAATCCACAAGAGATTTACAAGAAATAAAAAGAAAGGAAACAAAATATAACACCATAGAAAATTATCAACATGCAAGAGAAGAGAGTCAAAGAATGAGAAAGAAACAGAGAAGAATGACAAAAGCAATTAGAAAACAATTAATAAAATGGCAGTAACTATATACCTTTCAATGTAAATGGATTAAATTCTCCAATCTAAGGACACCTGGATAAAGAAGATATGGCACATATACATATACAGTGGAATACTACTCAGCCATAAAAAAGAATGAAATCTTACTATTTGTGACAACATGGATGAACCTAGAGGGTAATGTGCTAAGTCAACTAAGTCAGACAAAGAAAGACATGTACATATGATTTCACTTATATGTGGAATCTAAAAAACAAAATAAAAGAACAAACAAAATAGTAACAAACTCATAGATATAGAAAACATGTTGATGGTTACCAGATGGGAGGAGGGTTGGGGAGCTAGCTGAAACGGTGCAGAGATTAAGAAGTACAAATTGGCAGTTACAAAATAATCAATGGGATGTAAAGTACAACCTAGGGAATATAGTTAATAATATTATAATAACTCTGGTGTCAGAAGGGTACTACATTTATCAGGGTAATCACTTTGTAAGCTATGTAAATGTCTAATCACTATGTTGAATATCTGAAACTAATATAATATTAAACATCAACCATAATTAAAAATTAAAAAAAAATTTAAGTAATATGAGGACTGAGAATTGACCAATAGTTTAAGCAATATAGAGGTGGTAGATACCTTAAAAAGAACATTCTCTTAAGAATAGTGAGGATGTGAGGTACTGATGCTGATTGGAGTTGGCTTACAAAAGACTGGAAGGTTACAAACTGGCATTAGCAAATGCCAATGACCTTCTCAAGATTTCTATAAATAGCAACATCAGTCTCAAAGAAGGTACCCATAAAAGCATATGAAAAGGTTTTACACTGCATTTTCTGCTAACGTTATGGGAAAATGAGGATGGAAGATTTAAACCTCCAGTCCTAGTGTGAAATACACTAACCTGGAAATACTGACCTTATAGATATTGGCTTTGGTTTTATTTTTATACCTTGCTATGCCAGTAGAGTTACTGAAACACTATCTTTGAACTTGCCAATAAACTATCCTAAAATCTCTTGCACAAATAAGCAAGCTTCACACTAAGAAGTATTGCTGCCAGAAAAGAAGTCTAACTATAGACACATGATTGCAATATAACTCTTCTACTTGGCTTGATAAGATTTTTGAAGTGAATTACTTTTCTCTTTTATGGCAAAAGCCTTGTAGTTTCCTATAAAAGGGGGCAGCAACTTGCAGCAGGAGGTTTATGTTTAGAGAGTTATATATGTTCTTTGTTTCAATTTATTTCCCCTTAAATATTGTGGGGTTTTTTCCCCTTTGACTACTTGTAGAAGACCTCCTAAGTGGTATAAAATGACTTGGCGACATCTTTAGAAATAAAAGAAAAACGTGTTGTTTGGGGATTTTCTACCAATAATATCTAGAGAATTATTTTTTCTTCTGGGCTTGTACGTGCTTTCTGTAAAATTATTTCCTTTATATTGGAGATAGTCACATCTTCCCAATTATTTCACTCAAATGTGGCATAAATAGCTATTCATGAGTAAGTCAAAGGTTTTTTTACCTGGAGAAGCATGAGGAAAGGGAAACATAATTAGACTTACCATTTTAGAAAATCTGGTTTTAAAAAAAATATTTCCAAATAGCTAGACACATTTAGTAAATGACCAAAGTGACAGCTCAAATCGGTGGGAAAAAGATTTTTTTTTTTTAAATAAATGGTGTTAAAACAACTGGGTGTGTAACATTAGCTTCATACTTCACAATATGTACTAAGATGAACTCCATGTCAATTTAAGTTTTACATAAAAAAAAAAATTATTAGAAGAAAACACATAAGGCCTTTGTGACTTAAAAGCTGCAATCCATTTAAAAATTTTTCAAATTTGATCATTTTGGCTACAAGAAATGTAAAAAGTCAAAATACCAAATTAAAAAGAAACAATGAGCAAAACCAAAACACAAATTAACAGAAAAAAAATTAATTGTAATTCACAGCATATAAGACAATGCAAATTAAAACTATACCAAGTAATCAGTCTAAACAATCATATTGGCAAAGATTCAGAAGTTACACAATACCAATTTGTTGGCAAGTTTATGGGGAAACTGACAATCTTATGCATTTCAGATGAAAAATAATATAACTTCTATGAAGAAAAATTTGGTAATTTTTATTTAACTACAAATGCATTTATCCTTTGACCCAAGATTTTGCTTTGGGGAATTGTCCTATAGAAGCATATGCATAAAATGATGTATGTTCATGATTGCTAAAACCTTATTTGTAATAGCAAAAAACCCAAGTGTCATCAAACCCAAATTTGTAATATATACTGTAGAATATCCACCCAACAGAGTAAAGCAAGGATTAAGCTACGTATGAACATGAAAAGAGCTTTATGATATATTACTGAGTTTGGTTTTTAAGTCATAAAGTAGGATACACAGTATGATATATTTTGCTTATAAAATAGGGTGACTAGAGTAGTCAGGGACAGGGGTCAGCAAGAGAATTCTTAATGCTGTTACAGTTGAATTGTTGAATCATATGACTGTATAAACTATCCAAACCAAAAAAAGAAATTTAATAAAATAATAACAAAGAACTGGAGTCAAATCCTGATTCATTTATAGACTACATAATCTTGAATTGTAAGTTAACCATCTGAGCTTAGTTTCTTAGTTTACAAAACTAGAAAACAAACCTTGCTTATCTCATATTTTTTCTTTAAAATAAATGGTATAAAACACATGAAAGTGCTTTTGAACCATGAAACAGCATTAAAGGAAGACATATCTTTTACTTTTAGTTTTCCTAAAATGACTTTCTGGCAACCATGCGAAATAAGACATAATCTAAAAAGTAAGTATATGAACAGAGAAACCTCTAATATTTAGGGTGAGCTCTTTTTTCAGTCTTTTCATTTGTCATTAATTCATTCACTCTTTGCAAATACTGTTTTACTCATAAAAGCTTTTCTCCAGGCCAGGTCATAGAGACCAGAAAGTGGAAACAAAAGAGCTAAATCAGTGGAACTAGAGCCCCTCCAAATTCCTCTGGGTTGTCCCTCAGCCACCACCCTTGTCCGCCAGGGGTGTGGAGATACCTCTGACCTCCTGTCCTGCTGTTACCCAGAGAATGCACTGCTATCCACCGTAACACCATTCTTATTTCTGCTGACTACTTTTGCCATGTCTGATGGCCCCTCCTCCACTGCCTCCGCTACTTCTGGGTTCCCATCTATGAGGAAGGAAGCTAGGTGCAGGGGCCAAGAACAGGTTGAATTTGCCTGCCACGCACTGCAGCTTCTCATGCTTCCACTGGTCCCTCTTGTACAGAATAAGTACTCCTCCGAAGAAGCTAGGACTGGCACAACCCAGGTACCCCTATGATTACGTCTTGCCATGACCTGAACAGTGTGATTTTTTTCTTCAGGTCTCCTGCGTTTATTCCCACAGGGAAATGCACTTCCCACAAGGAAGCAATTTCTATCATTCCTCTTCCCCTATCTTTGTTTAGCAGGGAGGGGGCTTGCATCCCCTCCATTATCCTCCTCAACCCCACCCCCTCCCTGTCCTTTCACTTGTAGGCAGTCAGATTTCCCAGAAGATGGACTCATGCCTCCCTGTTCTCCTCCCCCAAATTTCACCAGCCTGTGGGGTTTTCTCTACAGACTGATCTCTCAATTCCAGCCAGTTCTTCATTTAAAATGAATGATTCTGGAGCTGTTTTAAACACTGAAGATCCTGATATCACTACCAAGCAAAATTACAATTCCAGAGCTGTAATCCCCAGCCTCGGCTGATAAGTGTCAGATTTCTCAAAAAACAACAACCCTAATTTACCAATATTCCCTCTAAAGAAATTTTTTAAATTAATAAATGTTAAGTATGACTGTAATACGACACTCTGAAACTAACTATAAGTAAAGTGGCAATGTCCCCCAAATCCCAGCACATATACTATTATGTAACCCACCAAGTTATGGGGTCCATCAGAGGGAGCAAAAATGTCATAAAAATTTTTTTAAATCAAACCGAGAAAATAAAGTTTTTAATTTCAAAATTATTTGAGTCGATCTCTAAGGGGAAGATGATAGAAACCATAAGATAAACACATTTCTAAACAGATTTTAAAGAGATATGTACATTTTTTTTGGTGAATCCTATATAAAAAAAAGAAACAGGAAAAACATAGATACAACCCTTATCAGGCTGCACAGGCTATGGAAAGATAAAGCATCCATCTCTACCACCAATGGAATATGCTGTATAAGGGTGCCATGTTCAGTAAGACTTGGGAATTCAGAAATGCACAGCCATCTGCTGAATTTATTTTTGCTCATCTGGAGCTCAATGTGGTAGAAATGTCTGTTTCTTATACATACCCAATGTCCCCACTAACAACTAAGACCATAGAATTACTGTGGTTTCACTATGAAGTTTCAATGACTTCCATAGAACATTTCTAGATTACACTGGAAATTGTTTGTAGTAACAATTTCCTTATGTCTCTGTCCTCCATTCATCTGAAAAGATCTCTTTTCTTTCTGATCTTTAGCCGTTTGCTGAAGAGTTACCTATCTGTCTGTGTACTTCCTGGATGCCATGTCCTGTACCCTTGTGCTATGACCTCCACATGACAGCTGTTCTGATGATTTTGGCTGAGGCCGTTGCATTTACTCACCAAAAGAAGCAAACTGGCTACTTCTGCCTACTGTACACCTGCTGCTCCTGGCTGCTGGCCTCCTGACAGGTTGCTCTGTCAAATTTACTAGGTAAAAGGTCCTGAGGGAGGCTTGTTTTACATAGATGGACTGCATAATGTTACCGACAAGAGAGCTAATATTACTGCCCTAAACCTCCAAACTTCATGCTTATGACCCTTTGATGGGTCCATTTCCCACAAATAGCCATGGCATAGTGAGGATAAATCCATGTAATTGAGACAAATCAGAAACACAAAATACAGGTTAAGGGCCCTTATAAAATTATTCCAGGATTCATATAGTTTTTAAGTAAAAAAATAAATTCTGAAATAGTATTTAGAATACTATTTACTGGGGTCATTTTGGAGGCTCAATTAAACATGACTAATTTTATTTTTATTCATTTTTTTAATGAAAGTAAATGGAAATTTTATTATCATTGCCTTCAGTAAATACTGTTTTACTGTTTTCACGTTATGCTTCCAAAACTGGCAAGTATTAAATCAATACCAAACCTAATAACTTGAGTAAATTCAGTGGAAGCTGTGTAACATTGAGATTTTTCCATTGAGATATTTAAGATCTTTAAGGTTTTGTGTATTTTTAAAGTTGTTATTAAATTTACTGGAGTGACATTGGTTAGTAAAATTATATAGGTTTCAAATGTACAATTCTATAATACATTATCTATATCTTGCATTGTGTGTTCACCACCCAGAGTCAGTTCTCCTTCCATCACCATGTATTTGACTCTTCTCCCTTTTCTACCAATGCCCTGTTCCTCCCATACCCTCTGGTAGCCACTAAACTGTTGTCTGTGTCTATGAGTTTTCATTTCTTTGTATGTCTTGTTTGTTACTTTCCATTTTTTAAACAAACCAAAGTCTAAAAGATCATACAATTCTGAATGATTTAAATGAACCCTTCTGTCTTGTAGGTAAAAAAATTGTAAGTCAAAGATCTGCCCCTGCTTACAGTGGCTTTCAACTAGAAGCTGGTTGACAAATTCCCATTTTATTTTCATCACACTTTCATAATTTGTATCCTAAAAGACAAGCTCCAAATTAGGACTTCAGTATCCAAGAATCAAAAACAAATTTCATTTTTCACTTTTAATCTTTATCTCTGAAGTCTATTCAGTAGAAACTTTTCTCACTTCCCTTTCTTCATGTTCTTGCGAGATTTGCATTAAAAAATACCTTCCAATCCCATCGTAGCATATTTGACACATGTAAAGGAGTTGGAGATGTTTGGGATCAATTCCTACGTAGCAAACCAAATAAAACATGACTATAAATAATCAAGACCACACAAACTTAGTTGCTCATGACCTAAGACGAATCAGACCAGTAAAAAGAAATTAGGCAGAAGATTGGTATGGGGCTAGACAAGGGAGAAAGACAGGACCTGTTACGCTATTCATGGCCCTCTATATCTGGAAGTTGTTGGGGGGAAGGGGTAGAGGTAGTCGTCTGTGATGGAGAAAAGGGTGACTCTATTTTCAGCTACCGTATTAGGTTTATAATTTCACACCTGAATGATTTCATGCCTGTTAAAGGACATAAAGAATTCATGGACTCTGCCTGTGGTCCCAGAGACCTGGGTTCAAATCTCTGTTCTGACAATTAGCTGCTTTGTGTTTAAGGAAGGCTCTTAATGGCTTCAAACTTGTGTTTTTTCTTTGGTGACAGGAAAGTAACCATGTCTTCCTCCCTGGGATCATGGTGAGGTTGAAATGAGATAGCACAAGAGAACTCTTGGTATTCACAGAGGACCAATTAGTGCAGTTTTCATTTGTTTTTATAAAGTAAGACTACATTAATAAATAGGAAGGAAAATGCAAACAATACAGAGCAAGTCATATTGTTGGTTTCTTTGCAGACTAGTGATGTTTAAAAACCCTTTCCAAGAATATTATGAATTCCTCCAAATTCCAAGTGGAATTCTTCCTAATGCCATCTGAAAGTTTACTGGGTTTGAGAAAGTCTATCTGGAGATGCCATGTTTGATACAAGAGCCTGGCGAAACATTTTTTGGCCTGATTCACTTTTGCCCCCTTGAGATTTTTTTTTCCCTCTTGCCTTTTCTCTGTTTTTCTTCTCTTTGGCACTGCCCATGATAACTCCCTGAGCAAAAATCCAGTTTTTCTTTTTACTACTGTGTGCCCTCCTGCAACAGGTTTAGTGAGAACTGAAGGGGGTGAGGCATAAATGGAGAGAACATAATCCACACACACTCCCAGTCCCAAAGAGTGTCCTTCTGTAACCTCTGTCATGACCCTCCTTTCCTTTCTGGTTCAGTTTGTTCATCTGTTCAGGGCAAGAGTGAAAGGTCACTGGGCGGAGCCACACTAATTGCACTAGGAAATCTCCCAGTAATGCTAGGACAACGGGGAAAACCAAGAAAGAAAAAATAGAAGCATGAAGGAGAAACTGCTGCCAAAAATTGCTATTGAATCCCTTTGGATTTATTTACAGCATAGTGCTCTGCATGTAAATATGAAACCAAACAAACTCTAAGCCAGCCTGTTTAGACCAATTTGACATTTCACTGGAAAATAAAGCTGTGCCTCTGTGATGCCAAAATATCTGGATGAAAAGTGAAAAACTGTGTCAATAAACAAATATCTGTTAAGGCTATTACTCAAGTCCAGCCCAGTGCTCAGGCACTGATGAAAGGATAAGAGAAGTAAAACAACAGGACCTTTCTCTTTAAGGAGTTTGCAGTGTGGCAGCAGACACACACAATAACATCCTGGCTAAAATACCAGCCCACTACACATGCACTGATCACTCTGCTATTATTTTACTTATTTCCTATTATTAACTTATCTCCTATTATTTTTCTTTATAGCCTTTATCAATTATCTCCATCTAATCTATCTTTCCATCTATCTATCTGCATGTCAGTCCTTCCATCCATTTATCTATCTCTCTCTCTCTCTATCTATCTATCTATCTATCCATCTATCAAAAGCTTATTTTCTTAGTCAAATTCTCCTTCTACAATGTTAAGCTCCATGAGCAAGGGGGTATGGTTTTATTCACTGCTATTATCCTGTTTCAAGAATTGAGCCTGACACATAGTTAACACTCAATATATTTTTAATGAACTAATCATAGAGAGCAATGAGATCTTAACAAGAGAAGTCAGGAAAATCTTCATGGAGAAAAGACATCTTCAATTGAATCATGACAGACACAGTGAGAACTTGGACAGATAAGAGGAAGAGAGCATCCCAGATAAGGACATAGCATGACCGAAGATGCCAGGGCTAGAACAGCACAGCATATGAAATGTGGGGGACATATTCTCACCCTCTCTAAAAGAATGTGTAGGATACTGATGGCTGGTTGCCTGAACTTAGATACATAAAATAACAAAATTACAGTATTTCTTTAGTTCATAGATATTAATATCATTCAAATACAGTTTCCAATTATTTGTCTTATCTTTGTAGGAGCTTGCAACTCAGGATCTTCATGCCAGGAATGAAGCCTCACTCTTTATCAGGATAATGTGTTTCTAAATAGCAGACATAAAGTCTCAATTATACAAGATGAGTAAGTTGTAAAGATTTGCTATATAACATCCTCCCTATAATTAACAATACTGTATTGTACACTTAAAATTTTGTTTTGAAAGTAAGTCTCATATTAAGTGTTCTTACCACAATAATATTAAAAAATTAAAATAAAAAATAATTTAATAACCACATTTTGGAGCGAGGAACCCTATCTTTTGCTTGTTCTACTACCCACACAATCCCAAACACATATGAGGCTACACATTTATTTTTCAGTGATGACCTGAGATCCTAAGCACAGGTCTTGGCCTAGCAAGAGCTATATAAGAGAGAGCTAATTATGAAGATAAATGGTCATTGCTGAAGAAACGCATGAATTTATTAAAGAGTCCAAAATTAGAATCCAACAATCATAGTCATCTCTTATGCAAGCAAGAGATCTAAAAAATAAAAGCTTTATTATTTCCATCTTTAAACATGTTGGCTGCTATTAGTTCTATGTGTGTAATGTGTCTAGCTATGTACAGCCATCACTATTATAGGCAGTAAGGTCTAGGTTTAGTGTGAGCTATGTTAAAAATACATCAATTGCAATGAATGACGTGGGTAACAGCGGACTGTTGATAGAAATAAAGAAGTTCAGTTAATCCTGACCTTAGACCATTTAAGCACATTACAGAATAAACATATTTCCCAGCTATCTTGCAACTGAAATAGTTTGGTATTAATTCTGTTGGGGGCAGTCATTTTTATATAAATAAACACATGTTTGGCAATATAAATGATCATACTTGTAAAAATATGGTGGCATTTCTTTTTTATGAGCTTCTCTTTTTTCTTCTATCTCTTAATTCAGGTTCATCTTTGTCCTGAATGCCTCTTATGTTGTACAGTTTCCCGGGAGGCTCTAGGTCAATTGCCTATAGACAATTTGCCAATGTATTATACAATTAGCCAAAAGGCAATTTCCTAAATGACTAATTCACTAAAAGCAATTCTTTGAAAGGGATGTCTTTCGCAAATTGCTTTTTGGTAAAATGGTCCACGTTCCTCCATGGATGAGTGACCTTATCTACTCACAGGTATTGAACTACCACTGTCTCATGTCTCACATATCCATATCACTTATATATTCAACTTGTATTTTCCCTTGACATGTTAAAAATCTACATATCTAAAAGTCCTCTTTTCAGTTCTCTTAGTCCCAAACTGTCCCTCACTATTTCAGATCTTAGTGAAAAGCACCTCTTATCATCAACTTTTCCAAGTTAGGAATCTAAGTCATTATAGATTCATAATGAAAAATAAATTTTCACCTTATCCTCCATATGTAATCAACTGCCTACTCCTGCTGATTCTAATCTCCTAATAGGAGAATGGAATAATCAGATCTGTGTTTCCCATAGATTCCTAAGTGCTTCTCAATTCAAACACTTTCTCTTCATCACTGTTGTCTACTGCTGAAGGTCGTGTCTGCCCATTTCTCTCTAGGCCACTCCATTACTATTACAATGAGATCATAATTAATCTGTCTCCATCTAAGTTTTTCTCTTTCACATTTCTCCTTCACTTTGCTACTATAAAGAACAACACTCGCATTTTCAAAGTTATTTACAAACTCTCTGTTGTCTACAGCATTGATTCGCCCAAGTATGTTCTATGAAACACAAATCCTGCAAGATGGTCTTTGTTCAAAAAAGTTTAGAAAATCCCGCAAATCCTGCAAGATGAAACACAAATACTGCATGATGATCTGTCTTCAAATAAGTTTAGAAAATGCTGCATACTATGTCCTCCTCTTGCAAAATCAGAAAGGCCATTAACATAATACAGGTTCTGAAAAGACTTGAAGTAAAGAAATACATAATATTATCTAACCCAGCATTCTCCACAGGCATTTGACTCATAATCTCTTCTTTTCCACTTACAGCAGAACACACTGATAATGCTAGCATATTGTGATTTGATCATGCTAAATAAGTGAAGTAAATGGCTTGATCCTGTCTTATTTCATTCCCTCTCCACCCCACAGTTAACATTTTGGGAATCTTATATGACTTGCAGCTCTTCATGAGCAGCATGTTCTTTTCCATGTCTTTGGCATGTTGCTTCCTTTACCTGAAATGCCCTAAACACACTGCCCACTTTCACCTGCTGATTAACTCCTACTCATCTTTCAAAACATGTTGCAAGTTTCATCTCTAAAAACTTTGACTGACCTTTCTGACCTACCTTTGGTTTCTCTTGTATCTTCCTACTCATCATAGCACTTACCATTTTTTAACTAAAATTAGCTTTATTTCCCCATTTGTACAATCTCCTCATAGACCAAATCATTAGTACTTAGTAAGCACTCAAGGAACAACTGCTGAACTGAAATACACCAGCCCACGATGAAGATAATAGATGATAATATCGCAAAGTTTTTAAGAATGTATAAATTACTATAATCATTCAATATTTCAAAAATATATTTAAAAACCATTTTAAAAAGTAGTTTACAGTATGCAACTTATTTTGTTAATGTCATTCCATTTATTAATGTTGTTAGTGATTTGTAATGCAATTTTCCTTCTCACTTGCATTTCCATATTTCAATTATTTGTATCAAGATATTCAATTTTTTTTTCTTTACCAAGAATGAGGAAGAAAAAGAAATTGCTGAAAATATTCACTACAGCAGCTTTCTACTGTAGAAACTGGCAATGCTGCTTTGGATCCTGAAATATAAACACTACCTAAAGTCAGTGTAAGGACACTGAATCCATGTCTTTACTTGACCTTATTTAAACAACAGCTGGTCTTCATTTTATTTGCCTCAACCCTACCAAACCTGTTTGGGCCATGAAGCAGGTCTGAGCCAAGCCTCCCATGTTTAGCCGTATATAAAAGATGACAGCTTTCTTCTGGGTAAAATTACCTCATGCTAGATTTACCCCTAAACCTCAACTCCCTTGTATTTCAAATCTAGGTTTTCTAGGGTGAACAGAGATTACTGACCAAGTTTGACATCCTTAGCAACTTATTTATAAATACAGGTGCCCATAGATATAATGTATAATAAAAGTTTGAACTGAACAGTCACTGATCCTAACTGACCTACCTCATATTAAAGAAGATAGTCCCTTCATTTATTAATTCACTCATTTGATAAATACATGTGGAGCTCCTATGCTATCACAAAAGCCACAGTGGGATAATAATAATAACATTATAGATATTAATAAGAATTGCATGCATTGAGTACATACAATGTATAAAGTGTCACACTAAGTCATATATTATCTTGTTTGATCTTTATTATAAGCTTGTGAGATAGGTGCACTGCTATCCCTTTTGATATATTAGGACAGAAACTAAAGAGACATTGGTACCGCACCCAAGATCACCGTGCTAGCGAACAGCAGAGTCACATTGGAAACCAGACAGCCTGTCTCCTGAGAAGCTCCTGTGCTTAGTTACCAAGCAAAACAGCCCATCAGTGGTCACACAATACCACTCTACCATCAAACTTTCCACAGACATGTTCCTTCCCCAACCACGGTCACATATTAAACAGTATTGAGCAGGAAGGGTTAGGAAATCAAATTAAAATGTTTATTTTTTAATCTAACAACTTTGGAGCATATGGTGCTGGCAAGTATTCGATGAATATTAACTGATTATAGTTAATGTTAAACTGTAGTTAATGTGGTTGTACTGTGTGACCTTTCAACTAGAAGACTCTGTGATTAAATAGGTGGTTCAATCTAGTTGTTTCTAGATTTCATCTCCAGACTGTCTCTTGAAAATCACATTTAATTCAGACCATTTTCAAAGGAATGGACTGGACTAAGCAAAACACTCCCTTTGTATGTACCAAATGGAAGAAGTCACTCACAGAGGAGTGGCCAGTTAGAAACTTATTTTGTCTCAACTATATCCTGTCAGAAAATGGAACTCCAGATAAAAAACACAACTAATGTGTTATACGGCATCACAGAAAGACAGTCAGGAAGAAATGCTAATTTATCCAAATGTGTAACAAGTGACTTCTCTAGGTAAGTAAGCTGTTCTAAAATAGTGATGAATGTTTTTTATAGATTCAACATGCTAGAAATGTTTACAGGAATTTGATCAGTGCAATAAATTCTGGTGGATCCCAAATGCACAAAGAATGTAATTCCCCTATGTTCATCATGTAATTTCCCTGCCTTACCCCATCCCCTGGCTCATTTGGCCATATAGTCTTCCCACAGGCCAAAAAACAAGACTGTTTGAACAGTGTACTTCCTGACTAATTTATTAAGATGGTTTCTTGGGTTATACAATATTCCCAACCCAAAGACCACTCACTGGCAAGAGAAAATAATCCCCTTTTTAATTAACAAGGAAAAACTATTAGACTGAATTCCAAGTTATTTGACCACTTTGACCTGGTCTTAGACCTTATTCACATTTCCATGAGCTCAGAGGTGAACCCCAAATCCCACTTTGGGTTTAAGTTTTGTTTAAAGTACTATTCAATGGAAAACAGTCATTTTTCTAGCTGTCCTAGAAGGTGAATGTCAGTAAGGTGTCAACCAGGTGCCAAAATGATAGGCTGCTATAACATAACATGACCACAGTACACTTCTGCACAGAAGCTTTCGGCTTTGTGGCAAGAACTAAAATATTCTGTACCAATTCCTGTCCTAAATGTATCTTTTTCCCATGAGAAGGAACATTTTCACAGGAATTTTGGAGCCGGGTCAACCAGTGAACTGAAATTATATTTATGTCCAGGGCCCCTAAGTTCCTTAAAGAGGCATTTATAGCAAACCAAATAAAATACCTTACATAAGCCAGTTAAACTTGTAGCAACAATATGACTATGCTATAATCATTGCCATTTAAAAAAAATAAAGTTTGTGTGAATAGAAAAAGAGAGAACACTAACAATTTAGCTTGTGATGGAAACACTCCAACTTTAATCTTTTTAAAGCAGCATATCCTAAGGATTAAAAAGCATCCTCCTTGAACAACATAGATCTTGTTTCAAATATTGCCTCCCTCACTCACTGGGTGACCTTGGGTATATTACTGAACTCCGTTTCCACAACTGTACTTCAAAAAATTATTATGTGGCTTAAATGTGATAATGTACTCAGAGTTCTTATTATACTGTTTGACAGAGAAAGTACCCAATAAATATTGGCTTCCAGGTTTTACCCATTGAACCAACAATTGTGGAACATGTACATTATCAGGAACTAAGCTACGGGAAACAAAATAAAAATAACTAAAAGCAGGAAGAAAAAATGGTTACAATATAGGTTTTCAGTTTTGTTTTGTATTTTAAATTTTTTTGTTTTTGGCTAGTTTTTCCATCGGTCCTCTTTCATCCAATGGCTTGTATATTCTCTAAAATGGCATGTCATGGCTGCAATTTCTTTTGAATGGTTTCTAGTATACAATGATTACTTGGTGGTTGGCTAATTTTTCTCTGCCATAACCCAATTCTTAGCATGTATGAGGCATGTACTCAATAAATAGCATAGTTAAGGGTCAGTCAGACTTTCTTACATGAGTGCTATTACTGCCAAGATCATATCACGGACATCTGAAGAGATTGATAGGATTAGACGACCTTTACGAAAGCGGGACCTCTAAAAACTAACCTGTCTTCCCACTGAGACGCCTTCAGCCCAACAGAGACTTGACTGTTCAGTACCACTCAAGATATCAGGGGTCAGGATCTCATCAGGTTTTAGCCACTGCCCTATCCTCACTTAACTAACTTTACTGTTGTGATTCTAAGTAGGTGGCATTGCTTTAAAAACTGTGTCAGCACACGTACGTGTGTGTGTGTGGGTGTGTGTGTGTGTGTATTGAAAGGTACCTGCAGTCCTTTTGCAAATGACAGAAGGAAACCACAAAAATTCTGTATATAGAGAATTCTTGTATTAATTAAAATGTATAATACACAAGGGCTGTTTGGAAAGTATGCAGCCATGTAATATGAAAAACAGAGGCATTTATGGCTGGATTTTTTCTGGACAATCCTCATATATATTATATCTGAAATTAGTGGTTTAGTATAGTAAACCAATGACAATCACATTGGCTTCTGAACTTGATATTTTAATACTCATTATATGGTTCAACTTGCTGTGTTCCTGAATAAAAACTCTGAAAAGTTTGTCTTTCACTCATTAGCTTGACCTCAAAAGAATTTTGAAACTAATTTTATTAAACCTCCATCTGTGAATCAATTTTCTTTCTTAACTTTGGATAACACTTACCTTAATTTTAATTTTCATGCCATGAGTACAACACAACATTAGCCTCATGCAAATGACTTTAACTTGCTAAAGTCAACATCAGGTTATGACCCAGGTTATTAGTGGATTAGATGTTTCTAATACAATTCATCTTAAATTCTTTTTGAAACAGGGTAGGGAAATGCTGCTTTCGTGGGTCAAAGTGATAGTTCTGTGTTGTCACTGACTAATGATGGGAAACCAACTAAGTTACGATTTCCCTGGGTCTCAGTTTTCCCACTAATAAAGCAAAAATCAAACTGAATGAGTACTGAGGCCAATACCAGATTTTAAGCTCCATGATTCTTTGTTTCAATTAATAGTTAATGTTTAGATTATCTGACAAATGGAAAACCATTTTACTTAAAAATTAATATAAGCAATATATACACCTCAAGAAACTTAACTGTGAATGAATATTTGAATTGGGGATTAGAAAGATTCTTTTTAAAAAATTCTTACTATGAGCTAATTCAAATAACTACTTGAGAAACTTTTTTATTTTTGAGTAACTGCTTGAAAGAAATACTTGTGTAAGTAGCAAGATGACAATGGGTTTTAAAGCAGAAAGATCTAGATTCAAATCCTGAATTCATGGTATCATCTTGGGTAAATTATACAAACTCTTGGGCCTCTATTTCTTCCTCTATAAAGTGGGGATAATATGTACATTCTAAGGCTGCTATAAAGATTAAATAAGACATTTAATGCATCCAGCATGGTGATTGGTTCATAGTAAACATTCA